>JAGSMU010000065.1:0-270357 GCA_029286865.1 Teinopalpus imperialis
GTCTGGCGAACGTGGCCGAGTTGACGACGGCCGGCTGAGGCGTTTCTTTTATTGGTGACGAGGGTGAAGCCCTCGTCCGGCTGGCTAGGCCCCACTTCCATGTCCGATGCGGAGGACCTGGTTCGAGCCGGAGGTCGACCGTGATCGGGGAGAGGCGGTGGCAGGGCGCGCGGAAGGCGCTGCGGATTTCGGCGGAGTTGGGTCCGGAGACTGCGGGCTGTCGCTGATGGCGACCGCGGAGCCGGTAGTGACGCAGGGTAGTTTGCCCATACGTCGGGGCATCGCTGCCTGAATGAACGCCATAAAATTGTTGGCGTCCATGACGATATCGCTTTGGGGCCATACCCGTCCGCGGGAAAAAACCGATTTTATTGTCTCGCCCTTGGCGGGGTGTAAAACCCAAAACTATACAATAAAAATCCCAGCGTCTTGGGTACGCTTAGGTGAGTATCTGTCGGGTCGCCCAATGCGACAGAACAAAAAGAAATACAATAGCCGCCTCTGAGGCGAGCGGGTGTGGCAACTTACGGGGGTCGCTGATCTGGTGGGCGCGCAGGTAGGCGCGCGCAGGTAGTTCTTTTGCAGGTGCGCGGTGACGCACTCACTTCAGGGCGGTAGTCCGCCCGCACTTGGTCACACACATGCACTGTCGGTTTCTTCTGGCACTTTGGTACTACTACTACTAATTGATGATGACACAGATACCGCAAACACACCGTACGTATTAGAGTATCTTCGTCTGGCTGGAGGCGCATGGAGAGCACTTCCGATGACTGCTCCACTCGAGGGATCCGGAGTGGAATGTGTCTCGTGCCGTATTCAGGCCATTTCTAGTTTTAATCACTCACCTTTAGTTTTCATACTTACGTAATTTTAATCGCATTCTAAAATTTTTGTTTCTTCCTTTTCTGTGCTGTTTTGCTCTCGGCCGGTCAGTCCCGGCCCGCAACCATCGAATCAGGCAAAACCTGTAAGAAAACGCACAGAAATAGCGAAAAATCGTCTTTTCTTTGAAACCGAGGTATAGTGGTAAAGCCCTGTTTTATAGGAATTCACGTATATCCTCGCTTTTAAGTCCATAGCATCTCCAATTTGTTTTTCTTGTAGTATTTGTGTAGTCTAATCATTAGACACCGTTCTCGTGCCGTATTCAGGCCATTTCTAGTTTTAATCACTCACCTTTAGTTTTCATACTTACGTAATTTTAATCGCATTCTAAAATTTTTGTTTCTTCCTATTCTGTGCTGTTTTTGCTCGGCCGGTCAGTCCCGGCCCGCAACCATCGAATCAGGCAAAACCTGTAAGAAAACGCACAGAAATAGCGAAAAATCGTCTTTTTCTTTGAAACCGAGGTATAGTGGTAAAGCCCTGTTTTATAGGAATTCACGTATATCCTCGCGTTTTAAGTCCATAGCATCTCCAATTTGTTTTTCTTGTAGTATTTGTGTAGTCTAATCATTAGACACCGTTCTCGTGCCGTATTCAGGCCATTTCTAGTTTTAATCACTCACCTTTAGTTTTCATACTTACGTAATTTTAATCGCATTCTAAAATTTTTGTTTCTTCCTTTTCTGTGCTGTTTTGCTCTCGGCCGGTCAGTCCCGGCCCGCAACTATCGAATCAGGCAAAACCTGTAAGAAAACGCACAGAAATAGCGAAAATCGTCTTTTTCTTTGAAACCGAGGTATAGTGGTAAAGCCCTGTTTTATAGGAATTCACGCATATCCTCGCGTTTTAAGTCCATAGTATCTCCAATTTGTTTTTCTTGTAGTATTTGTGTAGTCTAATCATTAGACACCGTTCTCGTGCCGTATTCAGGCCATTTCTAGTTTTAATCACTCACCTTTAGTTTTCATACTTACGTAATTTTAATCGCATTCTAAAATTTTTGTTTCTTCCTTTTCTGTGCTGTTTTTGCTCGGCCGGTCAGTCCCGCCCGCAACCATCGAATCAGGCAAAACCCGTAAGAAAACGCACAGAAATAGCGAAAATCGTCTTTTCTTTGAAACCGAGGCATAGTGGTAAAGCCCTGTTTTATAGGAATTCACGTATATCCTCGCGTTTTAAGTCCATAGCATCTCCAATTTGTTTTTCTTGTAGTATTTGTGTAGTCTAATCATTAGACACCGTTCTCAAAGCCGTATTCAGGCCATTTCTAGTTTTAATCACTCACCTTTAGTTTTCATACTTACGCAATTTTAATCGCATTCTAAAATTTTTGTTTCTTCCTTTTCTGTGCTGTTTTGCTCTCGGCCGGTCAGTCCCGGCCTGCAACCATCGAATCAGGCAAAACCTGTAAGAAAAACGCACAGAAATAGCGAAAAATCGTCTTTTTCTTTGAAACCGAGGTATAGTGGTAAAGCCCTGTTTTATAGGAATTCACGCATATCCTCGCGTTTTAAGTCCATAGCATCTCCAATTTGTTTTTCTTGTAGTATTTGTGTAGTCTAACTATTAGACACCGTTCTCGTGCCGTATTCAGGCCATTTCTAGTTTTAATCACCACCTTTAGTTTTCATACTTACGTAATTTTAATCGCATTCTAAAATTTTTGTTTCTTCCTTTTCTGTGTTGTTTTTGCTCTCGGCCGGTCAGTCCTGGCCTGCAACCATCGAATCAGGCAAAACCTGTAAGAAAACGCACAGAAATAGCGAAAATCGTCTTTTCTTTGAAACCGAGGCATAGTGGTAAAGCCCTGTTTTATAGGAATTCACGTATATCCTCGCGTTTTTAAGTCCATAGCATCTCCAATTTGTTTTTCTTGTAGTATTTGTGTGGTCTAACTATTAGACACCGTTCTCGTGCCGTATTCAGGCCATTTCTAGTTTTAATCACTCACCTTTAGTTTTCATACTTACGCAATTTTAATCGCATTCTAAAATTTTTGTTTCTTCCTTTTCTGTGCTGTTTTGCTCTCGGCCGGTCAGTCCCGGCCCGCAACCATCGAATCAGGCAAAACCCGTAAGAAAACGCACAGAAATAGCGAAAAATCGTCTTTTCTTTGAAACCGAGGTATAGTGGTAAAGCCCTGTTTTATAGGAATTCACGCATATCCTCGCGTTTTAAGTCCATAGCATCTCCAATTTGTTTTTCTTGTAGTATTTGTGTAGTCTAACTATTAGACACCGTTCTCGTGCCGTATTCAGGCCATTTCTAGTTTTAATCACTCACCTTTAGTTTTCATACTTACGTAATTTTAATCGCATTCTAAAATTTTTGTTTCTTCCTTTTCTGTGTTGTTTTTGCTCTCGGCCGGTCAGTCCCGGCCCGCAACCATCGAATCAGGCAAAACCTGTAAGAAAAACGCACAGAAATAGCGAAAATCGTCTTTTTCTTTGAAACCGAGGTATAGTGGTAAAGCCCTGTTTTATAGGAATTCACGTATATCCTCGCGTTTTAAGTCCATAGCATCTCCAATTTGTTTTTCTTGTAGTATTTGTGTAGTCTAATCATTAGACACCGTTCTCGTGCCGTATTCAGGCCATTTCTAGTTTTAATCACTCACCTTTAGTTTTCATACTTACGTAATTTTAATCGCATTCTAAAATTTTTGTTTCTTCCTTTTCTGTGTTGTTTTTGCTCTCGGCCGGTCAGTCCCGGCCCGCAACCATCGAATCAGGCAAAACCTGTAAGAAAAACGCACAGAAATAGCGAAAATCGTCTTTTTCTTTGAAACCGAGGTATAGTGGTAAAGCCCTGTTTTATAGGAATTCACGTATATCCTCGCGTTTTAAGTCCATAGCATCTCCAATTTGTTTTTCTTGTAGTATTTGTGTAGTCTAATCATTGAACACCGTTCTCGTGCCGTATTCAGGCCATTTCTAGTTTTAATCACTCACCTTTAGTTTTCATACTTACGTAATTTTAATCGCATTCTAAAATTTTTGTTTCTTCCTTTTCTGTGCTGTTTTTGCTCTCGGCCGCTCAGTCCCGGCCCGCAACCATCGAATCAGGCAAAACCTGTAAGAAAAACGCACAGAAATAGCGAAAATCGTCTTTTCTTTGAAACCGAGGTATAGTGGTAAAGCCCTGTTTTATAGGAATTCACGCATATCCTCGCGTTTTAAGTCCATAGCATCTCAATTTGTTTTTTTCTTGTAGTATTTGTGTAGTCTAATCATTAGACACCGTTCTCGTGCCGTATTCAGGCCATTTCAGTTTTAATCACTCACCTTTAGTTTTCATACTTACGTAATTTTAATCGCATTCTAAAATTTTTGTTTCTTCCTTTTCTGTGCTGTTTTTGCTCTCGGCCGGTCAGTCCCGGCCCGCAACCATCGAATCAGGCAAAACCTGTAAGAAAAACGCACAGAAATAGCGAAAATCGTCTTTTTCTTTGAAACCGAGGTATAGTGGTAAAGCCCTGTTTTATAGGAATTCACGTATATCCTCGCGTTTTAAGTCCATAGTATCTCCAATTTGTTTTTCTTGTAGTATTTGTGTAGTCTAATCATTAGACACCGTTCTCGTGCCGTATTCAGGCCATTTCTAGTTTTAATCACTCACCTTTAGTTTTCATACTTACGTAATTTTAATCGCATTCTAAAATTTTTGTTTCTTCCTTTTCTGTGTTGTTTTTGCTCTCGGCCGCTCAGTCCCGGCCTGCAACCATCGAATCAGGCAAAACCTGTAAGAAAAACGCACAGAAATAGCGAAAATCGTCTTTTTCTTTGAAACCGAGGTATAGTGGTAAAGCCCTGTTTTATAGGAATTCACGTATATCCTCGCGTTTTAAGTCCATAGCATCTCAATTTGTTTTTCTTGTAGTATTTGTGTAGTCTAATCATTAGACACCGTTCTCGTGCCGTATTCAGGCCATTTCTAGTTTTAATCACTCACCTTTAGTTTTCATACTTACGTAATTTTAATCGCATTCTAAAATTTTTGTTTCTTCCTTTTCTGTGTTGTTTTTGCTCTCGGCCGGTCAGTCCTGGCCTGCAACCATCGAATCAGGCAAAACCTGTAAGAAAAACGCACAGAAATAGCGAAAATCGTCTTTTTCTTTGAAACCGAGGTATAGTGGTAAAGCCCTGTTTTATAGGAATTCACGTATATCCTCGCGTTTTAAGTCCATAGCATCTCCAATTTGTTTTTCTTGTAGTATTTGTGTAGTCTAATCATTAGACACCGTTCTCGTGCCGTATTCAGGCCATTTCTAGTTTTAATCACTCACCTTTAGTTTTCATACTTACGTAATTTTAATCGCATTCTAAAATTTTTGTTTCTTCCTTTTCTGTGTTGTTTTTGCTCGGCCGGTCAGTCCCGGCCCGCAACCATCGAATCAGGCAAAACCTGTAAGAAAACGCACAGAAATAGCGAAAAATCGTCTTTTCTTTGAAACCGAGGTATAGTGGTAAAGCCCTGTTTTATAGGAATTCACGTATATCCTCGCGTTTTAAGTCCATAGCATCTCCAATTTGTTTTTCTTGTAGTATTTGTGTAGTCTAACTCATTAGACACCGTTCTCGTGCCGTATTCCAGGCCATTTCTAGTTTTAATCACTCACCTTTGGTTTTCATACTTACGTAATTTTAATCGCATTCTAAAATTTTTGTTTCTTCCTTTTCTGTGCTGTTTTGCTCTCGGCGGTCAGTCCCGGCCCGCAACCATCGAATCAGGTAAAACCTGTAAGAAAACGCACAGAAATAGCGAAAAATCGTCTTTTTCTTTGAAACCGAGGTATAGTGGTAAAGCCCTGTTTTATAGGAATTCACGTATATCCTCGCGTTTTAAGTCCATAGCATCTCCAATTTGTTTTTCTTGTAGTATTTGTGTAGTCTAACTCATTAGACACCGTTCTCGTGCCGTATTCAGGCCATTTCTAGTTTTAATCACTCACCTTAGTTTTCATACTTACGTAATTTTAATCGCATCTAAAATTTTTGTTTCTTCCTTTTCTGTGCTGTTTTGCTCTCGGCCGGTCAGTCCCGGCCTGCAACCATCGAATCAGGCAAAACCTGTAAGAAAACGCACAGAAATAGCGAAAAATCGTCTTTTTCTTTGAAACCGAGGTATAGTGGTAAAGCCCTGTTTTATAGGAATTCACGTATATCCTCGCTTTTAAGTCCATAGCATCTCCAATTTGTTTTTCTTGTAGTATTTGTGTAGTCTAACTCATTAGACACCGTTCTCGTGCCGTATTCAGGCCATTTCAGTTTTAATCACTCACCTTAGTTTTCATACTTACGTAATTTTAATCGCATTCTAAAATTTTTGTTTCTTCCTTTTCTGTGCTGTTTTGCTCTCGGCCGGTCAGTCCCGGCCCGCAACCATCGAATCAGGCAAAACCTGTAAGAAAACGCACAGAAATAGCGAAAAATCGTTCTTTTCTTTGAAACCGAGGTATAGTGGTAAAGCCCTGTTTTATAGGAATTCACGTATATCCTCGCGTTTTTAAGTCCATAGCATCTCCAATTTGTTTTTCTTGTAGTATTTGTGTAGTCTAATCATTAGACACCGTTCTCGTGCCGTATTCAGGCCATTTCTAGTTTTAATCACTCACCTTTAGTTTTCATACTACGTAATTTTAATCGCATTCTAAAATTTTTGTTTCTTCCTATTCTGTGCTGTTTTGCTCTCGGCCGGTCAGTCCCGGCCCGCAACCATCGAATCAGGCAAAACCTGTAAGAAAACGTACAGAAATAGCGAAAATCGTCTTTTTCTTTGAAACCGAGGTATAGTGGTAAAGCCCTGTTTTATAGGAATTCACGTATATCCTCGCGTTTTTAAGTCCATAGCATCTCCAATTTGTTTTTCTTGTAGCATTTGTGTAGTCTAACTCATTAGACACCGTTCTCGTGCCGTATTCAGGCCATTTCTAGTTTTAATCACTCACCTTTAGTTTTCATACTTACGTAATTTTAATCGCATTCTAAAATTTTTGTTTCTTCCTTTTCTGTGCTGTTTTTGCTCTCGGCCGCTCAGTCCCGGCCCGCAACCATCGAATCAGGCAAAACCTGTAAGAAAACGTACAGAAATAGCGAAAAATCGTCTTTTTCTTTGAAACCGAGGTATAGTGGTAAAGCCCTGTTTTATAGGAATTCACGTATATCCTCGCGTTTTAAGTCCATAGCATCTCCAATTTGTTTTTCTTGTAGTATTTGTGTAGTCTAACTATTAGACACCGTTCTCGTGCCGTATTCAGGCCATTTCTAGTTTTAATCACTCACCTTAGTTTTCATACTTACGTAATTTTAATCGCATTCTAAAATTTTTGTTTCTTCTCGTGTCCAACCATCGAATCAGGCAAAACCTGTAAGAAAAACGCACAGAAATAGCGCGAAAATCGTCTTTTCTTTGAAACCGAGGTATAGTGGTAAAGCCCCGTTTTATAGGAATTCACGCATATCCTCGCGTTTTTAAGTCCATAGCATCTCCAATTTGTTTTTCTTGTAGTATTTGTGTAGTCTAATCATTAGACACCGTTCTCGTGCCGTATTCAGGCCATTTCTAGTTTTAATCACTCACCTTTAGTTTTCATACTTACGTAATTTTAATCGCATTCTAAAATTTTTGTTTCTTCCTTTTCTGTGCTGTTTTTGCTCTCGGCCGGTCGGTCCCGGCCCGCAACCATCGAATCAGGCAAAACCTGTAAGAAAAACGCACAGAAATAGCGCGAAAATCGTCTTTTTCTTTGAAACCGAGGTATAGTGGTAAAGCCCTGTTTTATAGGAATTCAATGCATATCCTCGCGTTTTAAGTCCATAGCATCTCCAATTTGTTTTTCTTGTAGTATTTGTGTAGTCTAACTATTAGACACCGTTCTCGTGCCGTATTCAGGCCATTTCAGTTTTAATCACTCACCTTTAGTTTTCATACTTACGTAATTTTAATCGCATTCTAAAATTTTTGTTTCTTCCTATTCTGTGCTGTTTTTGCTCTCGGCCGGTCAGTCCCGGCCTGCAACCATCGAATCAGGCAAAACCTGTAAGAAAACGTACAGAAATAGCGAAAAATCGTCTTTTTCTTTGAAACCGAGGTATAGTGGTAAAGCCCTGTTTTATAGGAATTCACGTATATCCTCGCGTTTTAAGTCCATAGCATCTCCAATTTGTTTTTTCTGTAGTATTTGTGTAGTCTAACTATTAGACACCGTTCTCGTGCCGTATTCAGCCATTTCTAGTTTTAATCACTCACCTTTAGTTTTCATACTTACGTAATTTTAATCGCATTCTAAAATTTTTGTTTCTTCCTTTTCTGTGTTGTTTTTGCTCTCGGCCGGTCAGTCCTGGCCCGCAACCATCGAATCAGGCAAAACCTGTAAGAAAAACGCACGAAATAGCGAAAAATCGTCTTTTTCTTTGAAACCGAGGTATAGTGGTAAAGCCCTGTTTTATAGGAATTCACGTATATCCTCGCGTTTTAAGTCCATAGCATCTCCAATTTGTTTTTCTTGTAGTATTTGTGTAGTCTAACTATTAGACACCGTTCTCGTGCCGTATTCAGGCCATTTCTAGTTTTAATCACTCACCTTTAGTTTTCATACTTACGTAATTTTAATCGCATTCTAAAATTTTTGTTTCTTCCTTTTCTGTGCTGTTTTTGCTCTCGGCCGGTCAGTCCCGGCCTGCAACCATCGAATCAGGCAAAACCTGTAAGAAAAACGCACAGAAATAGCGAAAAATCGTCTTTTTCTTTGAAACCGAGGTATAGTGGTAAAGCCCTGTTTTATAGGAATTCACGTATATCCTCGCGTTTTAAGTCCATAGCATCTCCACTTGTTTTTCTTGTAGTATTTGTGTAGTCTAATCATTAGACACCGTTCTCGTGCCGTATTCAGGCCATTTCTAGTTTTAATCACTCACCTTTAGTTTTCATACTTACGTAATTTTAATCGCATTCTAAAATTTTTGTTTCTTCCTTTTCTGTGCTGTTTTTGCTCGGCCGCTCAGTCCCGGCCTGCAACCATCGAATCAGGTAAAACCTGTAAGAAAACGCACAGAAATAGCGAAAAATCGTCTTTTTCTTTGAAACCGAGGTATAGTGGTAAAGCCCTGTTTTATAGGAATTCACGTATATCCTCGCGTTTTAAGTCCATAGCATCTCCAATTTGTTTTTCTTGTAGTATTTGTGTAGTCTAATCATTAGACACCGTTCTCGTGCCGTATTCAGGCCATTTCTAGTTTTAATCACTCACCTTAGTTTTCATACTTACGTAATTTTAATCGCATTCTAAAATTTTTGTTTCTTCCTTTTCTGTGCTGTTTTTGCTCGGCCGCTCAGTCCCGGCCTGCAACCATCGAATCAGGCAAAACCTGTAAGAAAACGCACAGAAATAGCGCGAAAATCGTCTTTTCTTTGAAACCGAGGTATAGTGGTAAAGCCCTGTTTTATAGGAATTCACGTATATCCTCGCTTTTAAGTCCATAGCATCTCAATTTGTTTTTCTTGTAGCATTTGTGTAGTCTAACTCATTAGACACCGTTCTCGTGCCGTATTCAGGCCATTTCTAGTTTTAATCACTCACCTTTAGTTTTCATACTTACGTAATTTTAATCGCATTCTAAAAATTTTTGTTTCTTCCTTTTCTGTGCTGTTTTTGCTCTCGGCCGGTCAGTCCCGGCCCGCAACCATCGAATCAGGCAAAACCTGTAAGAAAACGCACAGAAATAGCGAAAAATCGTCTTTTCTTTGAAACCGAGGTATAGTGGTAAAGCCCCGTTTTATAGGAATTCACGTATATCCTCGCGTTTTAAGTCCATAGCATTCCAATTTGTTTTTTCTGTAGTATTTGTGTAGTCTAATCATTAGACACCGTTCTCGTGCCGTATTCAGGCCATTTCTAGTTTTAATCACTCACCTTAGTTTTCATACTTACGTAATTTTAATCGCATTCCTAAAATTTTTGTTTCTTCCTTTTCTGTGTTGTTTTTGCTCGGCCGGTCAGTCCCGGCCCGCAACCATCGAATCAGGTAAAACCTGTAAGAAAACGCACAGAAATAGCGAAAAATCGTCTTTTGAAACCGAGGTATAGTGGTAAAGCCCTGTTTTATAGGAATTCACGTATATCCTCGCGTTTTTAAGTCCATAGCATCTCCAATTTGTTTTTCTTGTAGTATTTGTGTAGTCTAATCATTAGACACCGTTCTCGATGCCGTATTCAGGCCATTTCTAGTTTTAATCACTCACCTTTAGTTTTTCATAATTTACGTAATTTTAATCGCATTCTAAAATTTTTGTTTCTTCCTTTTCTGTGCTGTTTTTGCTCTCGGCCGCTCAGTCCCGGCCTGCAACCATCGAATCAGGCAAAACCTGTAAGAAAAACGCACAGAAATAGCGAAAAATCGTCTTTTCTTTGAAACCGAGGTATAGTGGTAAAGCCCCGTTTTATAGGAATTCACGTATATCCTCGCGTTTTAAGTCCATAGCATCTCCAATTTGTTTTTCTTGTAGTATTTGTAGTCTAATCATTAGACACCGTTCTCGATGCCGTATTCAGGCCATTTCTAGTTTTAATCACTCACCTTTAGTTTTCATACTTACGTAATTTTAATCGCATTCTAAAATTTTTGTTTCTTCTTTTCTGTGCTGTTTTTGCTCTCGGCCGCTCAGTCCCGGCCCGCAACCATCGAATCAGGCAAAACCTGTAAGAAAAACGCACAGAAATAGCGAAAAATCGTCTTTTTTCTTTGGAAACCGAGGTATAGTGGTAAAGCCCTGTTTTATAGGAATTCACGTATATCCTCGCGTTTTAAGTCCATAGCATCTCCAATTTGTTTTTCTTGTAGTATTTGTGTAGTCTAATCATTAGACACCGTTCTCGTGCCGTATTCAGGCCATTTCTAGTTTTAATCACTCACCTTTAGTTTTCATACTTACGTAATTTTAATCGCATTCTAAAATTTTTGTTTCTTCCTATTCTGTGCTGTTTTGCTCTCGGCCGCTCAGTCCCGGCCCGCAACCATCGAATCAGGTAAAACCTGTAAGAAAAACGCACAGAAATAGCGAAAAATCGTCTTTTCTTTGAAACCGAGGTAGTGGTAAAGCCCTGTTTTATAGAATTCACGTATATCCTCGCGTTTTTAAGTCCATAGCATCTCCAATTTGTTTTTCTTGTAGTATTTGTGTAGTCTAACTATTAGACACCGTTCTCGTGCCGTATTCAGGCCATTTCTAGTTTTAATCACTCACCTTTAGTTTTCATACTTACGTAATTTTAATCGCATTCAAAATTTTTGTTTCTTCCTTTTCTGTGCTGTTTTTGCTCTCGGCGGTCAGTCCCGGCCCGCAACCATCGAATCAGGTAAAACCTGTAAGAAAAACGCACAGAAATAGCGAAAAATCGTCTTTTCTTTGAAACCGAGGTATAGTGGTAAAGCCCTGTTTTATAGGAATTCACGTATATCCTCGCTTTTAAGTCCATAGCATCTCCAATTTGTTTTTCTGTAGTATTTGTGTAGTCTAACTATTAGACACCGTTCTCGTGCCGTATTCAGGCCATTTCTAGTTTTAATCACTCACCTTAGTTTTCATACTTACGTAATTTTAATCGCATTCTAAAATTTTTGTTTCTTCCTTTTCTGTGCTGTTTTTGCTCGGCCGGTCAGTCCCGGCCCGCAACCATCGAATCAGGCAAAACCTGTAAGAAAAACGCACAGAAATAGCGAAAAATCGTCTTTTCTTTGGAAACCGAGGTATAGTGGTAAAGCCCCGTTTTATAGGAATTCACGTATATCCTCGCGTTTTAAGTCCATAGCATCTCCAATTTGTTTTTCTTGTAGTATTTGTGTAGTCTAACTATTAGACACCGTTCTCGTGCCGTATTCAGGCCATTTCTAGTTTTAATCACTCACCTTTAGTTTTCATACTTACGTAATTTTAATCGCATTCTAAAATTTTTGTTTCTTCCTTTTCTGTGCTGTTTTGCTCTCGGCCGGTCAGTCCTGGCCCGCAACCATCGAATCAGGTAAAACCTGTAAGAAAAACGCACAGAAATAGCGAAAAATCGTCTTTTTCTTTGAAACCGAGGTATAGTGGTAAAGCCCTGTTTTATAGGAATTCACGTATATCCTCGCGTTTTAAGTCCATAGCATTCCAATTTGTTTTTTCTTGTAGTATTTGTGTAGTCTAACTATTAGACACCGTTCTCGTGCCGTATTCAGGCCATTTCTAGTTTTAATCACTCACCTTAGTTTTCATACTTACGTAATTTTAATCGCATTCTAAAATTTTTGTTTCTTCCTTTTCTGTGCTGTTTTGCTCTCGGCCGGTCAGTCCTGGCCCGCAACCATCGAATCAGGCAAAACCTGTAAGAAAAACGCACAGAAATAGCGCGAAAATCGTCTTTTTTCTTGAAACCGAGGTATAGTGGTAAAGCCCTGTTTTATAGGAATTCACGTATATCCTCGCGTTTTAAGTCCATAGCATCTCCAATTTGTTTTTCTGTAGTATTTGTGTAGTCTAATCATTAGACACCGTTCTCGTGCCGTATTCAGGCCATTTCTAGTTTTAATCACTCACCTTAGTTTTCATACTTACGTAATTTTAATCGCATTCTAAAATTTTTGTTTCTTCCTTTTCTGTGCTGTTTTTGCTCGGCCGGTCAGTCCTGGCCTGCAACCATCGAATCAGGCAAAACCTGTAAGAAAAACGCACAGAAATAGCGAAAAATCGTCTTTTCTTTGAAACCGAGGTATAGTGGTAAAGCCCTGTTTTATAGGAATTCACGTATATCCCCGCGTTTTAAGTCCATAGCATCTCCAATTTGTTTTTCTTGTAGTATTTGTGTAGTCTAACTATTAGACACCGTTCTCGTGCGCCGTATTCAGGCCATTTCAGTTTTAATCACTCACCTTTAGTTTTCATACTTACGTAATTTTAATCGCATTCTAAAATTTTTGTTTCTTCCTTTTCTGTGCTGTTTTGCTCTCGGCCGGTCAGTCCTGGCCCGCAACCATCGAATCAGGCAAAACCTGTAAGAAAAACGCACAGAAATAGCGAAAAATCGTCTTTTTCTTTGAAACCGAGGTATAGTGGTAAAGCCCTGTTTTATAGGAATTCACGTATATCCTCGCGTTTTAAGTCCATAGCATCTCCAATTTGTTTTTCTTGTAGTATTTGTGTAGTCTAACTATTAGACACCGTTCTCGTGCCGTATTCAGGCCATTTCTAGTTTTAATCACTCACCTTAGTTTTCATACTTACGTAATTTTAATCGCATTCTAAAATTTTTGTTTCTTCCTATTCTGTGCTGTTTTGCTCTCGGCCGCTCAGTCCCGGCCCGCAACCATCGAATCAGGCAAAACCTGTAAGAAAAACGCACAGAAATAGCGAAAAATCGTCTTTTCTTTGAAACCGAGGTATAGTGGTAAAGCCCTGTTTTATAGGAATTCACGTATATCCTCGCGTTTTAAGTCCATAGCATCTCCAATTTGTTTTTCTTGTAGTATTTGTGTAGTCTAATCATTAGACACCGTTCTCGTGCCGTATTCAGGCCATTTCTAGTTTTAATCACTCACCTTTAGTTTTCATGCTTACGTAATTTTAATCGCATTCCTAAAATTTTTTGTTTCTTCCTATTCTGTGCTGTTTTGCTCTCGGCGGTCAGTCCCGGCCTGCAACCATCGAATCAGGCAAAACCTGTAAGAAAAACGCACAGAAATAGCGAAAATCGTCTTTTCTTTGAAACCGAGGTATAGTGGTAAAGCCCTGTTTTATAGGAATTCACGTATATCCTCGCGTTTTAAGTCCATAGCATCTCAATTTGTTTTTCTTGTAGTATTTGTGTAGTCTAACTATTAGACACCGTTCTCGATGCCGTATTCAGGCCATTTCTAGTTTTAATCACTCACCTTTAGTTTTCATACTTACGTAATTTTAATCGCATTCTAAAATTTTTTGTTTCTTCCTTTTCTGTGCTGTTTTGCTCTCGGCCGGTCAGTCCCGGCCCGCAACCATCGAATCAGGTAAAACCTGTAAGAAAAACGCACAGAAATAGCGCGAAAATCGTCTTTTCTTTGGAAACCGAGGTATAGTGGTAAAGCCCTGTTTTATAGGAATTCACGTATATCCTCGCGTTTTAAGTCCATAGCATCTCCAATTTGTTTTTCTTGTAGTATTTGTGTAGTCTAATCATTAGACACCGTTCTCGTGCCGTATTCAGGCCATTTCTAGTTTTAATCACTCACCTTTAGTTTTCATACTTACGTAATTTTAATCGCATTCTAAAATTTTTGTTTCTTCCTTTTCTGTGCTGTTTTGCTCTCGGCCGGTCAGTCCCGGCCCGCAACCATCGAATCAGGCAAAACCTGTAAGAAAACGCACAGAAATAGCGAAAATCGTCTTTTCTTTGAAACCGAGGTATAGTGGTAAAGCCCCGTTTTATAGGAATTCACGTATATCCTCGCGTTTTAAGTCCATAGCATCTCCAATTTGTTTTTCTTGTAGTATTTGTGTAGTCTAATCATTAGACACCGTTCTCGTGCCGTATTCAGGCCATTTCTAGTTTTAATCACTCACCTTTAGTTTTCATACTTACGTAATTTTAATCGCATTCTAAAATTTTTGTTTCTTCCTTTTCTGTGCTGTTTTGCTCTCGGCCGGTCAGTCCCGGCCCGCAAACTATCGAATCAGGTAAAACCTGTAAGAAAAACGCACAGAAATAGCGAAAAATCGTCTTTTCTTTGAAACCGAGGTATAGTGGTAAAGCCCCGTTTTATAGGAATTCACGTATATCCTCGCGTTTTAAGTCCATAGCATCTCCAATTTGTTTTTCTTGTAGCATTTGTGTAGTCTAATCATTAGACACCGTTCTCGATGCCGTATTCAGGCCATTTCTAGTTTTAATCACTCACCTTAGTTTTCATACTTACGTAATTTTAATCGCATTCCTAAAATTTTTTGTTTCTTCCTATTCTGTGCTGTTTTGCTCTCGGCCGGTCAGTCCCGGCCCGCAACCATCGAATCAGGCAAAACCTGTAAGAAAAACGCACAGAAATAGCGAAAATCGTCTTTTCTTTGAAACCGAGGTATAGTGGTAAAGCCCTGTTTTATAGGAATTCACGCATATCCTCGCGTTTTAAGTCCATAGCATCTCCAATTTGTTTTTCTGTAGTATTTGTGTAGTCTAACTATTAGACACCGTTCTCGTGCCGTATTCAGGCCATTTCTAGTTTTAATCACTCACCTTTAGTTTTCATACTTACGTAATTTTAATCGCATTCTAAAATTTTTGTTTTTCCTTTTCTGTGTTGTTTTTGCTCGGCCGGTCAGTCCCGGCCCGCAACCATCGAATCAGGCAAAACCTGTAAGAAAACGCACAGAAATAGCGAAAAATCGTCTTTTTCTTTGAAACCGAGGTATAGTGGTAAAGCCCCGTTTTATAGGAATTCACGTATATCCTCGCGTTTTTAAGTCCATAGCATTCCAATTTGTTTTTCTTGTAGTATTTGTGTAGTCTAACTATTAGACACCGTTCTCGTGCCGTATTCAGGCCATTTCAGTTTTAATCACTCACCTTTAGTTTTCATACTTACGTAATTTTAATCGCATTCTAAAATTTTTGTTTTTCCTTTTCTGTGCTGTTTTTGCTCGGCCGGTCAGTCCCGGCCCGCAACCATCGAATCAGGCAAAACCTGTAAGAAAACGCACAGAAATAGCGAAAAATCGTCTTTTTCTTTGAAACCGAGGTATAGTGGTAAAGCCCTGTTTTATAGGAATTCACGCATATCCTCGCGTTTTTAAGTCCATAGCATCTCCAATTTGTTTTTCTTGTAGCATTTGTGTAGTCTAACTATTAGACACCGTTCTCGTGCCGTATTCAGGCCATTTCAGTTTTAATCACTCACCTTTAGTTTTCATACTTACGTAATTTTAATCGCATTCTAAAATTTTTGTTTCTTCCTTTTCTGTGCTGTTTTTGCTCGGCCGGTCAGTCCCGGCCCGCAACCATCGAATCAGGCAAAACCTGTAAGAAAAACGCACAGAAATAGCGAAAAATCGTCTTTTCTTTGAAACCGAGGTATAGTGGTAAAGCCCTGTTTTATAGGAATTCACGTATATCCTCGCGTTTTTAAGTCCATAGCATCTCCAATTTGTTTTTCTTGTAGTATTTGTGTAGTCTAACTATTAGACACCGTTCTCGTGCCGTATTCAGGCCATTTCAGTTTTAATCACTCACCTTAGTTTTCATACTTACGTAATTTTAATCGCATTCTAAAATTTTTTGTTTCTTCCTTTTCTGTGCTGTTTTTGCTCTCGGCCGGTCAGTCCCGGCCCGCAACCATCGAATCAGGCAAAACCTGTAAGAAAAACGCACAGAAATAGCAAAATCGCCGCCCACCTCCCAGTTTTCATTGCTTAGGTAGACTCTGAACCCAGCCATAGAACTTTTTCTTTATTCTTCTTTTTTTCGTTCTGTTTTTACCCTCGGCCGGTCGGCTCCGGTTCACAACCCGTATTACAACCTATACACACCCCTATTAAAAAGACAAACGACACTTTTACGATGTCACAAACTAATAACACTAGCCCGCAAGATCTAGAGCGCAAAATGGACAAGCCGTCAGCAGTAGCGGAGTATAGGACAGACATGCCTGAGGCAAATAGAGACAGAGGTCAACCGTCACAAAAAGGATCCAAGCGATCAACTAAGTCAAAGGAGGGGCGACCAGGGTGTCAGACTTGGCGACATCACCGCCAATAAGGGAGAAATACCTAACCCTAGCTCTCGAAGCAAAAGCCTGCCTATGTAAGGCGAAGACTTATCTGGCCAACTCCAGAAACTTGAGGACAGATATAAAGGACGGAGTATTGAACGCAGTAGATAGACTGTACCAAATAGTTAAAACACTGGACAAAGAAATGGAGAGTCACAAAAACAGAAGAGGAGGAGAGAGTAGCAGGGACGGGTGAGGTGGGCTCTTTACACCCCTGACCTCCTAGCCCCTCCCCGACACATGGACAGGACACAGAACTGATTAAAGGATGGAAGAACAAACAAGATTGGTTAAAGAAAACAATGAAAGATGGAAGAGTTAAAGGAAATGCTAGTGGAACATAGAAATCACTGAAAGGGGAAACATACGCGAGCGTAGCGGCGGGCCTCAATAAGGGAAACACCCAAAGGAAACGTTCCACTCGGTTGTAGTCACCTCCAGCGACGAACAAGAGTCAGGGGAAGAGGTTCTAAATAAGATAAGGGAAGTTATAAATGCTAAGGAAGGAGGAGTGAAGATAGATAGAGTTCGGAAAGCCAGGGACAGGAAAGTAATTATAGGATGTAGAAGTGAAGCGGACAGGAATAAAGTAAAAGATAAACTGGACAAAGCAGGAGGGAAACTACATGCAGAAGAAATTAAAAATAAGGACCCGCTGGTTATGTTGAAGGATGTCCTTTCTTACAATACGGAAGAAAGAGGTGATGGGGGCACTGAGGAATCAGAACCTCAAAATCTTCGAGGGCTGACAGGAGATGAGGACAGGATGGAGATAAAATATAAAAGGAAATCGAGAAACGCTATCACGAATCATATAGTCCTGAGAGTCTCCCGAGGCTGTGGAATAGACTGGTGGAGAGGGACCGTCCAGATCGATATGCAGAAGGATTCATGTATCGGACCAATCTCCACTGGTCCAATGCTCCCAGTGTCTAAGGTATGTATTACACCAAACGCCTCTGCAAAGAAGAGAAGGAGACATGCAGTCATTGCGCAGGCCCACATAGAAAGACCGAGTGCCCGGAGTGGGGCGCCGGTGCAGCCCCATCATGCAGAAATTGCGCATCCGCCAAGCTGGGAAATGCTGAGCATAACGCATTCAGTGCCGAGTGCCCAGTGCGACGGAAGTGGGATGCGCTAGCCAGGGCTGCAACGGCGTATTGCTAAGGGCAGCCACAGTGGACAGCATGGCACACTATCCCACAACCAAACCCCAGAAACAGAGACCAAAACATACAAATTGGCCCAAGTCAACCTGCAACGCAAAGAACTTGCGACAAACGAAATCGTACTAGAAGCCAATAAAGGAAATACGATTTCGTGTTAACACAAGAACCATACGTGGGTGGCAAAGAGTGGTAAAGAATTACCGGGGTGTGAGAGTCTTCCAGGAAATGGCAAAGACAAAGTGGTATAGTCGGCGATAATGGTACTAAACCCAGACATAGACGCCAGAGCCCAACCTAAGTACACCACGAATAACATCGCCGTGGTGGAAGTCGGAGAGCAAGGACTGGAAAACCACACTCATATCCGTGTACTTTGAACCAGACCAACCGGTTGACGATTACCTCTACCACCTGAGTCGCGCAATCAGGGAGCTTGGGCCAAAATCTATTATAGTAGGAGGCGACATAAATGCCAAAAGTATCTGGTGGGGTAGCAAAACCACAGACAGTAGAGGAGAAGCCATATTACTTCTGCAACGCACGGTATTGGATTTACTGAATGGCGGTACCAACGTTCCAGACTGTGAGAGGAAACAGAGTGTTTAGCAGTGTGGTCGACGTCACCTTCTGCTCCCCGACATGCTAAGCAGGCTGGGAGGAAGGCATCGTTATCGCCAGCTCCGATCACAACTGTATCACGTTTACACTAAGGAAGGAGGGGTTAAGAGACGAGCCAAAGGCGAGTACAACAAGAAAATACAACACCAGGGATGCGAATTGGCAATCTTTTATTGAAAAGGTATCTCAATTCAAGAGGGACAAAAATCTTGACACCCAAAGATTAAAAAGGACAAACACAAAGGAAGAATTAGAGAACACCATAAACGAGTATGATGCAGTTGTGATCGAAGCATGTGAGGAGGTGCTCCCAAAAGTAAAGTGCAAGACCAAACCCAAGATTCCCTGGTGGACCAAGGAGTTGGAGGATAAGAAGAAGAAAACACTTACCTTAAAGCGCCGAATCCGCTGCGCAGCACCCTGCAGGAGAAACATCGTCGTAGCCAGGTATCTGAAACAAAAAGAAGAGTATGAGAATGAGGTGAGGAGAGCTAAGACAAGTAGTTGGAAGGAGTTCTGTGGAAGGCAAGAAAAGGAAGGGATGTGGGATGGGATATACAGGATCTTAAGGAAGGTGACTAGGAGGCAGGAGGATGAATTGATGGTGAAAGGCGATAAAGTGCTGTCTCCAAAAGAATCGGTGGTAGAGCTCGCGGACACATTCTTCCCAAACGACGACCGCCAAACCGATTTAGAACATCATCGGGATATAAGAAGAGCCGTGGAACAAATAAACGGTCAGGATCAGGAAGAGGAACAGGACCCTCCTTTTAGTAAGGAGGAGCTGCTAACGCCGCGAGAGCCTTTAACCCGAAGAAGGCACCTGGGGGATGGAGTGACCGCGGATATTGTTCGGGCGCTGGTCGAAGGCGACACGGACTTCCACTTGATGATGGCCAACAGATGCCTAGAACTGAGTCTTTTTCCCCACCATCTGGAAGGAGGCCACAGTAGTAGTAATAAAGAAAGCCCGATAAGGAAACTTATACCACACCAAAGTCCTATAGACCCATTGGCCTCCTCCCGGTGATGGGAAAACTACTCGAGAGGATGATTGTTGGCCGCCTCAAGTGGCATCTGGTCCCCAGACTGAGCTCGCGACAGTATGGCTTCGTACCACAGAAGAGTACGGAAGACTCCCTCTATGATCTAATGGAACACGTACGCGATAAGCTGAAACAAAACTAATTGTCACCATTGTTTCATTAGACATAGAGGGAGCCTTTGACAGCGCCTGGTGGCCCGCCATCAGAATGAGATTAGCGAATGAGAAGTGCCCTATTAACATCCGTAGAATACTGGACAGTTACCTGACGGACAGAAAGGTCAGAGTGAGGTATGCGGGAGAGGAGACATCAAAAGTACTAGCCAGGGTGCGTACAGGGTTCGATAGGGGACCCATTTTATGGAACCTCCTGATTGACCCTTATTAAAAGATCTGGAGCAGAGGGGCACCACGCACAGGCATTTGCCGACGACGTCGTGCTCGTATTTAGCGGGAGACGTCGGGCATTAACACCAGTGCTAGGGAGGCACTCGATTATGTTCAGGCGTGGGGTGTCAAAAACAAACTCAAGTTTGCACCACATAAAACAAAGCAATGGTCATAACAAACAGGTTAAAATATGACATCCACGCCTGAGCATGGGAGGATCCCAATCGACATGGACCGAGAAATCAAACTGCTGGGCTTAAACATTGACAGAAAACTAACCTTCAACAAACACATCACCCTCACATGCAGAAAAGCACTCAACATATACAAACATCTAACTAGAGCGGCCAAAATAACATGGGGCTAAACCCGAAATAGTAAAATAATATACACGGCAGCAGTGGAACCGATCATTACGTATGCGGCTGGAGCCTGGGGAAATCTGCAGCAAAGCTAGTTTCTAGAAAACAGCTCAATGCCGTGCAAAGAGGTTTCGCCCAGAAAATATGCCGAGCATACAGAACGGTTTCGCTTAACTCCGCACTCGCACTGTCAGGAATACTGCCTCTCGACCTTCGTATCAAAGAGGCTGCCACACTCTTTGAGATAAGAAAAGGAAAAAAGGAGCATGCATACGGAGATAGGGAGGTCGAGAAGGAAGTACTATACACCAAATCTACACACCCTGCATGTAAGCAACATCTAGAGTACAAACACCTCGAGAGCCAGGAGCATATCAACACCCTGGCGAACTTGGAATATAGAATATACACGGACGGCAGCGGGCTTGAGGGCAAGGTCGGGGCCGCGTTTTCCTTATGGAAAGACGGCGTCGAAACCAAGTCCAAAAAGTTTAAGCTGTCGTCCCATTGCACAGTATACCAAGCCGAGCTTCTGGCTCTCCAAAATGCAACGGTGGAGGCCCTGGAAAGAGTTGGATATTCATTTGGAATATTCAGTGATTCTAGGGCCGCCCTAGACACTTTATGCAACAGTGAGACAAGGCACCCTTTAGCAATTCAGGCACAAAACAACATAAGCCAGGCAATACTAAAGGGAAAAACCATCTCCCCTGTACTGGGTGAAGGCCCATGTGGGGATAGCGGGAAATGAGAGAGCGGATGAGCTCGCCAAACACGCAGCGCTATACACAAAGACAAAACCTGTCTACGACCAATGCCCGGTTTCATTCATGAAGAGACAAATCCGAGAGGACACTCTTCATGAATGGAACCGGAGGTACACGGAGGAAGCCACGGCATCTGGCACGAAGATATTTTGCCCAACATCTATATAGCCCAGGAATTCATAAAATCGGTAACTACAAACATGCACCTCACGCAACTACTCACTGGGCACGGCGGGTTCTCGGAGTACCTGAATCGATTCGGGTGCAAAGAGAGCCTGTCGCATTTGCGACCCGGATGTTACGGAAACAGTTATCCACGTAATAACAGAGTGCCCAGTGCATTGTAGGGATCGACAGGATATAGAATTAAAACCGGAATTAAAATAGAAGCCACAAAATTAAGTCAACTAATTTGTCAAAAGGAAACTAAACATGATTTTATAGAATACTGTATTAAAATAATAAGAAAAGTAAATCTAAGAAATAAATAAATCGTATATAATAGTATATTTTGGAAAATGAAATGAAATGAAAGAAATTGAATGTAAAAGAACAAGTGTAAATGTAAAATATATAAAGAAGAGAACAAAGAACTGAAATAGAATAACAAAAGAAGTTAAATGTAAACCTATAATATTGGGAATTGTAAATAACAAAAGTGAAAACAAACAAAAGCCTGAAAAATATCCTGACAATGACTCGTCAGGGGAACGCAGTATTCAAAAAAACCTAACCTAACCTTTTTTTTTTTTTACATGGGGAAATGCCTACGAGCACCTGCGGGGGCGGCATGGCTATGTCGGACTCGCACCGACTAAAACCCCATGGTGTTCCACCTTCGTCGCGTATGGCGGGGCAACGGGAACGCTTTCGCACACCTCCGCGACCCCGCCTGCGCTGGCCGGCAAGCCGGCCCCTCCTTCGGGGGGAGGACATCCCCCTCTCCACCCCTCTCCTGCAAGGCGCGCCGGAACGCGGACGCGCCTTCCATCTCGGCCTCCTCTGTAGGTGGGAAACGGACTCCCCCGAGTCCGCCCCCCAGAGGCCATGGGGGCCAGGAAAACCCCAGCCCCCTGCGGCGGATCTGGTGATAGGCTCCGCCGCCAACCAATGTTCGGCCGCGGAGGACAGGGAGAGCGGCAGGATCAACCACACTCCACTGAACCCGCGGCCCCACCACGGCCGCTTCAGCGGTGCGACCCCCGCTTGAGTCGCGGAGGATAGGGAGATACACTACCCTCCCTCCGCGACTCCGCCTCGGCTGCGGATGGTGCGTAAGACGGCCTCACTCCGTCCATCCGCACCCCGCAGCCCACCGACACGCATCCAGGGCGGGCCCAGCTCCAGCCCGCCCGGAGGGAAGCTCCCTGGCCACTTTAGAGCGCCTTAGGCCGGCCATTTGGGTTCCTCTTAGCTTCACCGTGGTTAACTCCACACCACGGTTACTAAGCCCCCCCGCTACGACAAAGCGGGAACCCTTCGGGGGGGAACCTAACCTAACCTAACCTAACCTAACCTTTTTTTTTTTTTACATGGGGAAATGCTCATTTATTACCCGATAGACTTCGCAAGGGCGGGTTATGTCGGACTCGCACCGACTAAAACCCCACGGTGGTCGCCACCAACGCTCGCGAGGGTCGCGGGATCTCCGTAAGGAACGCAACCGCAACCCCCCTGCGCTTCGCTGGGATAGCCCGTCCCGGGGGCGTGCGAGAAGATCGCACCCCCAGAACCCTCGCGGAACTATCACGACGACACGGTACCACGTCGTGCCGTCGTCCTCCTCGGGGTCGCTATTACTGGACGGTCGGAGCCCCCACTCCGATCGTCAGCGACCCGTAGGGCCCCGTTTACGGTAGGGGATCACCGGGAGGGCCGTGAAGAGCGCGCGAGCGCCGCGTCGGCCCCGTCTTCGAGC
The DNA here is from genome assembly GCA_029286865.1 of Teinopalpus imperialis. Classification (NCBI taxonomy): domain Eukaryota; kingdom Metazoa; phylum Arthropoda; class Insecta; order Lepidoptera; family Papilionidae; genus Teinopalpus; species Teinopalpus imperialis. The sequence goes on from JAGSMU010000065.1 coordinate 22,925, forward strand.
AGGATCGGTCCTCTCTATCCCGCTCGGCAGCCTCCTTTCGGACCATTACGGTCTCGCAGAAGGAGGCTACGGCCCTCCACGCCGATTCCCGCGCAGCATCGCCGACACGACTGCTGGCAGGGACAGGTTCCGTCCGATGTGACCGACCAAGACCCGCCGCTCGGCTTCCCACGCCGGGCAAGCGGCGAGCGTGTGCGATGCGGAGTCTTGGTCGTTGCCACCACAGTGGAAGCAATTCGCCGTCGCCTCGCGACCGATCTTACAGGTAATCACCGAAGCAACCGTGCCCGGTGATCACCTGCGTAAGTCTGTAGGTGAGTCTTCCTCCTCGTCGCTGCATCCAGGCTTCGAAGACCGGCAGGAATGCTCCGACGACGCGTTTGCGCGCATAGTGCTCCTCGCGGAGCCTTGCGCGCCACGTCGCGAATGCGATACGTCGTTCCTGCCGTTTTACCGCCTCGAGCGCCTTTTCTGGCTCGCCACCACCGCTCTGGCGTAGGACGCGAATTCGGTGATACACCCTCGCGTCCATGTCCGCCAGTATATCCAGAGGTGGAAAGCGAGCCAGGATTGTCGCCGCCTCAAACGATACCGTCCGGTATCCTCGTACGACCCGTATGGCCATCCTACGCTGGACGCTGTAGATCTTAGTCCTACAGCGTCGGATGGCCAGCCTTCGCTCCAGACGGGCGCCCCGTACAGGGCTACGGATCGTACGACCCCGGCATAGAGGCGGCGAACTTCCTCCTCGGTCCCCGAGATTGGGCAGCAGTCTGTGCATAGCACCCGCTACCCTCTCGATCCGGGGACCAGGCGCTCGAAATGCTCTTCGAAGCCCCAGCGACTGTCAGAGTGAGGCCCAGGTACTTCATGTACCGCCCCACTCTGACTTCAGACCCACCTACTCGGACGCACGAGTCGGGTGGTTCCCTGCTCCGCGGCAGTTTGTGGAACCATAGCGCCTCGGTCTTGTGAGGCGCTACCTCCAGTCCCAACTCGTGGACTTTGGCGACGACGATTTCCGCCCCAAGCTCGGCGAGCTCCTTGGCCCTCTCGAAGGAGTCCCCACTGGCGACCACCAACGTGTCGTCAGCGTAACAGACGACATATACGCCAGCGGGAGCTCGACTCGCAGAACAGAGTCGTAGGCGAGATTCCACAGTAACGGGCCCAAAACCGACCCCTGTGGAACCCCACACTGGATCTCCTCCGGATCCTCGTACCGTCTCGGTCCACGTACAAGATGTACCTGTCGCGCAAGTAGTCCGCGATCACGCCGTGCAGGTAGGGGGGAACACCATGGTGTACAAGTCCCCCCCTTATCGCGTCCCAGGGCAGGGAATTAAAGGCGTTGACGATATCAATATTTATCGCCAACGCCACGCCGCCCCAGGACACAGCCTGCTCCGACAGGGAGCGGACGCGCATCACCGCGTCGATGGTGGAACGCTCCCGTCGGAAACCGAACTGGTTTTCGGCGAGATCGGGACCGACACGCGACAGATGCCCGTTGAGACGGGCGGCAAGAATTCTCTCGAATAACTTGCCAGCCTCGTCCAACAGGCATATGGGACGGTACGCAGAGGGAGAATCTGCGACTCTGTCTGCCTTCTTCAAGAGGACCAGTCGGGCCTCCTTCCAGGCCCTAGGGAACGAGGAGTTACGGAGGCAGCTGGTGAACAGCTGCCTCAGCCTGTTCCCGAGGGTAGCCAGACTCAACACCCAGACCCGGCCGGGAATTCCGTCGGGTCCCGGCGCGGTGTTCCTGCCTCTCAAGCGGCACACGGCTCGGTCCAGCTCCTGTGCGGTCACCCCATTTCGTCACACCAATGACACGAAGATTGGGGTAGACCGAGGACTTGACCGACCCTCCGGAAAGAGCGAGCTAATCACTCTTCCCAAGAGGGCCGGATCGAGAGTTTCCGTCACCGGGGGCGTCCAAGGACGGAGCTTTCCTAGCACCATCCTGTACGGACGCCCCCACGGATCCTCGTCGAGTCCCTCCAGGAGCTCTCTCAGGACCGAGACCTGGCGTTGCAGACGCCTGCCTGCAACGCCTTCGTGGCCGCTCGATACACCTCGTAGAGTCTGGCTATCTCCTCACTCCGGAGCTCGCCTTCGCCTCCTTCGGGCTCTGGTGTACTGGCGGCGGCTCCGCAAGCAGATCGCTCGCAGCTCCGCGATCTCTGCCGACCACCAGTACACCGCCCGCGCTTGGGGCGACCGGTCCGGGCATCGACGCGTCACAAATACGCGTCATCGTGTCCCGGAACCAGTTCGCTTCCACTTCCGGATCGGACGGAACCTCTTCGGCGCTTTCTGGCCATATCGCGACGTTGGCGGCGGCCCCGAGCAAATCTCGGTCTAGCCGCTTGAGACACCAACGTCGCGTGTGACTGCCTTCTCGGCGGCTGGTGTTTGCGTCGGGGCGGCGGATTGCAAGATCGAATAAAATATGGCGGTGGTCGGATAACGTGACCACCTCCTCTGCAACCCGCCAGCCCGACAACATGCGCATCGCAGCGGAGTCGCCCATGTAAGATCCACGACCGACTCCCCCTGCCACCGCACGCACGTGCTTACGGACCCCCGATTTGCCAATCGGAGGTCCAATCCAGCCGCCCATTCCATCACCGTCTCTCCCTTCGGACTGTCGCTGGGATTCCCCCACGCCCTGGAGTGGGCGTTGAAGTCTCCCAGGACAATCGACGGACGAGGGAGGCACCTGCGAATGCAGAGTGCCACCTCGTCCAGGTACAGCTCGTAGTCGGCGAGTGACCTCGCGGAGAGACGTAGCAGCCAACTATGGCCAGGGTGCCCCATTGCACTGCAACGAAGCCCTGACCCCTTCCCAATAGGGAACAGGGTGGGACACCCTCTCCACCCCCCCAGTAGATCGCCACGGAACCCAGCTCATCACCGAACCAGCGAGGGTGGTCCGGCACGGCATAGGGCTCCGCCACTACTGCCAGAGCAACCCCCCACTCCGCAATGGTCTGCATAAACAAATGCTGAGCATTGCGGCAGTGGTTTAGGTTACCTGAGGACCTTGAGGGTGTGAACAACCTAAGCCACCTCCATGCCCGAGCTAGTGCTCGGCCAGGCTGGTGCCGCCGGGACTGCCACGCTTGTGGAGGCAGGAGGACTCTCCTTGTCCTTCCTACCTCTCTTCTGTGGTGGGGCGCACCTCTTACCCAGACGATGGTTAGAGGGCAGCCCCAGGTCCGAGCACAGTGGACATTTGAGTGCAGTTGCTCTGCACTCCTTAGCCCTGTGCCCGGTCTCCGCACAAGCGTAGCAGCGCGTACTCCGGTTCACCTGATTAGGACACCTACTGCCCACGTGTCCCTTTTCCAGGCACCGGAAGCAGTGCATGGGCCTGGGTTCCAACAGCTCTACCCGAGCAGATCCCCAGCCCACGCATACGCGTCCGGCGGTCACCAACTTGTGCACCGCTGCTGCGGGGCACCGTACCCAGCACGTGCCCAAACGCATGGGTGTTCGGTGGACCTCTCCAACCTTAACGTCGTCCACCGAACATCCTCCAGCCTTAGCCACAGCCGCCGCGACCTCGCTCGGGCTGACGGCATCGTCGAGGTCCTTCACGCGAATGTCGTCCGACTTAACCGGGCGGCTAATTCGGACATCCATCTCGGAAAGGACCTCACGCATTTTTGCCGCGAGACCGTCCGCCTTCGAGCTGCACTCGGGACCGCTGATCTCCAACAGAAGACCACCGGTCACAGCCCGTTTTGGCGAACAGTCTCGATGCCGATATCCGCCAGCCTGATCTTCGACTTGGCCACCTCCATTACTTTCGCATAATTAATGGAGGAGCCAGTCGGCAGCGTAACCGTCACGGCAGCCGAGGACGGGATGCGTTTGGGCCTTGGACCCTTTGTTTTGCCCTTGGGTATAACAGGCGCCGCTGGCTGCTGGGCCATGGGCTTTTTTGCCTTTTTGGCTACCTGTGCCCATGACGTGCTTGCGGGCACTTCCGTCATCAATAGTGGCCGCGTCGTCGTAGTCGCCACTGGAGGCAACTCGGCCACTGGAGGGTGGGAGGGCTTCTTCCCCTTCTTCTTGGACTTCCGCGAGTGCGACGGTGCCTCCTGCACCGGCTGCGGATTTAATGGCAGCGACTGCACTACACTCGCGGAAGGTTTCCGGGGCCGCACTCCTAAGGGAGGCCGGGTTGCCCTCTCCGGAAAGATTTTTGCCTCGAAGGCCGCCAATCTTGCCTCTACGAGCGCTCCCAAGCGCTCCATCAGCCCTTCCTCTGCGTTCTTAGTCCTCGGAGCGCTAGGGGCCCGCTGAGGAGGAGGCATGGCTGCCTGAGGTTCCCCTCTTATCCGGAGAGCGCCGAGCTCCTCCGAAAGCCTCCCCACCTTCGTCGAGAGCTCGGCCAATTGCGAGCGAAGCTCAGCGTTCTCCCGCTCGAGCCTCTCGACGTTGGGGGGCTGGGCCACCCTTCGTGCCAGTTCTGACGTGGCCGCTTCCACAAATCGGGTCGCCATTCGCAAGCTGTGTACGAATGAGCCCTTGAGGTTGCCCGATTTGTCGGCAACCTTGTCCACCGCCAACAAGGACGACCGGATGAAGGCATCCAGGTCCGTGGTAGACTTGGCCTCCATCTCCCGCTCCAGATCTGCGGGTTTTGGAAGGCCAGCCTTAGCCCTCGTCAGGCTTTGGGCCACCGTCGGATCCCAGATGCCATCCTCCTCGTCAGCGACCACCTCCGTGTCCGTGCCTGAGACTGCGACTGCCTGAAATTTGTCAGCCACGACAGTCGCAGGCTTGGCTCTCCTCTTCCTGCTTGTCCTTGCGGACACCTCCGAGGTTGCGGACCTGAGCGAGGCATCGGATCTTCCGCCGTCACTCTCACCGCCCAAACTCACAGGCGTACTTGGACGCGCAAAGCGTCCACGCCTGTCCCGTGCCGGGGCTACTGGTCCCGCAGACACCGATCTTCCCTCCTGGCTCTGGTCCTAGATGTTGAGGGACCGTCGACTATTACAGACTCAGCGCTTTTCGCTGAGTCTCCTTCTCTCTTGGTTTTGGTAATTCCATAATTATTCCCACGAGTTAGGACGAAATAAAATGTCGGTCTCCGGGTGACGCCTATTCCAGAGACAAGGCTACTTGCTGTGGGGGTCGCCTGGTACCCACAGGTTTTCAAGACTTCGCTGTCTGATTTTTTATAGAGGTTTACTCCTCGCGGGCCGGCCGGTTAAGGCAAGCCCTCCGCTCCGCTGCACTTCGACGTACCCCATAATCGTCAATGCTGGGGTCCTTGAAGAAAGTACAACGGGTTACGGCGCGCTGGGAAAGCCGACGTAACTCCCCAGTTTTGGACGGTTGAATGCCCGGTGGCAGTGTGAGTGCACACCGAGCCCGTCCTCCCTATGAGCATTAGGCACTGGAAACGATATATCGTCACCAGTTCCCAATACCCACCATCATTTGTTGCCTTTCCCCCGGATACTTTGATCAAGGAGAAATGCAACCTCCACCCGCGCATTGGGCACTGAGAACGACGTATCGCCACCAGTTCCCAATACCCACCATCATTTTGTTGCCTTTCCCCGGATACTTTGATCAGGAGAAATGCAACCTCCACCCGCATTGGGCACTGAGGACGACGTATCGTCACCAGTTCCCAATGCACCTTCATTTTGTTGCCTTTCCCCGGATACTTTGATCAGGAGAAATGCAGCCTCCACCCGCATTGGGCACTGAGAACGACGTATCGCCACCAGTTACCAATGCACACCCTCTTTTTGTTGCCTTTCCCCCGGATACAGAAATCAAGGAGAAATGCAACCTCCACCCGCACATTGGGCACTGAGGACGACGTATCGTCACCAGTTCCCAATGAGCACCCTCATTTTGTTGCCTTTCCCCCGGATACTTTGATCAAGGAGAAATGCAACCTCCCACAACGCTCGACGGTTGAGTGCCCGGCGGCAGTAAAAACGCACACCGAGCCCGTCCTCCACTATGAGCATTAGGCACTGGGAACGATATATCGTTGCCAGTTCCCAATACCCACCATCATTTGTTGCCTTTCCCCGGATACTTTGATCAGGAGAAATGCAGCCTCCACCCGCATTGGGCACTGAGAACGACGTATCGCCACCAGTTCCCAATACCCACCATCATTTGTTGCCTTTCCCCGGATACTTTGATCAAGGAGAAATGCAGCCTCCACCCGCATTGGGCACTGAGGACGACGTATCGTCACCAGTTCCCAATACCCACCATCATTTGTTGCCTTTCCCCGGATACAGAAATCAAGGAGAAATGCAACCTCCACCCGCATTGGGCACTGAGGACGACGTATCGTCACCAGTTCCCAATACCCACCATCATTTGTTGCCTTTCCCCGGATACTTTGATCAGGAGAAATGCAACCTCCCACAACGTTCGACGGTTGAGTGCCCGGCGGCAGTAAAACGCACACCGAGCCCGTCCTCCCTATGAGCATTAGGCACTGGAAACGATATATCGTTGCCAGTTCCCAATACCCACCATCATTTGTTGCCTTTCCCCGGATTCAGAAATCAAGGAGAAATGCAACCTCCCACAACGTTCGACGGTTGAGTGCCCGGCGGCAGTAAAACGCACACCGAGCCCGTCCTCCCTATGAGCATTAGGCACTGCCAACGACGTATCGCCACCAGTTCCCAATACCCACCATCATTTGTTGCCTTTCCCCGGATACTTTGATCAAGGAGAAATGCAACCTCCACCCGCGCATTGGGCACTGAGGACGACGTATCGTCACCAGTTCCCAATGCACCTTCATTTTGTTGCCTTTCCCCGGATACAGAAATCAAGGAGAAATGCAACCTCCACCCGCATTGGGCACTGAGGACGACGTATCGTCACCAGTTCCCAATACCCACCATCATTTGTTGCCTTTCCCCGGATACTTTGATCAAGGAGAAATACAACCTCCCACAACGTTCGACGGTTGAGTGCCCGGCGGCAGTAAAACGCACACCGAGCCCGTCCCTCCACTATGAGCATTAGGCACTGGAAACGATATATCGTTGCCAGTTCCCAATACCCACCATCATTTGTTGCCTTTCCCCCGGATTCAGAAATCAAGGAGAAATACAACCTCCCACAACGCTCGACGGTTGAGTGCCCGGTGGCAGTAAAAACGCACACCGAGCCCGTCCCCCACACTGTGAGCATTAGGCACTGCCAACGACGTATCGCCACCAGTTCCCAATGCACACCTTCATTTTGTTGCCTTTCCCCCGGATACTTTGATCAAGGAGAAATGCAACCTCCACCCGCGCATTGGGCACTGAGGACGACGTATCGTCACCAGTTCCCAATACCCACCATCATTTGTTGCCTTTCCCCGGATTCAGAAATCAAGGAGAAATGCAACCCCTGCCACTCCGCAGTGCCCTCCGCTTATCAGAGGGACACGCAGAGCAGCTATCCCCCCCTGTCAGAACATTTGCCACTGGCAACAACGTATCATCACCAGTGCCCAGGGTGCACCGTCCCGGCGTTGCCTTTCCCCCGGATACAATAGTATCAAAGGGAAATTCAACGACAGGCACTCGAGGAGGTTTTCTGACGTGGCACCCCAACCTTTTTTTTTTTTTACATGGGGAAATGCCTACGCATACCCACCCCTACGGGGGCAAGGGTGGGTTATGTCGGACTCGCACCGACTAAAACCCCATGGTGTTCCTCCATCGTCGCGTATGGCGGGGTCACGGGAACGCTTTCGCACACATCCGCGACCCCGCCTGCGCCGGCCGACCAGGCGGCCCCTTCTCCGGGGGAGGACATCTCCCTCTCCACCCCTCCTGGCAGAGCACGCCGGAACACGGACGCGCCCTCCAACTCGGCCTCCTCTGTAGGTGGGAAGCGGACTCCCCCGAGTCCGCCCCCAGAGGCCATGGGGCCAGGAAAGCCCCAGCCCCCTGCGGCGGATCTGGTGTTAGGCTCCGCCGCCGACCAATGTTCGGCCGCGGAGGACAGGGAGAGCGGCAGGATCAACCAGCACTCCACTGAACCCGCGGCCCCACCACGGCCGCATCAGCGGTGCGACCCCCGCTTGAGTCGCGGAGGATAGGAGATACACTAACCTCCCTCCGCGACTCCGTCTCGGATGCGGAGGGTGGGGGCGACGATGCGCGGTACCGGTGCTAACAGTCCTCGCACCGCCACCCCATTCCCCCGACTCCGCCTCGGCTGCGGATGGTGCGTAAGACGGCCTCACTCCGTCCATCCGCACCCCGCAGCCCACCGACACGCATCCAGGGTGGGCCCAGCTCCAGCCCGCCCGGAGCGGCCTCCTCAGGCCGGCCTTAGAGCGCCTTAGGCCGGCCATTTGGGTTCCTCTTAGCTTCACCGTGGTTAACTCCACACCACGGTTACTAAGCCCCCGCTACGACAAAGCGGGAACCCTTCGGGGGTGGCACCCCAACCTAACCTAACCTTTTTTTTTTTTTTACATGGGGAAATGCCTACGCATACCCACCCCTACGGGGCAAGGGTGGGTTATGTCGGACTCGCACCGACTAAAACCCCATGGTGTTCCACCTTCGTAGCGTATGGCGGGGTTACGGGAACGCTTTCGCACACCTCCGCGACCCCGCCTGCGCTGGCCGGCAAGCCGGCCCCTCCTTCGGGGGGAGGACATCCCCTCTCCACCCCTCTCCTGCAAGGCGCGCCGGAACACGGACGCGCCTTCCATCTCGGCCTCCTCTGTAGGTGGGAAGCGGACTCCCCGAGTCCGCCCCCAGAGGCCATGGGGGCCAGGAAAGCCCCAGCCCCCTGCGGCGGATCTGGTGTTAGGCTCCGCCGCCGACCAATGTTCGGCCGCGGAGGACAGGAGAGCGGCAGGATCAACCGACACTCCACTGAACCCGCGGCCCCACCACGGCCGCATCAGCGGTGCGACCCCGCTTGAGTCGCGGAGGATAGGAGATACACTACCCTCCCTCCGCGACTCCGTCTCAGATGCGGAGGGAGGGTAGTGTATCTCCCTATCTAACCTAACCTAACCTAACCTTTTTTTTTTTTTTTTTTTTTTTTTTTTTTTTACATGGGGAAATGCCTACGCATACCCACCCCTGCGGGGGCAAGGGTGGGTTATGTCGGACTCGCACCGACTAAAACCCCATGGTGTTCCTCCATCGTCGCGTATGGCGGGGTCACGGGAACGCTTTCGCACACATCCGCGACCCCGCCTGCGCCGGCCGACCAGGCGGCCCCTTCTCCGGGGAGGACATCTCCTCTCCACCCTCCTGGCAGAGCACGCCGGAACACGGACGCGCCTTCCATCTCGGCCTCCTCTGTAGGTGGGAAGCGGACTCCCCCGAGTCCGCCCCCCAGAGGCCATGGGGGCCAGGAAAGCCCCAGCCCCCTGCGGCGGATCTGGTGTTAGGCTCCGCCGCCGACCAATGTTCGGCCGCGGAGGACAGGAGAGCGGCAGGATCAACCGACACTCCACTGAACCCGCGGCCCCACCACGGCCGCATCAGCGGTGCGACCCCGCTTGAGTCGCGGAGGATAGGAGATACACTACCCTCCCTCCGCGACTCCGTCTCGGATGCGGAGGGTGGGGGCGACGATGCGCGGTACCGGTGCTAACAGTCCTCGCACCGCCACCCCATTCCCCCGACTCCGCCTCGGCTGCGGATGGTGCGTAAGACGGCCTCACTCCGTCCATCCGCACTCCGCAGCCCACCGACACGCATCCAGGGTGGGCCCAGCTCCAGCCCGCCTGGAGCGGCCTCCTCGGGCCGGCCTTAGAGCGCCTTAGGCCGGCCATTTGGGTTCCTCTTAGCTTCACCGTGGTTAACTCCACACCACGGTTACTAAGCCCCCCCGCTACGACAAAGCGGGAACCCTTCGGGGGGGGTGGCACCCCAACCTAACCTAACCTAACCTAACCTAACCTTTTTTTTTTTTTACATGGGGAAATGCCTACGCATACCCACCCCTGCGGGGGCAAGGGTGGGTTATGTCGGACTCGCACCGACTAAAACCCCATGGTGTTCCACCTTCGTAGCGTATGGCGGGGTTACGGGAACGCTTTCGCACACCTCCGCGACCCCGCCTGCGCTGGCCGGCAAGCCGGCCCCTCCTTCGGGGGGAGGACATCCCCCTCTCCACCCCTCTCCTGCAAGGCGCGCCGGAACACGGACGCGCCTTCCATCTCGGCCTCCTCTGTAGGTGGGAAACGGACTCCCCCGAGTCCGCCCCCAGAGGCCTTGGGAGCCAGGAAGTCCCAGCCCCTGCGGCGGATCTGGTGTTAGGCTCCGCCGCCGACCAATGTTCGGCCGCGGAGGACAGGAAGAGCGGCAGGATCAACCACACTCCACTGAACCCGCGGCCCCACCACGGCCGCATCAGCGGTGCGACCCCGCTTGAGTCGCGGAGGATAGGGAGATACACTACCCTCCCTCCGCGACTCCGTCTCAGATGCGGAGGGAGGTAGTGTATCTCCTATCTAACCAACCTTAACTCTAACCTTTTTTTTTTTTTACATGGGGAAATGCCTACGCATACCCACCCCTGCGGGGGCAGGGTGGGTTATGTCGGACTCGCACCGACTAAAACCCCATGGTGTTCCTCCATCGTCGCGTATGGCGGGGTCACGGGAACGCTTTCGCACACATCCGCGACCCCGCCTGCGCCGGCCGACCAGGCGACCCCTTCTCCGGGGAGGACATCTCCTCTCCACCCCTCCTGGCGGGGCGCGCCGGAACACGGACGCGCCTTCCATCTCGGCCTCCTCTGTAGGTGGGAAGCGGACTCCCCGAGTCCGCCCCCAGAGGCCATGGGGCTGTGAAAGCCCCAGCCCCTGCGGCGGATCTGGTGTTAGGCTCCGCCGCCGACCAATGTTCGGCCGCGGAGGACAGGAAGAGCGGCAGGATCAACCACACTCCACTGAACCCGCGGCCCCACCACGGCCGCATCAGCGGTGCGACCCCGCTTGAGTCGCGGAGGATAGGGAGATACACTACCCTCCCTCCGCGACTCCGTCTCGGATGCGGAGGGTGGGGGCGACGATGCGCGGTACCGTTGCTAACAGTCCTCGCACCGCCACCCCATTCCCCCGACTCCGCCTCGGCTGCGGATAGTGCGTAAGACGGCCTCACTCCGTCCATCCGCACCCGCAGCCCACCGACACGCATCCAGGGTGGGCCCAGCTCCAGCCCGCCCGGAGCGGCCTCCTCGGGCCGGCCTTAGAGCGCCTTAGGCCGGCCATTTGGGTTCCTCTTAGCTTCACCGTGGTTAACTCCACACCACGGTTACTAAGCCCCCCCGCTACGACAAAGCGGGAACCCTTCGGGGGGGAACCTAACCTAACCTAACCTAACCTAACCTAACCTAACCTAACCTTATTTTTTTTTTTTTTTTTTTTTTACATGGGGAAATGCCTACGCATACCGACTCGCAAGGGTGCGCGGTTATGCTCGACTCCGCACCGACTAAAACCCCACGGTGGTCGCCACCAACGCTCGCGAGGGGTCGCGGGATCTCCGTAAAGGAACGCAACCGCAACCCCCTGCGCTTCGCTGGGATAGCCCGTCCGGGGGCGTGCGTGAAGATCGCACCCCAGAACCCTCGCGGAACTATCACGACGACACGGTACCACGTCGTGCCGTCGTCCTCCTCGGGGTCGCTATTACTGGACGGTCGGAGCCCCCACTCCGATCGTCAGCGACCCGTAGGCCCCGTTTACGGTAGGGGATCACCGGGAGGGCCGTGAAGAGGCGCGCGAGCGCCGCGTCGGCCCCGTCTTCGAGCAGGATCGGTCCTCTCTCTATCGCTCGGCAGCCTCCTTTCGGACCATTACGGTCTCGCAGAAGGAGGCTACGGCCCTCCACGCCGATTCCCCGCGCAGCATCGCCGACACGACTGCTGGCAGGGACAGGTTCCGTCCGATGTGACCGACCAAGACCCGCCGCTCGGCTTCCCACGCCGGGCAAGCGGCGAGCGTGTGCGATGCGGAGTCTTGGTCGTTGCCACCACAGTGGAAGCAATTCGCCGTCGCCTCGCGACCGATCTTACAGGTAATCACCGAAGCAACCGTGCCCGGTGATCACCTGCGTAAGTCTGTAGGTGAGTCTTCCTCCTCGTCGCTGCATCCAGGCTTCGAAGACCGGCAGGAATGCTCCGACGACGCGTTTGCGCGCATAGTGCTCCTCGCGGAGCCTTGCGCGCCACGTCGCGAATGCGATACGTCGTTCCTGCCGTTTTACCGCCTCGAGCGCCTTTTCTGGCTCGCCACCACCGCTCTGGCGTAGGACGCGAATTCGGTGATACACCCTCGCGTCCATGTCCGCCAGTATATCCAGAGGTGGAAAGCGAGCCAGGATTGTCGCCGCCTCAAACGATACCGTCCGGTATCCTCGTACGACCCGTATGGCCATCCTACGCTGGACGCTGTAGATCTTAGTCCTACAGCGTCGGATGGCCAGCCTTCGCCCAGACGGGCGCCCGTACAGGGCTACGGATCGTACGACCCCGGCATAGAGGCGGCGAACTTCCTCCCTCGGTCCCCCGAGATTGGGCAGCAGTCTGTGCATAGCACCCGCTACCCTCTCGATCCGGGGGACCAGGCGCTCGAAATGCTCTTCGAAGCCCCAGCGACTGTCCAGAGTGAGGCCCAGGTACTTCATGTACCGCCCCACTCTGACTTCAGACCCACCTACTCGGACGCACGAGTCGGGTGGTTCCCTGCTCCGCGGCAGTTTGTGGAACCATAGCGCCTCGGTCTTGTGAGGCGCTACCTCCAGTCCCAACTCGTGGACTTTGGCGACGACGATTTCCGCCCCAAGCTCGGCGAGCTCCTTGGCCCTCTCGAAGGAGTCCCCACTGGCGACCACCAACGTGTCGTCAGCGTAACAGACGACATATACGCCAGCGGAGCTCGACTCGCAGAACAGAGTCGTAGGCGAGATTCCACAGTAACGGGCCCAAAACCGACCCCTGTGGAACCCCACACTGGATCTCCCTCCGGATCCTCGTACCGTCTCGGTCCACGTACAAGATGTACCTGTCGCGCAAGTAGTCCGCGATCACGCCGTGCAGGTAGGGGGGAACACCATGGTGTACAAGTCCCCCCCTTATCGCGTCCCAGGGCAGGAATTAAAGGCGTTGACGATATCAATATTTATCGCCAACGCCACGCCGCCCCGGGACACAGCCTGCTCCGACAGGGAGCGGACGCGCATCACCGCGTCGATGGTGGAACGCTCCCGTCGGAAACCGAACTGGTTTTCGGCGAGATCGGGACCGACACGCGACAGATGCCCGTTGAGACGGGCGGCAAGAATTCTCTCGAATAACTTGCCAGCCTCGTCCAACAGGCATATGGGACGGTACGCAGAGGGAGAATCTGCGACTCTGTCTGCCTTCTTCAAGAGGACCAGTTGGGCCTCCTTCCAGGCCCTAGGGAACGAGGAGTTACGGAGGCAGCTGGTGAACAGCTGCCTCAGCCTGTTCCCGAGGAACCTAACCTAACCTAACCTAACCTAACCTAACCTAACCTTAGGCACTGCCAACGACGTATCGCCACCAGTTCCCAATGCACACCCTCATTTTGTTGCCTTTCCCCCGGATACTTTGATCAAGGAGAAATGCAACCTCCACCCTCGCATTGGGTACTGAGATCGACGTATCGTCACCAGTGCCCAGGGTGCACCGTCCCGGCGTTGCCTTTCCCCGGATACAATAGTATCAAAGGGAAATTCAACGACCAGGCACTCGAGGAGGTTTTCTGACGTGGCACCCCACCCCAACCTAACCTAACCTAACCTAACCTAACCTAACCTAACCTAACCTAACCTAACCTTAGGCACTGCCAACGACGTATCGCCACCAGTTCCCAATGCACACCCTCATTTTGTTGCCTTTCCCCCGGATACAATAGTATCAAAGGGAAATTCAACGACCAGGCACTCGAGGAGGTTTTCTGACGTGGCACCCCACCCCAACCTAACCTAACCTTTTTTTTTTTTTTTTTTTTTGTGGGGAAATGCCTACGCAAACCCCCCCCGCGGGGCGAGGAGCGGGTTATGTCGGACTCGCACCGACTAAAACCCCACGGTGTTCCTTCGCTCTACCCAAGTACTGTGCATGCGGGTACGCTGTGAGCATTCTTCCGCGTGCACAGCGGGTGGCGGCCAGTTGTGTGGCCCCGGCAGACTTGGCCCTGTTTTGAGAGCGCGCGGGAACACCGGGCGCGCTCTCACCTCGCTGACTCATACGAGCGACAGACTTCCCCGAGTCCATCACTCGAGTCGTAAGGGGGGGAATCGAGTATGCCTACGCTCTCCTCATCCCCCCCTGCGGCGGCTGTGGAGTGGTCCCGGGGTCGTGGGACGGTTCCTCCTCCATCGGCTGGCTGGTCGGTTGCCGAGGTGGCAACGGGCGGACCGGCCTTTTCCCGCTCTTTGACTGCGCAGAGCAGGCCTTCCCTCCCATCCTGTGGTCCGCTGGTTTCTTCGCGGCGACGCACACAGCACAACGCGGGGCAGCGGAGCACTGCGCCGCTTTGTGGCCAGGCTGACCACAGCGGAAGCAGAGCTCCCCCCGGTCGACTGCGGCGCCGCACTGAGCCCTCACATGACCCGCTTCAAGGCATCGGAAGCACCTCAGAGGTGAGGGCTCCACCAGCTGACCGCGGATGCCACCCAGGATACCATAAGGCGCCCGTCGGCTGCCACCTTTTTGGCGGCAGCCACGGGGCACCGGACCCAGGCCATCCCAAGGCCTGCGGGATACCTCAGGATCTCGCTGCACTTCACAGCGTCCTTGGGACAGCCGCCAGCCTTCGTCACAGCCGCCGCTACTTCCTCTGCTGTGGCAGAGTCATCCAGACCGGAGACCTTGATCTCAGCTGTCTTCGCCGGTCTGGATACCCGCACTCGCTTGCCCCCCGCTGCGAGCACCTCGCTCAGCTTTTGTGCGAGGGCGTCCGCCTTTTTGTCGCTGTCTGCGCCAGGGATCTCGAACATTCGAGCCCCCGTGGCGCAGATGCGGAAACGCATTTCGGTTATACCGAGGGCGGCCAGGTTGATCTTGGCCTTCGCCTCAGTAATAACCTCGATATAGGTGACTCCTGCAGCCGCTGCCTCCGGCTCCAGAGTCACCACCACAGCAGAGGATCTCGGAGTGGCAATTTTCACCGCCTTCTTTGCGGGTTTGCCAACACTCTTGACCGCCTTCCCCCCCTTGCTTTTCAGGCCCTTCCTCACCACCGTAGTCCACGGTACGTCAGTGGACTGTGGTGCTGGTGGCAGAGGTTGGGCCTCAGCTGCCGTCTTTTGGGTCTGCTTCTCGAGCCCGCTCCGCTTTCCCTTTGGGTGCTTCTGGGCAGCGGCACCTGCAGCGACAGCCGGTTTAACACTAGCCGCCTTGACAGGCGGTTTTGCGACAACCGGTGCCTGGGCAGGTGCAGGGCAGGACGTGGGACTGGGTACTGCTTCCGGTCTCCTATCCGCCGCCAGTGGAGGGCGAAGGCGCTTCTCGGGCAGGAGACGATCCTCCAGCGCCGCGAACCTGGCGCTGATCATTGACCCTACCTGGTCAATGATCGAACGCACGAGCTCCTCCTTCCCCGCTCCCTCGATGTGTTGGCTTGGGCGCGTGTCCATCTGCATCCGCAGGTATGCCACCTCCTTCCTCAACTCCGACACCTCGCCTTGGAGGCGAGCGTTGTCCGCCTGCAGCTTCGTCGTCTCCTCTGAGGTACAGCGGCGCTGCAGAGTCTTAGTGGTCTCACTAACGGTCTCTGCAGCCTCCTTCAGCGCCTTCACCCAGATGCCCTTCAGGTTCTTAGACCTTGTGGCCACCATGGAGATGACGCCGACGCTGTCCTCAATCCTCTTTTGTAGCTCCGATGCCGGCTCGAAGTCGCCATCGTTTGACGACGACTCCGACAGGGTTGGTATCCTGCCGGCACGGAGCTGACGAGACGACGCGGCGATGTCCGCCTCCGCCTCCAACCTCTCCTCCTCCCTCCTGGCTTCAACCAATGCCATTTTGGCCTGGGCCAGTCCCACGTACTCGCCTGTTGTCGGAGGCCTCCCTCGACCTCTTTTGGCAGATGTTGTGCCTTGGCTGCGTCCTCCGTTTTGGCCCGTTACCGGACCGCCGCCGATGCCTGCGTCCTTAGAAGGACGTTTCCTTCCTTTGTATGTCCGTTCGTTGAATGACTCTACGCTGAGCATAGAGTCACTCGTGTCGTCATCACTGTCCATTGCCGTCATATATTTGTTTGTTTTGCTATTTTCCATACTATTCCCACGATTGTGGACGAAATATAAAGTCGACCCCCGGGTTACGCCATTCCGAGGGCAAGGCTACATACTGTGGGGGTCGCCTGGTACCCACAGGTTTTTAAGACTTCGCTGTCTGATTATTTTATAGAGGTTTACTCCTCGCGGGCCGGCCAATTAAGGCAAGCCCTCCGCTCCGCTGCACTTCGACGTACCCCATAATCGTCAACTCTGGGGTCTTTGACGAAAGTACAGCGGGTTACGGCGCGCTGGGAGAGCCGACGTAACTCCCCAGTTTTGGACGGTTGAGTGCCCGGCGGCAGTGTAAGTGAACACCGAGCCCGTCCCTCCACTATGAGCATTAGGCACTGGAAACGATATATCGTCACCAGTTCCTAATACCCACCATCATTTGTTGCCTTTCCCCCGGATACAGAAATCAAGGAGAAATGCAACCTCCCACAACGCTCGACGGTTGAGTGCCCGGCGGCAGTAAAAGCGCACACCGAGCCCGTCCCCCACACTGTGAGCATTAAGCACTGCCAACGACGTATCGCCACCAGTTCCCAATGCACACCCTCATTTTGTTGCCTTTCCCCCGGATACTTTGATCAAGGAGAAATGCAACATCAACCCTCGCATTGGGCACTGAGAACGACGTATCGTCACCAGTGCCCAATGCGCAACATCGTTCGGTTGCCTTTCCTCCGGATACGGAAATCAAAAAGAAATGCAACCCCCCTGCCACTCCACTGTGCCCTCCGCTTATCAGAGGGACACGCAGAGCAGCTATCCCCCCCTGTCAGAACATTCGCCACTGGCAACAACGTGTCATCACCAGTGCCCAGGGTGCACCGTCCCGGCGTTGCCTTTCCCCCGGATACAATAGTATCAAAGGGAAATTCAACGACAGGCACTCGAGGAGGTTTTCTGACGTGGCACCCCAACCTAACCTAACCTTTTTTTTTTTTTCGTGGGAAATGCCTACGCATACCCGCCCTCGCGGGGACGAGGGCGGGTTATGTCGGACTCGCACCGACTAAAACCCCACGGTGTTCCATCGCTCCACCCAGTGCTGTGCATGCGGGTACGCTGTGAGCATTCTTCCGCGTGCACAGCTGGTGGCGGCCAGTTGTGTGGCCTCGGCAGATTTGACCCTGTGTTGAGAGCGCGCGGGAACACCGGGCGCGCTCTCACCTCGCTGACTCATACGAGCGACAGACTTCCCCGAGTCCATCACTCGAGTCGTAAGGGGGGGAATCGAGTATGCCTACGCTCTCCTCATCACCCCCTGCGGCGGCTGTGGAGGGGTCCCGGGGTCGTGGGACGGTTCCTCCTCCATCGGCTGGCTGGTCGGTTGCCGAGGTGGCAACGGGCGGACCGGCCTTTTCCCGCTCTTTGACTGCGCAGAGCAGGCCTTCCCTCCCATCCTGTGGTCCGCTGGTTTCTTCGCGGCGACGCACACAGCACAACGCGGGGCAGCGGAGCACTGCGCCGCTTTGTGGCCAGGCTGACCACAGCGGAAGCAGAGCTCCCCCCGGTCGACTGCGGCGCCGCACTGAGCCCTCACATGGCCCGCTTCAAGGCATCGGAAGCACCTCAGAGGTGAGGGCTCCACCAGCTTGACCGCGGACGCCACCCAGGATACCATAAGGCGCCCGTCGGCTGCCACCTTTTTGGCGGCAGCCACGGGGCACCGGACCCAGGCCATCCCAAGGCCTGCGGGATACCGCAGGATCTCGCTGCACTTCACAGCTTCCTTGGGACAGCCGCCAGCCTTTGTCACAGCCGCCACTACTTCCTCTGCTGTGGCAGAGTCATCCAGACCGGAGACCTTGATCTCAGCAGTCTTCGCCGGTCTGGATACCCGCACTCGCTTGCCCGCCGCTGCTAGCACTTCGCTCAGTTTTTTAGCGAGGGCGTCCGCCTTTTTGTCGCTGTCTGCGCCGGGGATCTCGAACATTCGAGCCCTGAACAGCTGCCTCAACCTGTTCCCTAGGGTAGCCAGACTCAACACCCAGACCCGACCGGGAATTCCGTCGGATCCTGGCGCGGTGTTCCTGCCTTTCAAGCGGCTCACGGCTCGGTCCAGCTCCTGCTCGGTCACCCCCATCTCGTCTCTCCACTCCCACGAAGATTGGGGGTGGACTGAGGTACTTGACCGGCCCTCCGGAAAGAGCGAGCTGATCACTCCTTCCAAAAGGGCCGGATCGAGAGTTTCCGTCACCGGGGGCGTCCAAGGACGGAGCTTTCCTAGCACCATCCTGTTCGGACGCCCCCACGGATCCTCGTTGATTCCCTCCAGGAGCTCTCTCCAGGACCGAGACCTGGCGTTGCAGATGGCTACCTGCAACGCCTTCGTGGCCGCTCGATACGCCTCGTAGAGTCTGGCTATTTCCTCACTTGGAGCTCGCCTTCGCCTCCTTCGCGCTCTGGTGTACTGGCGGCGGCTCCGCAAGCAGATCGCTCGGAGCTCCGCGATCTCTGCCGACCACCAGCACACCACCCCGCGCTTGGGGCGAGCGGTCCGGGGCATTGACGCGTCACAAATACGCGTCATCGTGTCCCGGAACCAGTTCGCTTCCACATCCGGATCGGACGGAACCTCTTCGGCGCTTTCTGGCCATATCGCGACGTTGGCGGCGGCCCCGAGCAAGTCTCGGTCTAGCCGCTTGAGACACCAACGTCGCGTGTGGCTGCCTTCTAGGCGGCTGGAGTCACCGTCGGGACGGCGGATTGCAAGATCAAACACAATGTGGCGGTGGTCGGAAAGCGTGACCACCTCCTCTGCAATCCGCCAGTCCGACAGCATGCGCATCGCAGCGGGAGTCGCCCATGTAAGGTCCACGACCGACTCCCCCCGCCACCGCACGCATGTGCTCACGGACCCCCGATTTGCCAGTCGGAGGTCCAATCCAGCCGCCCATTCCATCACCGTCTCTCCCCTCGGACTGTCTCTGTGATTCCCCCACGCCCTGGAGTGGGCGTTGAAGTCTCCCAGGACAAACGACGGACGAGGGAGGCACCTGCGAACGCAGAGTGCCACCTCGTCCAGGTACAGCTCGTAGTCGAACCAGCGAGGGTGGTCCGGCACGGCATAGGGCTCCGCTACTACTGCCAGAGCAACCCCCCACTCCGGAACGGTCTGCATAAATAAATGCTGAGCATTGCGGCAGTGGTTTAGGTTGCTCTGAAGGACCTTGAGGGGTGCGAATAGGTCTAAGAGACCTCCATGCCCGAGCTGGTGCTCCACAAGCGTAACAGCGCGTGCTCCGATTCACCTGGTTAGGGCACCTGCTACCAACGTGCCCCTTCTCCAGGCACCGGAAGCAGTACATGGGCCTGGGATCTAAGACCTCCACCCCAGCAGAACCCCAGCCGACGCGTACGCGCCCAGCGGTCACCAATTTTCGCACCGCCGCCGCGGGGCACCGCACCCAGCACGTGCCCATACGCATGGGTGTTCGGTGGACCTCTCCGACCTTAACGTCGTCCACCGAACACCCTCCAGCCTCGGCCATCGCTGCCGCGACCTCGCTCGGGCTGACAGCATCATCGAGGTCCTTCACGCGTATGTCGCCCAACTTGACCGGGCGGCCAATCCAGACGTCCATTTCGGAAAGGACCTCTCGCATTCTGGTCGCGAGACCATCCGCCCTCGAGCTGCAATCAGGACCGCTGATCTCCAAAAGGAGACCACCGGTCACAGCCTGCTTTTGGCGGACAGTCTCGATGCCTATGTCCGCCAGCCTTATCTTCGACTTGGCTACCTCCATCACTTTTGCCTAAGTGGTGGAGGAGCCAGTCGGCAGCGTCACCGTCACGGCAGCCGTGGACGTAGTGCGTATGAGCTTCGCCTTGATTGTTTTTGCCTTGGTGGCCGCGGGGGCCGCTGGCTGCTGGGCCTTAGGCTTTTTGGCCATCTGTGCCCACGATGTGCTTGCGGGTTCGGTGTCGCCACTGGAGGCAGCTCAGCCACCGGAGGGTGAGAAGGCTTCTTCTTTTCCTTAGCCTTCCGCGAGTGCGATGGTGCTACCTGCACCGATTGTAGCAGCGGTAGCGTTCCACTCGCGGAAGGTTTCCCCGGCCGCACTCCAAAGGGAGGCCGGGTTGCCCTCTCCGGGAAGATCTTGGCCTCAAAGGCAGCCAACCTCGTGTCAATGAGAGCCCCAAATCGCTCCATGAGCCCATCATCCACGCTCCCGGACTTCGGGGTGCTAGGAGCTCTACGAGGTGGAGGAATGGCTGCCTGAGGTTCCCCACTCTTTCGGAAGGCACTAAGCTCTTCCGATAGCCTCCCCACCTTGGTCGAGAGCTCGGTCAACTGGGAGCGAAGCTCCGAGTTCTCACGCTCCAACCTCTCGACGGTTGGTGGCTGGGAGACCCTCCGCGCCAGTTCCGCAGTGGCTGCCTCAACTATCCTGGCCGCCATCCGCAAGCTATGCACAAATGTGCCATTAAAATTGCCGGATTTATCGGCAACCTTGTCGACCGCCAGTAGACTGGACCGGATGCAAGCATCCAGGTCCATGGTCGACATGCCTTCCATCTCCCGCTCCAAATCGGCGGGTTTTGGAAGGCTACCCTTCGCCCTGGTTTTGGACTGGGCCACAGTAGGGTCCTAAATCCCCTCCTCGTCCTCCATCTGCGCCTCCGTTTCCGTGGCTACAGCTGCGACTGCCTGAAATTTATCGGCCGCCACCGTTGCAGGCTTGGCCCTTCTCTTTCTTCCCGTCTTTGCTGACACCTCCGAAGTTGCGGATATGAGCGACGCATCCGACCTGTTGCCATCGCTCTCACCGCCCAGACTAGCAGGCGTGCTGGGGCGCACGAATCGCCCCCGCCTGTCTCATGCCGGGACCACTGGTTCCCTCGACACGGCTACTCCTCCGCTATTTTGGCCCCCAGATGTTAATGGGCCGGCCACTGCTATTACGGACTCAGCGCTTATCGCTAAGTCTCCTCCTCTCTCTTGGTTTTTTGAATTTTCCATAATAATTCCCACGAGGCAGGACGAAATAAAATGTCGGTCTCCGGGTGACGCCTATTCCAGAGACAAGGCTACATACTGTGGGGATCGCCTGGTACCCACAGGTTTTTAAGACTTCGCTGTCTGGTTTTTATAGAGTGATCCTTCTCGCGGGTCGGCCAATTAAGGCAAGCCCTCCGCTCCGCTGCACTTCGACGTACCCCATAATCGTCAACGCTGGGGTCCTTGAAGAGAGTACAGCTGGTTACGGTGCGCTGGGAAAGCCGACGTAACTCCCCAGTTTTGGACGGTTGAATGCCCGGCGGCAGTGTGAGTGCACACCGAGCCCGTCCCTCCCTTTGAGCATTAGGTACTGGAAACGATATATCGTCACCAGTTCCCAATACCCACCATCATTTGTTGCCTTTCCCCCAGATACTTTGATCAAGGAGAAATGCAACCTCCACTCGCGCATTGGGCACTGAGAACGACGATCGCCACCAGTTCCCAATGCGCACCCTCATTTTGTTGCCTTTCCCCCGGAGACTTTGATCAAGGAGAAATGCAACCTCCACCCGCGCATTTGGCACTGAGAACGACGTATCGCCACCAGTTCTCAATGCGCACCCTCATTTTGTTACCTTTCCCCCGGATACAGAAATCAAGGAGAAATGCAACCTCCCACAACGCTTGACGGTTGAGTGCCGGCGGCAGCAAAAACGCACACCGAGCCCGTCCCCCATACTGTGAGCATTAGGCACTGCCAACGACGTATCACCACCAGTTCCCAATGTACACCTTCATTTTGTTGCCTTTCCCCCGGATACTTTGATCAAGGAGAAATGCAACCTCCACCCGCGCATTGGGCACTGAGAACGACGTATCGTCACCAGTTCCCAATGCGCACCCTCATTTTGTTACCTTTCCCCGGATACAGAAATCAAGGAGAGGAAAGGCAACCCCCTCTCCACTGTGGACTCCGCTTATCAGAGGGACACGCAAAGCAGCTATCCCCCGTCAGAACATTCGCCACTGGCAACGTGTCATCACCAGTGCCCAGGGTGCACCGTCAGCGTTGCCTTTCCCCGGATACAATAGTATCAAAGGAAATTCAATGACCAGGCACTCGAGGAGGTTTTCAGACGTGGCACCCCTTGTAACCTAACCTTTTTTTTTTTTTTTTTTTATAGCGTGGGAAATGCCTTCGCATACCCGCCCTCGCGGGGGGCAAGGGCGGGTTATGTCGGACTCGCACCGACTAAAACCCCACGGTGGTCGCCACCAACGATCTCCGTTAGGAACGCAACCGCATCCCTCCGGATCCTCGTACCGTCTCGGTCCATGTACAAGATGTACCTGTCGCGCAAGTAGTCCACGATCACGCCTTGCAGGTAGGGGGGAACACCATGGTGTACGAGTCCCCCCCTAATCGCGTCCTAGGGCAATAAAATAGCATTTGTTTAGAGTAATCGTTAGACAGTCATCCTGCGCCACATTTAGGCCATTTCTAGTCTAGTTCTAATCAATTATTTTTAGTTTCATAATTACGTTATGTTATTCCATTTGTAAAAAAACTTTCATATCTTCGTTTTTCGTACTGATTTTGTAACCTAACCTAACCCCCTATATCTTTGTGTATTAGTCTTAAGCATTCCAAATTGGTTTTTTGGTGTAGCATTTGTTTAGAGTAATCGTTAGTCAGTCATCCTGCGCCGCATTTAGGCCATTTCTAGTCTAGTTCTAATCAATTATTTTTAGTTTCATAATTACTTAATGTTATTCCATTTGTAAAAAAACTTTCATATCTTCGTTTTTCGTGCTGATTTTGTAACCTAACCTAACCCCCTATATCTTTGTGTATTAGAGTCTTAAGCATTCCAAATTGGTTTTTTGGTGTAGCATTTGTTTAGAGTAATCGTTAGTCAGTCATCCTGCGCCGCATTTAGGCCATTTCTAGTCTAGTTCTAATCAATTATTTTTAGTTTCATAATTACGTAATTTTATTCCATTTGTAAAAATTTTCATTTCTTCCTTTTTCGTGCTGATTTTGTAGCCTAACATAACCTTTTTTTTTTTTACGATGGGAAATGCATTTACGCATCCCGCCACGTAACGGGCGGGTATGTGGGACTCGCCGGCGCGCTGCCGGAATACCCACTAAAACCACATCGACTCTCGTCCTCAGCGCTTGTGAAGGACTCCGGGATCTCTAAAAGAACGCACCAGTGCCCTCCAGCGCGGCGCCCATAACGGGCCAGTTATCTTCGTCTGCCTCTACGGCTCCTCCGACGAGCGGGATTTGCGCGTTCCCTGGCTCGCTCAGCATCTTCCTTTGCGAGCATTACTGTGTCACAAAAGGAAAGGACACTGTGCCACGCTTCCCGGCTTCTCGTCATCGCGGCTACTACGGCCGCCGGGGAAAGGTCTTGTCCGATGTTTTGGACGAGGATCCGTCGCTCCGACTCCCAAGTAGGGCAGTGTTCGAGCGTGTGCTGCGCGGAATCCTCGGCCGCCCCACAATGATGGCATTGCGCCGACTCCTCCTGCCTATCCTGTGCAGATACTCCCCGAAGCAGCCATGTCCGGTGAGTATCTGCGTTAAATGGTAAGTCACCCGTCCACTGTTCTTCAGCCAAGCTGTTAAGCTGGGCAGAATCGCACTAACCGCGCGCTGACGAGTATTGCGAGGTTCCATTAACCTTTCTCGCCAGCGCCCCAGTGCCCGTCTTCTGGCTCTTCGTCGAAGCTCTTCGACCGTCTCTACCGGATCATCGGTTTGGCGGAGGATGCGGATCTTATGAAAGATCTCTGCGTCCATATCCGCCAGGATGTCCAGAGGTGGGAACCGCGCCAAGAGTGTGGCCGCCTCGTACGAAATCGTCCTGTACCCTCGAGCGACTCTTATCGCAATAGTGCGTTGTGTAGCGTTAAGCTTCGCCGCTCGACGTGGTCTACGCGAGAGTATGTCGGCCCATACAGGAGATCCGTAGAGTGCGACAGAGCGCACCACGCCTGCATAGAGACGGCGGACTTCTTCCCTCGGGCCTCCTAGATTTGGCAGCAATCGTTGCATAGCACCCGCTACCTTTTGAATGCGGGGGACGAGACGATCGAAGTGCTCGACGAAGTTCCATCTGCTATCTAGCTCCAGTCCCAGGTACTTGAGGTGGTCGCCAATTTGGATACTTACGTTCCCGACACATAAAAATGTATCGGGGGGTTTCTCCTTCAGTTTCAGGCCGTGAAACCACATCGCTCCGGTCTTTTGCGGTGCCACTTGCAGTCCCAGTCTTCGTATTCTGCCGATAATCATGGCAACCCCGAACTCGGCTAGTCTTGCGGTCCTTAGGAAAGAGTCCCCCTCAGCTAGTATTAGCGTGTCATCTGCGTAACACACCATGTTTACGCCCGGTGGAAGCACCGTCCGTAGTACCGCATCGTACCCGATGTTCCACAAGAGCGGTCCTAAAACTGACCCTGCGGAACCCGCGTACTACGGCCCTCTCTTGTAAGCTTCCGTATCTACCGGGGTAACAGATGCTTCTGTTTGAAAGGTACGCCTTCAATACGCTCCTCAGGTACGCCGGAACTCTGTGGTAGACCAGAGCCTCATGTATGACACACCAGGAAGGGAATTGAATGCGTTGACGACGTCGAGGCTGACTGCCAAGACAACTCTCCTTTGGATATCGCCTCGTGTGTCAAGGTTCTCACATGAATGATGGCATCCAGCGTGGATCGCCGCTGTCGAAATCCGTATTGATGGTCCGCCAAGTCGGGCCTCTATTACCGAGATGTGTGTTTATTCGGATGGTTATTATCCGTTCGAATAACTTACCTACATCGTCTAAAAGACAGATTGGTCGGTAGGCTGCTGGTTCATCCACTGGTTTGCCCCACTTGTGTAGGAGCACCAGATTCGCCCGTTTCAATCTACCGGATAGTAACCGTCTCGAAAGCAGTCGGTGAACAGACTCCGCAATCTCGTGCCAAGAATCGGTATTAGGATTTTCCAGGCCCTGCCTGGGACTCCATCTGGCCCTGGGGCGGTGTTCCGAGCTCAATGGATTGCGCCGCCTCTCGCAGTTCTGTCTCCGTGACAGAGAGCTCCTCTGACCATTCAGAGGAAACCATCTGTGCCGTTCGTGGATCCTCTTCGTCCCAGGGTCGGGAAAAGCGTATCCAGCACGGTGGACACAAAACCAGGATCCAGGGTTTCCGTGAGGGTGGAACCAAGGGCGCAACTTGCCGAGCACCATTTTATAGGGACGACCCACGGGTCTTTGTTTAGCCCTCGATCAGGTCCCTCCAGCTCCTAGTTTTGCTTTCGGCGATGGCATCTTGCAACGCCTTAGTCGCAGTACGGTACTCTCTGTATTTGCCCTCTCTCTCCTCTATCGTGGAGTTTCGACGTCGCCGAGCTCGCGTGTATCTTCGTCGTAATCTCAGGCAGACTGTGCGAAGATCAGAGATTTCTCGTGACCACCAATATGCCGGGCCGTTCCTGCCTGTTTTGCTTCGTGGCATTGCCATATCACATATGGTTTCATATCCTCGCGGAGTCGAGCAACTGCATTATTCAGGCTTTCGTCCCCGCTGGGCATGACCATTCCACCACATGGGCAGCGGCCACAAGCAGGTCTTAGTTGCAGTTAGCAAGTGCCCATCGACGTAGTGGAGATCTATCGGAACGACTATTTAACGCTGTCAGCGTGGGTTCCACGTCGATAATAATGTACCGATGGTCGGAGAGGGTCTCCATCTCCTCTGCTACTCTCCATCCTACCACTGAGCGCTCGGCGGAGGGTGTCGCCCATGATAAATCCACGATCGACTCCCCCTGCCAGCGCACGCAGGTGCTGACTGAACCACTATTAAGTAGCCTCAGGTCCAAGCCCGCCGACCATTCGAGAACTGTGTCACCCCTTACGCTGTCTCGTCTGCTTCCCCAAGCCCTAGAGTGAGCATTGAAGTCGCCTAGCACGAGCACTGGGCGTGGAAGGCACCTGCGAACGCAGCTGGTAACCCTATCCAGAAACCTCTCGAATTCAGCCAGGCAAGAGTTGGGTGAGACGTAGCAACCTATAACGGCTAATGGGCCCCATTCCACCGCGACGAAACCCCGTCCGGAACAAATTCTGGAGCACGGAGGGTCTCCACTACTTCCTCCCCAGTAGACAGCGACCGAGCCAACTTTGTCACCGAACCACCGTGGATGGTTTGGGATGGAGTAGGGCTCCGCCACCACTGCCAGCGATGCAGAACATTCGGGCAGACTCTGCAAGAGCAGATCTTGTGCTGTCCGGCAGTGGTTCAGGTTGCTCTGTACCATCCTGTGTAGAAACCTAGCCATGACCAATCTCCATTGTTTCCTCGGAAGGGTAATAGGACGAAGCGCAAACCGAAGGTTGCGCAGGCCTATCTACTCGTTGCACACGGGCACCCGATGTCGACCTTTCGTCTCCTCTGCGACTCCTCCTTGTGTTTGGAGGGAAGCACTTTCTACTGCCCAGGCGGTGGTCAGAGTTTTGACCACGGTCCGCGCATAGGACACATTTCGGTGCCTTCGCTTGGCATTCTCTGGCTTTATGGCCAGGATCCCCACATATGTAGCACAGTGTGCTCCTGTCTTTGATGCTTGTGCACTGGTACCTAGAATGTCCGGTTTCCAAACACCGGAAGCACTGCAATGGTCGGGCACTGAGTACTTGGACTCTGGCGATAACCCATCCCACCTTGACCCGCTTCTCTACGGCAAGTCTATGTACGGCCATGAGCGGGCATCGAACCATGCAGTCCCCAGTCTCGTGGACCACCTGTGGATTTGACCCACTTTACAGTGTCCACTGAGCAACAGCCAGCTTCAGCGATGGCCTCGGCGACATCCTCCTCGGTGACAGAGTCGTCCAGGTCCATGACCCGGATCTCACCCGTTTTGTGGGGCCGCGTTACTCTGACCCCGTTTCAAACCAGGCTTCCTGCAACTTTGCAGCGAGCGCGTTTGCTTTATCAGCGCACTGCTCGCCCTCCACCTCCAGCAGTAAACCACCGTTTAGTGCCTTCTTTTGCTTGACCCCGGAGATTCCCAGTTCGGTCAGGTTTACCTTTTGTTTAGCCACCGCCATAGCCTGAGCGTATGTCATAGTGGCCTCCTCGGGGACTGTGACCGTCACCGCTGCAGTTTTCGGGACTTTAGGAAGCTTGGTCTTCTTCTTTCCTTTTCTTCCTTTTGGGGGCCTGGGTGTCCTGGTTTGTGCCGTTTGTGCCTTCTGATGTGCACCCTGCCCTTGTTTTTGCACGGGTTCCACTTGAGTGCCGACTCGCTTTGCCTTACCTTTGCACCTGGTTACTTCGCTCCAGCTCGATTCTGGCAGATGTGCAAGCGTCTTGTCAACTGGCACAGTTTTTCTCCCTAAAGGTGGCCTCAGAGCCCTGTCGGGGAACAATTCGGCTTTGAAGGCATTCAACTTTCTGTCGATCATAGCCCCCAACTTTGACATCAGTTGGCCTTCGTCCGCCTTGGGATCATCTCCACTAAGATGTGTTATAGTACCGGGTCCCTCCTTATTCTGTCGGCGTAACTGACTCACTTCCTTCGTCAGTGCCTCAATTTGCCCTCTCATTTCGCCAAGTTGATTTCGGAGCAGGGCATTTTCTTGCTCAAGGTGACTCGGAGAGCTTCGCTGCACCAGTTCCGTTGTGATGGCCTGTATATGACGCGCCGACAGTCTCAAGGTGCGCACGAACTCACCCTTCAGGTTTTTGGATCTGTCTGCAACGTGCTCGATAGCGGCAAGGCTCTCTGTGAGTCGAGAGCCGAGGTCGCCAGTTGGCTGCTCAGCCATTTCCCTCGCGAGCTCCTCGACTCTAGGAAGCGTCGCCTTCGCGCGTGTCGTTTTAGGAAGGTCGAGAGGTGCCACAAAACACGCATCATGAGTCCTCGCAGTTTTTGCTGTGGGCCGACCACCGTCACTGCTTCCACTCTCCGTTTGCGGTGCTCGCTTTCGCGAAGCAGCCAATGATGCCCTCGACCGCCCTGAAGTAGCCGTCCTCAGGGAGCAATCTGAGTCTTCTTCTTCCATTGAGTTCCTCAACAATTCCAAAGTCTGCCTTGATTCCGTTTCACTAAATAAATCATCGTCCGGTATGGGTATGCTTGGGTCGTGTTTACGAAGGCCGGCGCGACGCCGACCTACGAGGCAGTTGTCGCCCACTGCAGAATACGGAGGGCGGCCTCCTGCTGCAGCAGCATTCACAGATGCTGGTGCAGCGGAAGGTTTTGAATATCAACGTTTGCCTGCCTGCAGAGACACTTTCACAATAGCCTTATCCATGTTCCTCATCGATGCTCCACATCGTCGTCTCCTTTTTCGGGGTGAGCTCCTGTCGGCTGCTCTTAGTCTGCCCCTCCCTCGAGCCTTCCGGTGTGAGAGACTCTGCCGCTATAGCCTCGAGGATCATTGGGGACGCAAGCCCCCCCACCACGACAAGGTGGCAGCCCCCGGGGGGGAGCCTAACATAACCTAACCTAACCTAACCTTACCACCTATATCTTTGTGCGTTAGAGTCTTAAGCATTCCAAATTGGTTTTTTGTTGTAGCATTTGTTTAGTGTAATCGTTAGACAGTCATCCTGCACCGCATTTAGGCCATTTCTAGTCTAGTTCTAATCAGTTATTTTTAGTTTCATAATAACGTAATTTTATTTCATTTGTAAAAATTTTCATTTCTTTGTTTTTCGTGCTGATTTTGTAGCCTAACATAACCTAACCTAAACACCTATATCTAAGTGTATTAGAGTCTTAAGCATGCTATATTGGTTTTTTGTTGTAGCATTTGTTTAGTGTAATCGTTAGACAGTCATCCTGCGCCGCATTTAAGCTATTTCTAGTCTAGTTCTTATCAGTTGTTTTTAGTTTCATAATTACGTAATTTTATTCCAATTGTAAAAATTTTCATTTCTTCGTTTTTCGTGCTGATTTTGTAGCCTAACATAACCTAACCTAACCACCTATATCTTTGTGCATTAGAGTCTTAAGCATAAGATATAGGGGGTTAGGTTAGGTTAGGTTACAAAATCAGCACGAAAAACCAACATATGAAAGTTTTTTTACAAATGGAATAACATTACGTAATTATGAAACTAAAAATAATTGATTAGAACTAGACTAGAAATGGCCTAAATGCGGCGCAGGATGACTGTCTAACGATTACTCTAAACAAATGCTACAACAAAAACCAATTTGGAATGCTTAAGACTCTAATACACAAAGATATAGGGGGTTAGGTTAGGTTACAAAATCAGCACGAAAAACGAAGATCTGAAAGTTTTTACAAATGGAATAACATTACGTAATTATGAAACTAAAAATAATTGATTAGAACTAGACTAGAAATGGCTAAATGCGGCGCAGGATGACTGTCTAACGATTACCTAAACAAATGCTACAACAAAACCAGTTTGGAATGCTTAAAACTCTAATACACAAAGATATAGGGGGTTAGGTTAGGTAAGGTTAAGAATCAGCACGAAAAACGAAGAAATGAATTTTTACAAATGGAATAACATTACGTAATTATGAAACTAAAAATAATTGATTAGAACTAGACTAGAAATGGCCTAAATGCGGCGCAGGATGACTGTCTAACGATTACCCTAAACAAATGCTACAACAAAAAACCAATTTGGAATGCTTAAAACTCTAATACACAAAGATATAGGGGGTTAGGTTAGGTAAGGTTAAGAATCAGCACGAAAAACGAAGAAATGAATTTTTTTTTACAAATGGAATAACATTACGTAATTATGAAACTAAAAATAATTGATTAGAACTAGACTAGAAATGGCCTAAATGCGGCGCAGGATGACTGTCTAACGATTACTCTAAACAAATGCTACAACAAAAAACCAATTTGGAATGCTTAAGACTCTAATACACAAAGATATAGGGGGTTAGGTTAGGTTACAAAATCAGCACGAAAAACGAAGAAATGAATTTTTTTTTACAAATGGAATAAAATTACGTAATTATGAAACTAAAAATAATTGATTAGAACTAGACTAGAAATGGCCTAAATGCGGCGCAGGATGACTGTCTAACGATTACTCTAAACAAATGCTACAACAAAAAACCAATTTGGAATGCTTAAAACTCTAATACACAAAGATATAGGGGGTTAGGTTAGGTAAGGTTAAAAATCAGCACGAAAAACGAAGAAATGAATTTTTTTTTACAAATGGAATAAAATTACGTAATTATGAAACTAAAAATAATTGATTAGAACTAGACTAGAAATGGCCTAAATGCGGCGCAGGATGACTATCTTACGATTACTCTAAACAAATGCTACAACAAAAAACCAATTTGGAATGCTTAAGACTCTAATACACAAAGATATAGGGGGTTAGGTTAGGTTACAAAATCAGCACGAAAAACGAAGATCTGAAAGTTTTTTTACAAATGGAATAACATTACGTAATTATGAAACTAAAAATAATTGATTAGAACTAGACTAGAAATGGCCTAAATGCGGCGCAGGATGACTATCTAACGATTACTCTAAACAAATGCTACAACAAAAAACCAATTTGGAATGCTTAAGACTCTAATACACAAAGATATAGGGGTTAGGTTAGGTTAGGTTACAAAATCAGCACGAAAACGAAGAAATGAATTTTTTACAAATGGAATAACATTACGTAATTATGAAACTAAAAATAATTGATTAGAACTAGACTAGAAATGGCTAAATGCGGCGCAGGATGACTGTCTAACGATTACCTAAACAAATGCTACAACAAAAACCAATTTGGAATGCTAAAACTCTAATACACAAAGATATAGGGCGTTAGGTTAGGTTAGGTTACAAAATCAGCACGAAAACGAAGATCTGAAAGTTTTTACAAATGGAATAACATTACGTAATTATGAAACTAAAAATAATTGATTAGAACTAGACTAGAAACGGCTTAAATGCGGCGCAGGATGACTATCTAACGATTACTCTAAACAAATGCTACAACAAAAACCAATTTGGAATGCTTAAGACTCTAATACACAAAGATATAGGTTAGGTTAGGTTACAAAATCAGCACGAAAAACGAAGATCTGAAAGTTTTTACAAATGGAATAAAATTACGTAATTATGAAACTAAAATAATTGATTAGAACTAGACTAGAAATGGCCTAAATGCAGCGCAGGATGACTGTTCAACGATTACTCTAAACAAATGCTACAACAAAACCAATTTGAATGCTTAAGACCCTTATACACAAAGATATAGGTTAGGTTGGGTTACAAAACCAGCACGAAAAACGAAGATCTGGAAAGTTTTTACAAATGAATAACATTACGTAATTATGAAACTAAAATAATTGATTAGAACTAGACTAGGAAATGGCCTAAATGCAGCGCAGGATGACTGACTAACGATTACTCTAAACAAATGCTACAACAAAAACCAATTTGAATGCTTAAAACTCTAATACACACAAAGATATAGGGGGTTAGGTTAGGTAAGGTTAAGAATCAGCACGAAAAACGAAGAAATGAATTTTTTACAAATGGAATAACATTACGTAATTATGAAACTAAAATAATTGATTAGAACCAGACTAGAAATGGCCTAAATGCAGCAGGATGACTGTTCAACGATTACTATAAACAAATGCTACAACAAAAACCAATTTGGAATGCTTAAAACTCTAATACACAAAGATATAGGGGGTTAGGTTAGGTAAGGTTAAAAATCAGCACGAAAAACGAAGAAATGATTTTTTTTTTACAAATGGAATAAAATTACGTAATTATGAAACTAAAAATAATTGATTAGAACTAGACTAGAAATGGCCTAAATGCGGCGCAGGATGACTGTCTAACGATTACTCTTAACAAATGCTACACCAAAACCAATTTGGAATGCTTAAGACTCTAATACACAAAGATATAGGTTAGGTTAGGTTACAAAATCAGCACGAAAAACGAAGAAATGAATTTTTTTAGAAATGGAATAAAATTACGTAATTATGAAACTAAAATAATTGATTAGTACTAGACTAGAAATGGCCTAAATGCGGTGCAGGATGACTGTTCAACGATTACCCTAAACAAATGCTACAACAAAACCAATTTGGAATGCTTAAAACTCTAATACACAAAGATATAGGGGGTTAGTTTAGGTAAGGTTAAGAATCAGCACGAAAAACGAAGAAATGATTTTTTTTTTACAAATGGAATAAAATTACGTTATTATGAAACTAAAAATAATTGATTAGTACTAGACTAGAAACGGCCTAAATGCGGCGCAGGATGACTGTCTTACGATTACTCTAAACAAATGCTACAACAAAAAACCAATTTGGAATGCTTAAGACCCTTATACACAAAGACATAGGGGGTTAGGTTGGGTTACAAAATCAGCACGAAAAACGAAGATCTGAAAGTTTTTTTACAAATGGAATAACATTACGTAATTATGAAACTAAAAATAATTGATTAGAACTAGACTAGAAATGGCCTAAATGCGGCGCAGGATGACTGTCTAACGATTACCCTAAACAAATGCTACAACAAAAAACCAATTTGGAATGCTTAAAACTCTAATACACAAAGATATAGGGGGTTAGGTTAGGTAAGGTTAAGAATCAGCACGAAAAACGAAGAAATGAATTTTTTTTTACAAATGGAATAACATTACGTAATTATGAAACTAAAAATAATTGATTAGAACTAGACTAGAAATGGCCTAAATGCGGCGCAGGATGACTGTCTAACGATTACTCCTAAACAAATGCTACACCAAAACCAATTTGGAATGCTTAAAACTCTAATACACAAGATATAGGGGTTAGGTTAGGTTACAAAATCAGCACGAAAAACGAAGAAATGAATTTTTTTTTACAAATGGAATAAAATTACGTAATTATGAAACTTAAAATAATTGATTAGAACTAGACTAGAAATGGCCTAAATGCGGCGCAGGATGACTGTCTAACGATTACTCTAAACAAATGCTACAACAAAAAACCAATTTGGAATGCTTAAGACTCTAATACACAAAGATATAGGGGGTTAGGTTAGGTTACAAAATCAGCACGAAAAACGAAGATCTGAAAGTTTTTTTACAAATGGAATAACATTACGTAATTATGAAACTAAAAATAATTGATTAGAACTAGACTAGAAATGGCCTAAATGCGGCGCAGGATGACTGTCTAACGATTACCCTAAACAAATGCTACAACAAAAAACCAATTTGGAATGCTTAAAACTCTAATACACAAAGATATAGGGGGTTAGGTTAGGTTACAAAATCAGCACGAAAAACGAAGATCTGAAAGTTTTTTTACAAATGGAATAACATTACGTAATTATGAAACTAAAAATAATTGATTAGAACTAGACTAGAAATGGCCTAAATGCGGCGCAGGATGACTGTCTAACGATTACCCTAAACAAATGCTACAGCAAAAATCCAATTTGGAATGCTTAAAACTCTAATACACAAAGATATAGGGGGTTAGGTTAGGTAAGGTTAAAAATCAGCACGAAAAACGAAGAAATGAATTTTTTTTTACAAATGGAATAAAATTACGTAATTATGAAACTTAAAATAATTGATTAGAACTAGACTAGAAATGGCCTAAATGCGGCGCAGGATGACTGTCTAACGATTACTCTAAACAAATGCTACAACAAAAAACCAATTTGGAATGCTTAAGACTCTAATACACAAAGATATAGGGGTTAGGTTAGGTTACAAAATCAGCACGAAAAACGAAGATATGAAAGTTTTTTTACAAATGGAATAACATTACGTAATTATGGAAACTAAAAATAATTGATTAGAACTAGACTAGAAATGGCCTAAATGCAGCGCAGGATGACTGTCTAACGATTACCCTAAACAAATGCTACAAATAAAAACCAATTTGGAATGCTTAAGACTCTAATACACAAGATATAGGGGTTAGGTTAGGTTAGGTTACAAAATCAGCACGAAAAACGAAGAAATGGTTTTTACAAATGGAATAAAATTACGTTATTATGAAACTAAAAATAATTGATTAGAACTAGACTAGAAATGGCCTAAATGCGGCGGCAGGATGACTGTCTAACGATTACCCTAAACAAATGCTACAACAAAAACCAATTTGAATGCTTAAGACTCTAATACACAAAGATATAGGGGGTTA
Organism: Teinopalpus imperialis; assembly: GCA_029286865.1. Classification (NCBI taxonomy): domain Eukaryota; kingdom Metazoa; phylum Arthropoda; class Insecta; order Lepidoptera; family Papilionidae; genus Teinopalpus; species Teinopalpus imperialis. Next base: position 57,360 of record JAGSMU010000065.1, read on the forward strand.
GGTTAGGTTACAAAATCAGCACGAAAAACGAAGATCTGAAAGTTTTTTTACAAATGGAATAACATTACGTAATTATGAAACTAAAAATAATTGATTAGAACTAGACTAGAAATGGCCTAAATGCGGCGCAGGATGACTGTCTTACGATTACCCTAAACAAATGCTACAACAAAAAACCAATTTGGAATGCTTAAAACTCTAATACACAAAGATATAGGGGGTTAGGTTAGGTAAGGTTAAAAATCAGCACGAAAAACGAAGAAATGAATTTTTTTTTACAAATGGAATAAAATTACGTAATTATGAAACTAAAAATAATTGATTAGAACTAGACTAGAAATGGCCTAAATGCGGCGCAGGATGACTGTCTAACGATTACTCTAAACAAATGCTACAACAAAAAACCAATTTGGAATGCTTAAGACTCTAATACACAAAGATATAGGGGGTTGGGTTAGGTTACAAAATCAGCACGAAAAACGAAGATATGAAAGTTTTTTTACAAATGGAATAACATTACGTAATTATGAAACTAAAAATAATTGATTAGAACTAGACTAGAAATGGCCTAAATGCGGCGCAGGATGACTGTCTAACGATTACCCTAAACAAATGCTACAACAAAAAACCAATTTGGAATGCTTAAGACTCTAATACACAAAGATATAGGGGGTTAGGTTAGGTTAGGTTACAAAATCAGCACGAAAAACGAAGAAATGATTTTTTTTTTACAAATGGAATAAAATTACGTTATTATGAAACTAAAAATAATTGATTAGTACTAGACTAGAAATAGCCTAAATGCGGCGCAGGATGACTGTCTAACGATTACCCTAAACAAATGCTACAACAAAAAACCAATTTGGAATGCTTAAGACTCTAATACACAAAGATATAGGGGGTTAGGTTAGGTTACAAAATCAGCACGAAAAACGAAGATCTGAAAGTTTTTTTACAAATGGAATAACATTACGTAATTATGAAACTAAAAATAATTGATTAGAACTAGACTAGAAATGGCCTAAATGCGGCGCAGGATGACTGTCTAACGATTACCCTAAACAAATGCTACAACAAAAAACCAATTTGGAATGCTTAAAACTCTAATACACAAAGATATAGGGGGTTAGGTTAGGTAAGGTTAAGAATCAGCACGAAAAACGAAGAAATGAATTTTTTTATACAAATGGAATAACATTACGTAATTATGGAACTAAAAATAATTGATTAGAACTAGACTAGAAATGGCCTAAATGCGGCGCAGGATGACTGACTAACGATTACTATAAACAAATGCTACAACAAAAACCAATTTGGAATGCTTAAAACTCTAATACACAAAGATATAGGGGGTTAGGTTAGGTAAGGTTAAAAATCAGCACGAAAAACGAAGAAATGATTTTTTTACAAATGGAATAAAATTACGTAATTATGAAACTGGCGTCGCCCAGTTCAAACGTTCCGCACCGTCCAACCGAACGCACGTCGCGTCCTGAAGTTCCCGCCGCAACCGATGCCCGCTCGTCCGCAACGTCCCTGCCCGCTACCCCTCCCATACGCCCGCGTATTCCGAATTTCGCTATTCGAGGAAACGCAACCGAACGATGGTTCGCATTGGGCACTGGTGACGATACGTCGTTCTCAGTGCACAATGCGCGGGTGGAGGTTGCATTTCTGCTTGATTTCTGTATCCGGGGTAAAGGCAACAAATTGAAGGTGTACATTGGGAACTGCGTCACCCGGGGATCGACCTTTACTTCGTCCTGTAATCGTGGGAACAATTATGGAAACTTATAAACAAAATAAATGCATGTCGGAGATGAGTGATGAGGGAGAAAGTGGAGACTCTATGCAGAGTGTGGAGTCTCCCAAAGAGATTAAGAATAGTGCGGGAAGAAAGGGTCCATCTATGGATGCAGATTGCAGTACTGGTCCATCAAAGGACCATGGTGCGGAGATTGGCTTGGCAATACCAAGAACATCTGCCAAGAGAGGCCGAGGGAGACCTCCTACTACGGGGCAGTACGTTGGGCTAGCTCAGGCGAAGTTATCGCCAATTGCCACCAATAGATAGGAGAAGAGGATGGAGGCAAAGAAGGAGATTGCATCCACGGCTCGACAGCTCCGCGCCGATAGGTTGTCAACCCTGTCAGAGTCGTCGTCGAACGATGGCGACTTCCAGGCGGCATCGGAGCTAGGGAGGAAGATCGAGGAGAACATCGACCTCATCAACCAGGTCACCTTGAAATCCAAGAATCTGAAGGGCACCTCGATTCGGGCACTAAGGGAAGCAGCAGAATCCATCAGGTCGTTCACCCAGGTTCTGTTGAAGAAACGAGGGGCTTGTAGGCGAGCAACAACCGCCAGCAAACTGAGGTTGCACAACTACGGAAGGAACGTGGACCAGTCCCGGCTGACGGCAACGAGGATCTGGTGCGTTCTATCATTTGTCAAGTGGGGACAATGATGAACGCCAGATTCGCGGCTTGGAGGACCGCCTACTCCCAGAAAAGCACCTCCGTCCCCCGTTGGTGGCAGACGCAAGGAAAAGTGCGGCGCCCAGCACATCGGCTGACCCACCGCTTCCCCGCCTCCCGGCTGCCCCGAAGCCGCCTGTCATTGCGCCTAGCAGCGGAAGGGCAGTCGTCGCTGGGGGTTCTGTGGCTCTGAAGGGGAAGAAGAAGGGGAAGGGTAAGCGCAGCGAATCCACTAAACGGAGTAAGACGATTGCTCAGCCCCGATCTGTGCCACCAGCACTTCAGTCCATGGAAGAACCGTGGACTACGGTGGTACGAAAGGGGCTTAAGAACAAGAGCGGCAAGGTTGTAAAGAGCCCTGGAAATTCTGCACCTAGGCCGGCAAAGATTGCCACCCCTCGGTCGACCGCTGTCGTGGTGACACTGGCGCCTGAAGCGGTGGCGGCAGGTGTTACATATGCGGAGGTTATCTCCGAGGCGAAGAGGAAAGTCGACCTCTCTGTCCTCGGGATAACAGAACTGCGGTTCCGCACATGCGCCACGGGGCTCGTATGTTCGAGATCCCTCGGCGTTATTGAAGCGGCGACAGGGCGGACGGCCTTGCCGATAAATTGAGGGAGGTGCTTGCAGCTAAAGGTGTGCGGATAACTAGACCAGCAAAGACAGTGGAGGTCAGAGTTGCTGGTCTGGATGACTCCGCCACTGTGGAGGAAGTGGTGACGGCCGTGGCGAAGGCCGGTGGCTGCCCCAAGGAGGCTGTCAAATGCAACCAGATCCTACGGGATGTTGCAGGACTTGGGGTGGCCTGGGTCCGATGTCCCGTGGCGGCCGCTAAAAAGGTCACCAACAGCGGAAGGCTAATGATTTCGTGGGTCTCATCTGTGGCGAAGCTAGTGGAGCCCACACCTCTGAGGTGCTTCCGCTGCCTGGAGTCGGGAAATGTGAGGGCCCAATGCGACGCTGCAGTCGACCGGAGGGAGCTGTGCTTCCGTTGTGGTCAGTCTGGCCACAAGGCAGCGCAGTGATCCGCCAACCCGCGTTGCGCTGTGTGTATCGCAGCCAAAGAACCGGCCGACCACAGGATGGGAGGAAGGGCCTGCACCGCGCAAGAGAGGGAAAAGGCCAGCTCGCACGTTGCCACCGAAGCAACCGGCCAGCCAGCAACCACAGGTGGAGGCAATGGAGGAGGATCCGAAACCGGCCTCACAATGAGCTACGGCCTTCACGTAGTTCAGGCGAACGTCAACCACTGTGCTAGAGCACAAGATCTGCTCTTTCAGAGTATGGCGCAGTGGTTGACCCAGGTGGCCGCCGTTTCGGAACCCTACCTGGTTCCGGACAGGGATGGATGGGCGGGAGACGTGGATGGCTCGGTCGCGGTAGTTGTTCGGACGACTTCTGGTGTCCCACCCATGGATTGGGTGGAGAAGGGTCGCGGGTTCGTTGCGGCGCTGGTGGGGGGGATAGTCATTATTGGCATTTATTGTCCCCCCAGCAGAAGCCACTCCGAGTTCGAGGGACTCTTGGGCGAAGTCGGAGCTCTCATTGGCAGGAGTCACCCTCATCCTATTTTGGTGATGGGTGACTTCAACGCTAAGAACACCGTTTGGGGCTGTTCTGCCAGCGATACGCGGGGGACGTTCCTGGAGAGGTGGGCACTGTCCGTAGGACTCTGTCTGCTCAACCGAGGTTCGGAACCCACATGTGTTCGGCCCCAGGGGAGCTCCGTTGTGGACCTGTCCTTCGCCAGCTCATCCATGGCGTGCCGGGTTCACGGGTGGGAAGTCGTGTCCGGTGTGGAGACGCTGTCGGATCATTTGTATATCCGCTTCAGCGTCTCCGATTCCGACGCGGCTCCGGTCCGATCCGGGCGAGCAGTCGTCCGTGGCGACGGCCCGCGATGGGCACTAAAGCACCTCGACGGGGATGTTCTGGCGGGGATGAGGTGGTACCGCCGGTAAAATCCGGAGACCTGGGCCGCAATCCTGCGACACCGTTCGAGGAATACGGCCCCGGGACCCGACGGTGTCCCTGGCCGTGCGTGGGTCCTAGCATCCGGCGCACTCGAGGGCAAACTCAGGGGACTATTCGATGCCTGCCTAACGCAAGGCCGTTTTCCACAGATGTGGAAGGCGGGCACGATGGTCCTCTTGAGGAAGGAGGGGCGCCCGAGGACTCGCCCTCTGCGTACCGGCCCATAGTGCTGTTGGACGAGGTGGCAAAGCTCTTTGAGCGTGTCATTGCCGGTCGCCTCGTCCGACATCTGGTGGGGTCGGTCCGACTTGGACGATAACCAATTTGGTTTTCGCGAGGGCAGGTCCACGATACATGCGATCATGCGAGTGAAGAGGACGGCGGAGGAAGCAGTCGCCCGGGTGAGGTCGTCTTGGCAGTATCTCTGACATCGCCAACGCCTTCAACACCTTGCCCTGGAGTTGCATCAGGAGGCACTCCGGTATCACCAGGTGCCGAACTACCTCCAGCGCATGATCGCATCGTATCTCTCGGGCAGGTCGGTGGCGTACACGTGTCGAAACGCGTGGCATAGTCGCGTAGTGTCGCGGTGTCCGCTGTAACGGTTTTCGGACGTTCCTGGAGAGGTGGGCACTGTCCGTAGGACTCTGTCTGCTCAACCGAGGTTCGGAACCCACATGCGTTCGGCACCAGGGGAGCTCCGTTGTGGACCTGTCCTTCGCCAGCTCATCCATGGCGCGCCGGGTTCACGGGTTGGGAAGTCGTGTCCGGTGTGGAGACGCTGTCGGATCATTTGTATATCCGCTTCAGCGTCTCCGATTCCGACGCGGCTCCGGTCCGATCCGGGCGAGCAGTCGTCCGTGGCGACGGCCCGCGATGGGCACTAAAGCACCTCGACGGGGATGTTCTGGCGGGGATGAGGTGGTACCGCCGGTAACCCCGGGAGAATTCGGGGCCGCGATCCTGCGACACCGTTCGAGGAATACGGCCCCGGGACCCGACGGTGTCCCTGGCCGTGCGTGGGTCCTAGCATCCGGCGCACTCGAGGGCAAACTCAGGGGACTATTCGATGCCTGCCTAACGCAAGGCCGTTTTCCACAGATGTGAAAGGCGGGCACGATGGTCCTCTTGAGGAAGGAGGGGCGCCCGAGGGACTCGCCCTCTGCGTACCGGCCCATAGTGCTGTTGGACGAGGTGGCAAAGCTCTTTGAGCGTGTCATTGCCGGTCGCCTCGTCCGACATCTGGTGGGGGTCGGTCCGGACTTGGACGATAACCAATTTGGTTTTCGCGAGGGCAGGTCCACGATACATGCGATCATGCGAGTGAAGAGGACGGCGGAGGAAGCAGTCGCCCGGGGTGAGGTCGTCTTGGCAGTATCTCTTGACATCGCCAACGCCTTCAACACCTTGCCCTGGAGTTGCATCAGGGAGGCACTCCGGTATCACCGGGTGCCGAACTACCTCCAGCGCATGATCGCATCGTATCTCTCGGGCAGGTCGGTGGCGTACACGTGTCGAAACGCGTGGCATAGTCGCGTAGTGTCGTGCGGTGTCCCACAGGGTTCGGTTCTCGGACCGCTCCTGTGAAACATCGGCTGAGACTGGGTGCTTCGCGGATCCCTACTGCGAGGCCTTTGCGTGACTTGCTACGCCGACGACACCTTGGTGACGGCAAGGGGCGGCACCTATAGGGAGTGCACCATACGTGCTACAGCGGGAGTGGCCCACGAAGTGGATCGTATCCGAAGGCTGGGTCTCGAGGTGGCCCTCAACAAGTCTGAGGCCTTGTGCTTTCACGGGCCTCGGAACGCGCCACCCTCGGGACTGCACATCATAGTGGGCGGAGTTCGCATCGGCATCAAGTCCCAGATGAAATATCTGGGACTCACTTTGGACGGCCGATGGAACTTCAAGGTGCACTTCCTAGGCTTATTGCCCAGGCTGTTGCGTGCGGCGGCCGCAGTCGGCAGCTTGCTGCCTAATATCGGAGGTCCGAATGCGGCTTGTCGGCGCCTGTACCTGGGCATGGTACGCTCCATGGCGCTGTACGGGGCACCCGTGTGGAGTGACGCTCTGAATAGCCGGACAATCGCTCTTCTGCACAGGCCCCAGAGGGCGATGGCGATCAGAGCGATCCGGGGGTACCACACGGTGTCCCACGAGGCGGCGTGTGTGCTGGCGGCATCCCCTCCCTGGGAACTGGAGGCGAAAGTTCTCGCGTCCGTATTCCTTTGGCGCGAGAGCTTAATCACGGTGCGCCAGTTCCCACCCACGAGGGAGGAGGTTGATGCGGCGAGGGCGGAGCGTCGAAGGGTAATGGTGCGGAGGTGGCAGCATGCTCTTCGACAGCCCCGGGCCGGAACCAGGACCGTAGAGGCAGTACGTCCAGTTCTCGTGCAGTGGCTGGACAGAGGTCACGGTGTGCTCACCTTCCGGTTGTCGCAGGTGCTTTCGGGGCATGGATGCTTCGGGAAGTACCTGCACTTGATCGGAAGGGAGCCAAACGAGAGCTGTCATCACTGCGACGGCTGCCTCGAAGACACGGCCCAGCACACGCTGGAGGTGTGTCCTCGGTGGGCAGAACATCGCCGAGCACTCAGTGCCGACTTGTCGCTGGCGGCCGTAGTTCGCGCCATGGTCGACAGTCGGGAAGGGTAGGCAGCAGTGCAGGTGTACTGCGAGGCGGTGATGTCCACGAAGGAGAAGGCGGAGCGAGTTCGGGAGGCAGCCGCCTCGGATCCTGTCCGCAGACGACGCATCGGGCGAAGACTCAGAGCGTATGCGCTCGCCATTCCGCCCTGATACGACTCGAGCTATAGACCCGGGGAGGTCCGTAGCTCAAAATGAGTCAGCAAGGTGAGAGCGCGCCCGGTGTTCCCGCGCGCTCTCCTAACACGGTAACAAACGGCCGGGGCCCGCAAGAGCGAGCCGCCACTGCTGTGCACGCGGACGAATGCGTAAGCGTACCCGTATGCACAGCACTCGGTGGGCAGAAGGAACACCGTGGGGTTTTAGTCGGTGCGAGTCCGACATAACCCGCTCTCGTCCCCGCGAGGGCGGGTTATGTCGAAAAAAAAAAAAAGAAGGTTAGGTTATAAAATCAGCACGAAAAACGAAGAAAGTTAAGCCTGCTGGAAGAGATTTTTATGGTAAAAATAAGCTGCGCCTTTGTACATCCTTTTCTTATCTTAGTTTCCTTGTATAAATGCTTTGTGGACATACAAGTAAAATAAATAAATAATAAACTTGGAAATCGGTTCAGCGCCAACTGCTCAGGCCCTCGCTACACATAACAGAACTCGTTCCATATTGAATTCCTATTGTAATATATTATGTCGAGACAACCATTTTGGTTAAGTTATTGTTTCAATAAGGCAACGGCGACTATAAATACCTATCACACGCTCAGTCGGTTTGTTGTTCACACGCGCATGTGACCGTTCGATATTTATATATATTCACGGAAGAAAAGCAAACAAACCACAAACTTCATACTATTTTTTTCTTTATTTTTATTAAGAAACACTTTTTTTTTTCACATTACGGTAATTCCTACAATACGAGCTATTCCTACAAGAAAAGCTCTCGGTTTGACCTGCACTCTACGTTCATCCTAATTGTTACATAGTTTATTATAATTATAAAGGTAAGTAACACTATATACTAAGTATACAAATATTATTGCCTAAATAGATTAAGCAGTAAATAGGATTTAATTTATGCCCGTTGTGGTCCAGAAGCTGAGTTGTTACAGTGGCTTTTTTATGTAATGTAAGGGGGAACAAAGGAGCCAACAGCTTCATCTGATTTTTAAAAAATGATTTTACGAAAATAATATATACGTATATAAATAATATATAAATAATTTGACGTATTCCCGTTGGAAGGTGATAGGGGTGACTATTTGCGATAATTTAGCCCCCGCATGCATTATGCAAAAGTGAACCATTTTTGAGTAATTGTTTTTTAGCTTTTTTCAAAATAAGTCATAAATTCAACATCATAAATGTATTAAAAAAAAGTTTCAATTTAAATTCTGATTCATAAAAAAGATTAAACATTGGTTATTTATCAATATTAAAACGGCAATTATGGATCCAAATTTAAAAGTGCGAAACGAAAAACGATATTATTTCAATACCTTTTTTAGATGTTTTTCCACTAAAATGCCTTAAAATTATCAAAAAATTATTAGGTTAAAATTATCACAAATCGTCAGCCCCATCGCCTCCTGGCCAGAATATGTACGTAGAATTACCAATAACCCTGTTTATATTATTTTCTATCATCGTATTTACTTAGTTACCAACCAAGTTTATATGACTATATGACTATAGGCAATGTTCAATAGTGTGTTGAAATGATAACGTAAACGTAACTTAATGGTGAACGAATTTTATGATATTAAATAATTATTTTCAATTGTTAGTAATAAATTCTTCATCAGCAAAGATTCCCGATCCACATGCGGCCCCGAACACAGAATAGAATGGCTCGGCAACTGTTATCGGATCCTCGAACCTTACTCTCAGTTTGGTATTCTGAGACCCTTTCACGCCACAACTAGAAAGAAACTGCAGTATGATACTCGACCATTGATGAAATGACTGTAATTGGCTATTAATAACGCAGTATAGATAAGAGGAAAACTTCTTTTTATTACATTGAGAGTTACAAACGAACACACAGTTCACCTGGTGTTAAGTGATACCTGCGGCCCTTGACATCTACATACATCCTTGACAAGGAATCATATTGCATTCTCCTTTATTATTGGTATGTCTCGCCACCAATAATAAAGGTCTCCGGATCCCTACACTCCCCAGACGAAACATAGCAGAGTTATGCTGATATTTCACGCTGGTATTCTGTGAGGGCGTGGTTAGAAACGAACTGCAGTGTAGCTCTAGCACTGTAAACTCGAGTGTTATAAACGCTGACAGAATTGTCAATAGCAGTTATATTACTCATTCTGCTAATGAACTGAATATTTCTTTCAGATTTTTTCAAATTACGATACGAGTGATACATATGTATATCATAATACTAATTTATTTGCCTTTATCTAGTTTTGTATAAGAGCCAGGATACTATCAAGAGGCCTACGCTCGCTGTTTCTCTGAGTGATGAATACCCAACGTAGACACCCGAAGTTGTACGAAGGAGACCGACATAGCTCAAAAGATTACTGATGACGAGGCGATCTATCTCAGTCCTCAAGGGTGACTACGCATCTGCATTATGATTCATTGTCAAGATGGATGTAGATGACATGGGCCGCAGGAATCACTTGCCATCTTGTCATATATGTGCTCGTTTGTTATCCTGAATGTAATAAAAAAAACAAAGAATCGATAATATTAAGAGAACCAAGTTCTGTGGTATATTATTTTAATCATGATATAAACTATTTAACACTATTTAAACCAAAATACAAATCAGTTTTTTTGTATTTATAATATTAGGGGTGACAACCGAGCATATATTTGACGTGAAGGCGATCACTGCCTTGCATGACATACACATGCGTATCATAAACTAAGATATAAGATGTACATTCTCTGTCATTTCTAAGGATTGTGATGACCTTCTAAACCTGCCTTTCTCAAAGTTGCCGATAACGCCCCTTTGGGGGCGTTTGAAATCTAGGGGGGCGTTGATGTGAGTTAGGAGGGCGATGTATAATTTATAATTTAATTTACTTTATATAGTATTTTAAATTTCACTTAAACTTAAACCCACCTACTACACAATAACGAATAGTTCGTTTATATTTCTACCCTGTATGATGTTATAAAAACTTAAAATACTTAACATAGATTTCAAAGGATAGCCCGCGCACCGTACGCAATCAAGTAGTAACAAGTTTCTGCGGATAAAGGAAGATGATCGATGACAGTTAAAATATTAGAGCAATTTTACCTTGATTACATTGCACCAGAAATTATTTTAAACATTAGGAAAAAAACTAGCATGCAGAGTTTTAAAATATTACACATACGTAACATAAATTGAAGTTTTCTTTACTTTCTTTCTTGTTTTGAATAAAAGGGCATTTTACAGCATTTTCCTAGCATTTAATAAGAAATTACTAATGTAAGAATCATCATTTTTATATAAAATGGAAATACGTATATAATTATTGTTCTAAATTTTTTTTTACAATGAACCCATTACCGTCCAGTGTCCAATAGTATAGTAAGCCTAAACAGTTCACTTATTGTAAACATCGTTTACTATTTCCATATATTATAAATATTAAATATTACAAATAATAAAAACGCTGGCTTAGGTGGCTGTTTTTATTTGAACCAGTTCTAAATTATAAACTAAAATTCTATGAAGAATTACCCATATTTATCTATAATACGAAATGATATTAATTTATTTTCCGGAGTTCAATAAAATATTATTGTTAGTAGTATTACTTACTAGTCGAAATATAAAATTTTATTTATCTTATGATGAGAATCTTATCTTATATAAATGAGAAAGATATTCAAGAAAAATTATTTCGTTCTAATAAATTAGAACAATAATAGTACAATAAAATAGCAATGTATTTTGGTAATTCTGAATTTAAACAAACATATTGATGAGATGAATTCATTTTTACTTTGCAAATTTGTAAATACGCGCTCTGTAGCAATGTACGTACATATATGAAGAAACAATAATAGCACCTACAAATACATATGTACTACGTGGTACTACATTTACTAAAATTAATCCAACATTAATTAAGTATAAAATAACAATGATATATATTCGTATGTATTAGTTGTATGTTCAATCCACAATGAAACCGAAATATATTTACTTTAAATCTAGGCTTTCGAGAAATGCATAAAAAGCAATCTCAATCTATTGAAAAAAACGTGTTGTTATTGTTTGGTCTCTAGACTTAACATAAGTTTTTAGCACAAAAACATGTACAGCACTATCAAAAATTATCGTATCTTAGTAAAGTACAAAAATATAAAGTTTTAATTTTCATCAATAGATATATGTGCTAAACAATATGCTTACTGTGCCGACTAAATGCTAACCTTAAATAATGGTATTGGTGCATCCGGTAGAAATCTGCTGCTTCATCGATACTTGCTCAGTACGATTGAGCGTCGAAAGAGATAAAGGAGTTTGTGCGTGTTTCTCTTATTCCTGTCGTTACTTGCTGTATTTAAATCTTATATAAAAGCTCGTAATTATTCTTATATTTTCATTTGTGGTTTTGCACGCTATCTTTAAACAAGTATTTAAGTTCAACACTTTATTTACATATTTTTGAAAACAAAGCCATGTCGGAAGCAAAAAAAAAAGAAACTGCAATACAGTGTAGAAAAAGCATAATGCTCAGCCAAATGTATCGAAACTTTTTTCGATGGCTGCTAAGCAAGACGATGACGGACTTTGAGCTTCATAAGATATCTCTCTGTTAATTGCTCAAACAGGTAAACCACACACCATCGGAGAAATGTTAATTTTTCCGGCGATAAAAGAAGTTATTATTACTGTGCTCCATAAACCGGCGGCAGATAAAATTTGAAAAATTCCTTTTAGCAATAGTTCAGTCCAAAGACGAATTGATGAAATGGCTGAAAATATTGAAAAGTCATTGTGCAATCATCTGAAGACAAGTAAATTTTCAATTCAGTTGGATGAGTCCACTTTACCAACTAATGAAGCATTGTTGTTCTCTTACGTGAGATTTATTAAAGATGAAAAAGTATGTCAAGAACTTTTATTTGCTAGAAATTTAGAGACAGACACGAAAGGAGAAACCGTATTTAAAACACTGGAAAAGTTTTGTGATGAAAAAGGAATTCCGTTGAAGAATATTATATCAGCTGCTACAGATGGAGCTCCAGCAATGACGGGGTGGCAAAAAGGCTTCACATCGTACTTAAAAAACAAAATTCCTGATGTGCTTGCTGTACATTGCGTTATACATCGACAGCATTTAGTTGCTAGAAATTTAAGTGAACGACTATTTCAATCATTGCAACGTGGCATCAGAGCAGTCAATAAAATACGAAACAACTCTTTAAATGACAGATTCAAACAGATTGATCTTTCACACAGAAGTGCGTTGGCTATCAAAAGGAAATTGTCTGACTTGTTTTTACAATCTGTTTGTCTCTGTCATAGAGTTCTTGGAAAACAAAGACACTGAATTGGGCGAAAACCTCATCACATCAAAAAATGATATCGCATACCTGACAAACCTTTATATATTTCTTAATGAAAGGTATCTCCAACTTCAAGGCGATGACTTGAACTTAATAAAAACAAAAAATGTCGTCGCTGCTTTTGTAGCCAAGCTGCTCTTACACAAGAAGAATATCGGCAGACGTGAGTTCCATAATTTTCCCAATTTCTCAGTATCCTCCAACAACGACGACTTGCTCGTCTACTGCCAACATTTGGAAAATCTTCACAGTGATTTCATTGAAAGATTCCAGGACATTTTGAAATTGGAAATATCAGGCTGGGTGTTAGATCCTTTTTCATATCAATATCACCCCAGTTGGAAGAAGAACTTATAGAACTGACAACGAACGAGGAAATAAAAATCAAATACGAAAATGGCTACCAACAATTTTGACTACAAAAGTCAATTCCGCAGTTGTATCCTGGATTGTGGTCTATCGTTGAACGATTTTTGATAGTATTCCCATCGTCATATTTGTGTGAACGTGGATTTAGCGCTGTGACAACGCTGCTTACTAAAAAGAGAAATCATTTGCAAGTTACCAAACGCGGCGACTTAAGACTGTTTTTGAGTAAAATCGAACCTGATATCAACAAACTTATTAAATATCATCAAATTCATCCATCTCATTAGATTAGTATAATAACGAAAACTGATTACATATTTATATTGTCTCTTTTAATTTGATTAAATATATTATTAATATTATAAAGTTGGTTTTTATTTGCTCTGACTGGTAAAAATTTCTAGTTTAGAATGTAAGTTTAAACATCAGAACCGACTAATATAACTAAATTAATTAAAGTAATGAAATTATGGTTTTCAAGTTTTAGGGGTGCATAAAAAATGGGGGGCGTTGAAAAATAATTGATTTTCAAAGGGGGCGGTAAAAGAAATAAGTTTGATAATCACTGCTATAAAGAATTATGAGTTCACAAATTTGTTGAGAGTCATCATTACTTAAGACTCGCCTGTAAAAAACCCAAAAAGTAATGTAAACTGAAAACTTAAAAGTTATCGGTATATTCTAGCAATAATTAAAAAAAAAAGCTTTTTTTTAGCCTTGGCAACACCGGCACATGTCGTGACAGTTTGCTCACGTAAACACGATCACTTTTAAGCAATAAGCTTATTGTTTGTTGATCGCGGATTGTGAATGCTTCTTCTGAAATGGTGTGAAGAAATAAAAGGGGCTGGTACGATAGAAACTATAATCAGATTTCGGTTGGAGTACGTTAGGTTGCAGTTTTAAGATACGTGCATCGTCAGAGGCAAAAATGGGGAAGAATCATTGTGTCGAAAGTTTTTTGTCTCCGACCATTGACACCTCTATGCTGTTCCGGATGCGCTCGTAACAGCAAATGATTCAGACAACAATAATAACAAAAAACATATTAGCGCCGAGAGGTCACGCTCGTGACGCCGGACGGACGGGACGTGGTCGGGCCGGCTTCGTTTGTCAAGCGTGAGGTTGTGACATTGATGCATTATCTTGTGAATACAATTTGACGCGGAATGTGTCAATCGCTGATGTAAGCGAATGAAAATTAATTTTTAATTTAATTTTAAATCAATGGAAAAAGATGATACAAAAAGTGAATTAGTCATGACCCAACAGTGGCGTCTTTTGCTATCTTGTCTCTAGCTTTAGTATTCCTTCTAAAAAAAAAAGAATCTTCAATTTCATCAAAATATTCAGACACAACTTCTTGTACCTCGATATTCGTCGAAAATTTACGTCCTGCCATGTGGATTTTTAGATTAGGGAAGAGATGGTAATCAGACGGGGCCAAGTTCGGCGAATAGGGTGGATGCGGCAACAATTTAAAGCTACAATTGTGTATTTGTGCGATTGATTTCGCCGCAGTATGGATTGCGCCCGGAGCTGCCCGTTCCGGAGTCCCAACCACTTCAGTTGATTTGAGAGGCTGGTTGGGATATCAGGTATAACACGATATCAGGCTTATTCGCGTGATTAGTCCTGTCCGTAATGATGGGTCTGTCCCAGTAGAGTCTGGTGCGAGCACGGCTTCCGGTGTATACTTATAATAAGGCAATCTCTGATCCAAAAGACCTTTACGCAGAGCGAGCTCCAGGTGGAGAATCCTGGCTACTAGGTGGTGCCTGTGCAGAGTTAGATAGCGCGGAAGAATTGACATGCCTAAGAGTCTCACCCGGGCGATAGCAAACTAGACCGATGTCGCTGGTGCTGCCTTTCTGAATGTATCTCTAGCTGTTGGTCTTAATAGCTAGACATCGCACAGACAAAACCCTTGGTTTCGCCAAAAATGCCAACGAAGCGTAGCCAGTGAAGGAAGGCAACTATATGTCTACAAACGGAAGCCGTTTGTCCTCAGCCAACATCGCCTCATTGATACCTTTATTCTATGACCTACCCAAGTATCGGTATGTAGCAGCCTCGGACATGGTTTTTAAATTAATCGGCATAGACGGATTTATGCCCTCAGAATTAGCATCGCTGCCCTTAACATGAAGGACCGCACAATTATCAGTCCCGAACCCCATTCTGATAGCTTTCCTGAAATCACTGGAGATTTTTAGTAACTCCATCAGACTAGAGCGATTAGGGGTGAATGACTTGAAGTCATCCGTATAGAAAAGATGGGAAAGTTTAGTTCCTCTTCTCCGAAGTTGAAATCCCCTCCTGGAACCCCTACAGCAGCGTGCTGAGAGGGTTCATGGAGAGACAAACCAGATAGGACTCAAACAGTTGCTTGCCTAAAGAACGTAGGATCGTACTTCAGAGCCCCATACATTGCCCAAGAGACTTCCTCTTACTCCACAGTCAACTTTTTACTAGTCGGAGTCGAATGCCTTTTTGATATTTTTCTATCTCCAAAATAACCGCCTGGATTGACTACAGAAAGGCATTCTTGTCGGTGCCCCATACACGGCTGATGAAGATGAGAATTTATTACAATTTAGGGGATATTTTTTTTTCTATCTCCGCCAGGTTGGTTAATAAAATAAATAAATAAAATACTATAAACAAATATATAAAGTACAATATAATACATATATAAAGACCAACCAGACGGTGATCCCTCGACAGGGGAGTCCAAACAGTCGAGGGCTAGGGCGAAAGGGAGAGAAACCTATGGAGCGGTGTCGAGAAGCGCCGTCTTTTGCTTTAGAGCTCGTAGCTGCCCGTCCCGGAGTCCCAACCCCAGGTGATTATAATTATTATTATCTAGTCTTATTTATCAACATCCAGAAACTTTTAGTATGATCTAAGTTTAAAGAAAAAAGAGTTTTAAATAAAAAGAAATGTTTATTTCGTTTCTAAATATACTTAACTTCTGTCCCAGCATCCGAGTCTATACCTGCGCCAGGGTGGCCCGCACTTCCGAATCTTACAAATGTTTCGAAAAAATAAACTAAGACCTACATATCTATTATTACAAAATATAGGTTGCAAGGAAAAACTAGTATAGTAGAGTATATTACTGTTGAAATGTATTTACATTAAAGCGGGCGGACGCGCCTGGCGAGAGCCGTGGTGTATTCATATGTCCGCTACTGTTATAGTAAGACATGTTTTAGTTCTTCTAATTAATCGTGCTACCTAGTAACTTTTTTTCTTGACTCGTGTAGTCGTACTTGGGCAATATTTAAAGTTTGTTCCGTTTGTCTTCCTAATTGTTATGCTGTTCGACTAGCAGATGAAGTCTGTATAGTTGTTAGCTGGAGCAGTACAGCAACTCGGTGGGAAAGCTACTGGCGATTGCATAACCTTCACCAAAGACAGTTGACCACGTTCCATCTCCAGAAACTTCCGTCGCACACAGATATGCAGTATGTCAAAACCGATTGAGCAACAACAATGTATATTTGATTCAAAAGTTTGTTTGAATCAAATCAAGTTCTGCTTGTAGTTACTTCAAAGTGACAACGCCATGATTTGTTCTATTGTAGGCCAGTGGCAGGCGTTTCGTATATTATTGCAATTTTTTGTTTTCGGTTGTTGATGGAGAAACATATGTTATTCATTATTGAATTTTTTAATGTAAGTTAATTCAAGCCAGGTAACTTGTAAAAATTTTAGATAAGCTTGGCTATAATTATAGTCAACAAAACAAATGTCGTGCGATTTGAAATGTTATCGTATCTTCGTAACGACTATATCTCTATAAACGTAAATCTGTGACAACTTATATTTACACCACCGTAAGTATAAATGTTGTTAAAAAGATACTTTCGCATGCACGAATTTATGAAAATGTTTATATTTTCATGTGGCGTAAGAACTAAACAAAGTCACTTGAGGATAATGTGACAATGATTAGAATAATTTATGGCAATATCAGAGAGGTCCTAATATCAGAGGGGTCTCAATATCAGAGAGGTCCTAATATCAGAGAAGTCTCAATATCAGAGAGGTCTCAATATCAGAGAGCTCCTAATATCAGAGAAGTCTCAATATCAGAGAGGTCTCAATATCAGAGAGGTCCTAATATCAGAGAAGTCTCAATATCAGAGAGATGTCAATATAAGTCCTACGTAGTTAAATTAAACTTAAATTATAATCGAAGAACAGATATATTAGTTAATATCGATCCGGAGAAAACTTTGAAGTAACAACTAAAAGCTGTCACCAACAGTTTTGGAATATTTTCGAGTAATTTATTCTAATTAGAGAGAGGTAGTAAGTACTGTTCGCATTTCACTGTGTTTTGTATTGTTATTACACGAAGCCTTGAGCCGTTCCCGGGTCCTGCTCCTGGGAGAGCTGGACAGACGGAGCGGTTCTATATGTTTATGAACAATATCAATAGTTTATCTCTGGAACCTTTTTCTATCAAATTATTTAATAAATATCTTTTCGTGACACGTTGTTCTACAAACACACATCTATTGAAAACTTGTTTATTAAAGGAAAATGAGATATTATTGTCCAAAAATATGTTTAGTTGGTGCACCAGCCACAGTACGCGCAGTCGGCGCGCTACTTCACCGCTAATCTATTATATAAAAGAAGCCTCTGTTTGTGTAACATGACAGATAAATGGACATTGGGCTCCGAGCAGTGTTGCCAGATACACTATAATTACAGTAAATCTACCGTATTTACTCGCTGTCTACTGGACACCGTATTTTAAAAACTACAGTGTATGGAGACATAGTATTTTTTTTGCCGACAAAAAATAAATTCGAATGATTATGACCGCTACTAGGTTTTACCTATGAAATTGCCGTTCTTCAGTATTGGCCATTTCAAACCAAAAAAACATTTTGATTGACTGTGAATTCTAAATTCATTCATTATTAACTTCATTTAAAACATGACATTATTTTTACAAAGTCAGTCTTTTGTTTATTGATTAGCTTTGTATTTTCATTACGTTTCAACATTTTTCGTCATAATGGGTACTTTAAAAATTCGTGTAATTCTGGAATATGAGTTCCATCGTGGCATCAACGCGGCACAAATGGCACGTAACATCAAAAGCTGCTGCTAGCTCGGTTGTAGATTGAGTATCATCAGCTTCCACAATCGCCTTTAGTTCATCATTGTTGACCAAAGTGTCCGGACGACCGCGAGGTTCATTTTTCAAATTAAAATTTCCAGAATGGAACCAGGCAAACCAATAACGGGTTGTGTGTTCGTTTGTAAAGTTCTGTCCGTAAACTTTGTTGATGTTACGTGCCATTTGTGCCGCGTTGATGCCACGATGGAACTCATATTCCAGAATTACACGAATTTTTAAAGTACCCATTATGACGAAAAATGTTAAAACGTAATGAAAATACAAAGCTAATCAATAAACAAAAGACTGACTTTGTAAAAATAATTGATGAGTCATGATTTTAAAACGAAATTAATTTGAATTTAGAATTCACGGCCAATCGAAACTTTTTTTGGTTTGAAATGGCCAATACTGAAGAACGGCAACTTCATAGGTAAAGACCTAATATTATATACATAGCACTACGCGCCATCTTCACGCAACATCCTCCAACATTTATTAACAAAGGAACTGACTAAAATATCCATAGAAATTAAATGAAACGTTTGTTAAAGGAAGCTTTAGTTGCGCTCGTTCAGCAAGTGAGGACATCGCAGCCCCAGAACCTTTTCTTCAGTCCAGGAACAGGTTTTTCATTTCCGTCGTTCGCGCGACGCTGAGGCAAAAGTCCATCTCGTTGCAAGCGCGACTCGCTTTCATTACAAATGTGTCGACGAACATAAATAAGTTTTTTACTTTGTTTGCTCACAACTGTAGATCTTTTGTTTTGCATTCTGTATAGAATATAATTAACTATCTAGGGTTGGCGGCTTAAGAAAATAGTTTTAGTTGCTAACAAAGTTATGTATGTAGCATGAGTGAAATGTAACGTAAGATGGTCAATGCGATAATCGAATGAATGAGCGTAACGACAAGATAGATCGTATGAACAAGTGCGAAAGAGATGACCAATATGTGACAATAGATAGGGGATCTGTCAAGAGGAAAGACGTGTTGGCATTGTATTATTTTATTTTTTAATATAATTTATCATTTGTCTGATTTCGCTGGTGTACTTCATTTTGGACCCAATCCCACATGTATATGAGAAATCGCACTGAAACAGTTGATTATGAATCTAGGTTAATTATTTGAAACAGATCTGTTTGACCAGACTCTGGACTATAGGATTTTATCAGTCTCGCATCAAATATAACTTACCGCTCCAGGTGCCGGGGCGACATTCCTTGACGCGATTACTCCTAGGACTAGGATAAGGAAAACTGATAAAGTTGAAGATACATTTTAAATCATCATCTTCACCGCCTATCCGTGGTCCACTGCTAAAGCAATAGATTGGCGCAAAGCACAATCCTGAGGAATGGACCTCCTGCCAACCTGCGCAGGTCGTCGTTCCATCTAGTAGCGAGGTCGTCCTGCACTGCACTGTCAGTCCGAGGCTGGCAGCCAACAACCTTCCTTCCTATGGCTTCTCGGCAAGCTATTTGGCCAGACAGCTTGCAGACCTTTTGATTTAACATGACCGATTACAAACTTTAAATAGCAGTATCATTCGGTAACACTTAAATACTGCGTATGATATTTTCTTCTAAGAATATTCGTCGTGTCTCAATTGTGTTGCGGGGATGCGATGTCGATAGAGATGCCAGCGATGACTTTTTAGACTTTATAAATATCGTAACTTCCAACGTGAACACATCGACACTCGACACAAGTACGACCTCGTATGTACTATAGCGCATCTGAACCAAATGGCTGGCGGGACCGGAAGCCGCGAAAACTTATCCTCCAGAGTGGACAGATACAGCCTGTTAGTATTTCGCAAAGTCTATCTAAAGTAACGAGCAGACAATGTTGAGAGAGTTATTGAAAAGTAATAATAACAAAGATATTTATTTCAAACCCGGTCCAGTTTTTATGTTACGATTGTAAAATAATAAAATGAATTCGATAAACATTAAATAATCAATCAAAATTAATAACGAAGATATACAAACTAAATAAATTCTATTAATAACTAAAAGTATATAAATACAGAACACAAATAAATACAAAACGTTCATCGCTATTATTTACAAGCAAGTGACGGCCTCGCAGTACCTGGTGAAGATGAGGGGACCTGGTGGTTCAGTAGAAGCACCACCACCAGCCGTCAGGACTGCTGCAGCAAGACTTGAGCAGCTGGCGAGTGGACACCTGTTGCTGAGTGAACTGTACTATTATAGTGAACAGCATCTGCAGGCGTGCTGGTCGCCACGAGCTTGTGACGGGTGGAAAGAGATTGGCTGAAGTACACTTCGAAAAGTTTACTCTTAGCTTATTGTTGTGATCAAGTGCTGACCATCTGGCTCTTTCCAGCAGCCTGGCTCATGTTTAACCCACGACTCGCTTCTCGCTGACTCTGGCCTTGTTCCAACAGGTCAACCGCTTCAACCACTTCTTCAATAGATGTGTCCATTTTTACGCAATGTTTGTGTTTAGTAATAAGGGATAAGTGTACCCGTTGACGTTTGACGATTAACTGATAAGCGCAGGTCAGGTGAATGACCTTTTATAGGGCATGATAACCACTAATTAGTGCAAACAAACAGTTGCAAAAATAGATGGTGATTATGGCAATAACTACTTTTTTTGGACCGTATGGTTGGAAATGATAACATTTATAAGCCAAAACATACAGCTTGAATAATAAAAAACGAAAATTATTATTCTGGGCTCAGTTATTATTTTAAAGACAAGACATTCAAACACGTTCATGATGCTCGAGTCGATTTTTTTGCTCATGAGTATATATATGTATAAAAATCAATTGATGTTCGTTAGTCTCACTAAAACTCAAAAACGGCATGACCGATTTGAATATTTTTTTTTGTTTTGTTTATTTTAATAACAAAGGTTTCATAAAAAATAAGAAAAAGTCAAACGAACTAATCTAAAATAGGACATCTAATAAAACAAAAAAATCCAAATTGTTAATTTACATATTTTTTTAAATATATTGCATTATTTTTAAGTATCGTTGTGATCATTCCGCCCGCGTGTAGTGCGCGACAGGGGCACGTCTGTATATGAAATTGTCCGGTAACAAGTGCATGAGGAGTTGTGACTTGAAAATAGATTTAGGAAATAATGGTAGGGTTACACTGAAGTTTGTTTCTAGCTGCAGAATGAATGGGTCAACTCGACCGGGGTAGGGCCACGCCCTCACAGAATACCAGCGAGAAATAGCAGCACCGTGCTGCTGTGTATCGAGTGGTGAGTGCAGGGATCCGGGGATGATATATTACTGGTGACGAGGCATTCCAACTCAGTCCTCAGGGGTGACAACGCATCTGGATTATGGTTCCTTATCAAGGATGAATGTAAATGTGGGCCGCAGGAATCACTTGAAGAGAATCACTTTGAGAAATAAAAAGATTGCGGCTCGGGAAATATACTTGGGAACAGTGTCATATAGGGATGACGATAATTTTGTATAGAAATCGCCACTTCGATTTTATTTTAATGGATGCCAATCTTGTCGGACCTGTCGTCTCTGCCGTAATACAAAGCTGTCATTGCCGTTTTATAGTGTTTAATACAACCCCGAGAAGATGAGCTGACGTAGGTCGGCGAAGTCGATCAAATGGGTATCCGTGTATCCGCATCGCGTAGAGAGACAGAATATGAACGACTAGTGGACAGGTTTAGAATGCAACGAGTCGTGCATCAAACACAGGAACAGCGAGCGCGACACGATGGCTGCGGTCGCGCAGACCTGGAACGAGTCGCATCCCATTATGAAATATCCGGAAATCGATTACGATGCGGACGTATCAGTAACAATTGCTAAAATGAATTTGTATGTTGATATACAGCGGTGAATCTCATGGATTGTGTTATGCGGGTGGAAAAGTGAAACTGACACAATTAGCATTACTTTCATTAGTTTCTCGGACGAGGAGGATTCTACAGATTTCGTGGCCTACATTCAGAAATACGAATAACATGTTTCCAAATAACGTCCATTGGCGCAACGCATATTGTACGGAACAATTTGCTTGCAAAGTGATCGTTTGGGACGCATGCACGATGACCATAAACATATCTGTCACCTGACAGTGTGTTTGTGGTTGTGCTAGTTCCGTGTTCCGGGCATGGACAGCTATATGGCGCGTGTTCGCGTGTCACAAAGGCGTCATCTTTGTATATTTACGCAGCGGAAAACTAAAAAAATACCTAGTCATATAAATAAAACAGTATTCGTGTACTTTCATATAATATAAGTACACATTGCAGCCAGTGTCATTGTGTCATTGAGTCATTGTGTCATTGAGTCATTGTGTCATTGAGTCATTGTGTCATTGAGTCATTGTGTCATTGAGTCATTGTGTCATTGAGTCATTGTGTCATTGAGTCATTGTGTCATTGTGTCATTGAGTCATTGTGTCATTGAGTCATTGTGTCAATGAACTGCAGATGGATGCTTGATTACGATTGATCATCTAAAAAGTTATATTCAAATAAAGTACACGTGATACGGAATTTACCGGCTCATCTAGTAAACAAATAACTCTTGTCTATTGATGCTAGCAACTTCATTTCAAACGCATGTAATTGAAATCTATTATAAAGTACACGTAACGTGTGTCGGACCGCTTCATTACTTGTGGAACAACCCACAGCGTCCATCGGCTAGCAACCGCTGCTCGAATACGTTACTTGATCGGTTACAACCATTTGAAACTTATACGTCGATGAGAGACGTGTGACAGAATTCGTGGTGACGTCGAGTCCCGGGCTTGCCCTCCTCCACGAGGTCAGTGCGCTGCAGCGGTTGGCAGGATGCATACGCAGGCCAAGAGGAACAGAGCGTCACTTAGTCGTGAAAAAAATTAAAACGAAGAGTTCCTTTTGTTTAGTCAGTGAAAAACGTTTATAAAAATGAAAACTTTTGTCTGTGCGGCTACCCAACCTGCTGCGGGTCCTCGCCGTGGGTGCATCCACACGATGGCGGACCAGACAGCACTCGCGAAACAAATCGCCAATTTAATAAGTTATAAGTTGATTTATTTTAAAGTTGTAGAGCCACTACTGCTGGTTTTTAGTGGCAGTATGGATGGATCAGCTTGGCACCCCGGCCCGAGCAGAATACCAGCGAGAAGCAGCAACACAAGACTGCTGTGTTTCGCTCCTGGGTGCTGGACTTTACCACTGCTCTCTTTGGCACCGAGTACACTTAAGAACTAACGAAGTGACGCGACGGACAACCGAAGTGCAGGGCCGGCTGCTGCCTGCGGGACTGTCACGTCTCACTGCTGCTTACGAGGCTTGTTCTAGGTATATATTTAGGCTTTAGAAAAATATTCGGTTGACAGTTATGAAAGTAACTCGACTCTGGCAGCTTGATCTCACCTAGTGTCACCTCACTCGTGTCTCCTGTCGACTGTCGCATGGGACGGCGATGGTCGTCCGTGCGGGCGGGGGGTAAATGATACACAGAGTAATGTTTCAACGATCTCATCTTTATTTATATTCCTTATATTAATATATTTACAGGTGAGGCAGTAACAGTGTCAACGAACCAAACTTAACTCAACTCGGAACCACTGCTTCACGTACAATCAAGAAGAGCGTTCGCGGGCGGCTCGCGGTGCCGTCACACTAAGGTTGCATCGACACACTCCTCTGCACTCGACAGTTCAGTAAAGAAATACAACTAAGTGTTCTTACGTGACCAATATCAATACAATCAGTTTTATTGTAAAATGTTTGCACGAAGAGTTCAGCTTCGTTGGTCTTACGAACATGTAGCGCGCGAGGCCGCCCGGGACGATAACGGAACGATTTCGATGTTGGTAAAATGCAGGGGTGAGATCTATACAGCGGTAAACACTTAAAATGTATATATATTTTTTATATCATTAATTTAAAAACTTTATAAACTCTTTTTAAAACCTCAATGAAACTTCAATTAATTCCTGAACACACCGTATAACGTAAAGCCTCCTAACGACCAAAGGACAGAGTTTGTGCATCGGGTGTGACGCAGATCGTCTTACAAAACACTCGCGTATCTGCAAACAAAAGTATTGGCGGGAAACCTATCGCGTCGACCGCACCCCTCGCGTTACTTTATTTATACGAGAAAACTTTACATTTAATAATAATAATATTTACAACTTTACAGACGCTCGCACTCAGCACGAACTATTCATGATTATGATAAAGTTCCAACACTCAAGTATCGGATGTTTGGCAAGCGGAATGGAATGCCAACATGACACTTGAACACCGAGGGCCGCCGCCTCGCCGCTCGGTGGGCGCGCGTGCCCGCACTTACTTAACTGGACTACGAGCGGCGGGAATGAGTTCCGTCTGACAGACCGACCAGCGGCGCAACAACACGGCGGAGGGGCTAGCTGGTCCAGCTGCTGCCGGCACGAGACCTGGATGGTCCCTTGCGCTAAGTACTGTGAAATAATTAAGTACATCTTGGCCGCAAACACAGAGCGGAAGTGGACGAATCCCTATGTATAATGTTTGTCAAGGCAAAATACATGACAGGTATTAGGTTTTATATAAAAGTCTCACCAAATTTTTATAAAACTCCAATTAATGTAATAGTCCACAATTTTCTAGTAGAAGTTTACTTTTTGTATCGAGGTACTCTGTTATTATTCAATTGTTACGCCGCTCGACTTCGACGGACCGACGGCCGCCGGAGGCGCCACGGCCCCGGTACTGTTATCTCGGTTACACGGCTAGAGGCGCGCATGGCGCTGGACGCGACGCACACATGCCCACGCTTGCACACACACGCTTTCGTTCTCTCTCGCACACACACGCTCTCGCTCCCTCTCGCACACACACGCACAGTCACGCGCCGCACTCGGCGACCGGCGGCCGCTATTTGGGCTCGTCTTCATCGTGACACAGGAGTATCCTGTAAAGAAAATATGATGAGGTCAGGTTTCAGCATCGGAGCGGGTGCTGCCGGCTATTACGACACCTGGCCTACATTACTTAATATTACTGGAAATAATCTCGGCGTCTCCAGATCCATCCTCGAACAAAGATTTATTTTTATTGATGGCAACGAGCCGCGGTCGTCGCTTGCCACCAGCTGTGTGCTCGATTGTCACACCTACAATTATATCAAAAACTAGTAATGAGTGGTTGGTGTAGTGAGCTCGCTGCACACAGTTGACATTGTCTGGTGATGACCAGATAATGTCAATTATTAATATGTACAGTCGCCACTTGCCGTGGGGTGAGCTGTGTTTATCACCGTATCATTTGGACGTGACTGCATCGCTCATATGCAAGACCACTATCGGTGCAAAAGCAGAAGTTATTGCTCTTCGAGCCTATACGTATTGAACTTATCTTAGAACAAAACATGCACAACAGAAGCCGTGTACCGTGCCAGTTCCCTTTCGGCACAAGATGGCAGATGTACGGAGTCGACTATATAAGATGTAAAAGAGCAGAAATGTGTGCTTTAGTAACAAGCTAACAGTGGCGACGACAGTTTACTTACTGCAGCAGCGCCAGCAGCAGCAGCGCCGGCAGCAGCAGCGCCGGCAGCGGGCTCGGCGCGGGGCGGGCGGCCACGTTGCCGTGCTGCATGGCGGCCGGCTGCTCGCCTGCAACCAGCACATCTGCGCTTCACTCTCTCCGCCATATCCATTAAAAAATGAACAACGCCCTACACCAGCTCTAACACACGCGTGCGATGGTATCGTCTCCAACATATGTACATAACGTTCATCGCTGGAGGGCCGCATCCCGCCGCGTTCGCAGTGCTCGTAGGTGTGGTCGCTGCACACGTGGTGTTGAGGAGACATTATGAGAGCCGTGCAGTCCTGCCACATTTAGCGCTAACTGAACTGTTGCAGTCTAAATATTTGTTTTATTTTTATACGAGATTTATTAGAAACAGCGGACTTTCTGTCCGTCTGCACTACTCCTGGATTGCATACTGCGGGTGTGAATATACTCGTGTGTAGGAAACATATTAGTTGTCAATAGAGGTATTGGAGATAAGCTACATTATGGAATGACGTACAAGTCAACGAGTGTCAGTACTCACCGCTAAGCACGTGCAGCACGACGGATGCAGAGTCCAGGTTCGAGGGCGAGCACGAGTAGTTGCCCGAGTCTTCTCTCCGTGGGTTGTAGATTATCAGGTTGCCCACCTGGTGCGTGCAGAACACTCGTTTTACTTACGAATGATCAATACTTGATCTAATTAAAAAAAGTAAGAAAGTCGCGAAAGATTGAAGTGTTAACACTTCAAAACTGATACATTTTCATTTTGGACGTGACCGCCAAGGAATGGATCAAAAAGTGAATTCCAGACATAATAAAACCAACTTGGCAAAACTTAGCTATTATGAATGCTAATACTGTTTAGTTCCCCAGGCGAGTCGACTCGACCTAAACCGCCACGAAGGAAGTTCTCACTCATCGTTCTCATAATGCATGTGCAACAAGGTCGGGCCGCCACATGAGGGTCCGCGTACCGTGGTGTCGGGCGCGACGCGCTCCATGCGGATCTCGACGAGGCTGCGGTCGTAGTTGAGCACGCGCGCCTCGTTGTGGTACCAGAAGATGTAGGCGGGCTCCTCGAGCGCCTGCGTGATCACGCACTTCAGGCTCACCGTGCTGCCCGCCTTCACGTACAGGTCCGCCTCGCCCGCTATCTCGATCTTGGGCACTGGACACCAACGTACTCAGTGAATTTCTAAAGCGACAGTTTTTACACGAAGCATTCATTTCACAAGCATATATGTGTACATAACAAATGGATGCAAGAATGTTGTTAGCTTTATTAATATTAAATATACGTTGGTAATATTTTTTAATTGTTAAAAAAACAAGTTATTCTTTGACAGATTGTGTGTTGGTTCCTTTCGTTCTAGCTGGCTCCAAACACTTGCACACTCGCACCTTGTACCAATACTGCATTCCTGTCTGAATACTAACTAGTCTAGCCATAAATACTGTTACATAAAACTTTTCTTTTTTTCAACTTATTAATTATTTTGAAAACACGTATATTATTTTAAAAACTTCTTTCGATTTTGCGCCATTTCACATTGTTTTTCGTGTTCATTATCAAATTACAATATGGAATGAGGTGTTAAAGAAAATAGGATTGCACTGATCGCCTTGCACAAAATGGGTATGCAGCCGTCGGTCATATTCCAGACACTTCAAAAGATTGGTATCAGCCGTATATTCGTATATCGTACTATCAACAGATACAATAACACTTCGAACACCAGAAAAGATCGGGGCGGCTGCGTGCTATTTTAACTACAAAGGCTGTTAATGCTGTTAAAGCCAGAATTCAGAACCCCATTACGGAGCAAAAAATCTTATTGCGAGAAATGAAGATTCCCGCTAGGACTCTGTCGCGTATTTTAAAACAAGACCTGAAGCTCGATGCTTATCATCGATATACAGGACATGCCCTAAATCAATCTTTACAATTAAAGAGAGTGTATCGATCAAAACGCCTTCTGTCGCGATACGCAGGTGAAAGGCACAAGGAAATATCCTCTTTACCGATGAAAAAATTTTCACGATTGAAGAACACTACAATAAGCAAAATGATAAAGTGTACGCTCACAGTTCTATAGAAGCTGCTCAAGTGGTCGGAAAGGTACAGTGTGGTCCTCATCGTGCGTCAGTGATGGTTTGGTGGGGCGTGTCTTATCAAGGAGTCACAATACTAAATTTTTGTCAAAAAGGACCGAAAACTTTAGCCAAAGTGTACAAGATACAGTCTTGGATCATGTAGTAAAACCTCTCAGCAATACACTTTTTAAAATATACCGTGGACTTTCCAGCAGGGATCTGCACCTGGTCACAAGGCACGAACTACCCAAGCCTGGCTTGAAACTAACGTTCCGGACTTTATAAGAGCTGAAGACTGGTCTTCATCTAGCCCAGACCTCAACCATTTAGGCTTCAAATTATGTTCAGTTTTAGAAGACATAAATGGCCTCCTCTAAACCACACGGCAACATTGAGTCTCTTAAAAAATCTTTGGAGGAAGCAGTGGCCAAATTTTTCTTGGAAACAGTGCGTAAATCCATAGGTTCGTGGCCAAACAGATTAAAGGCTTGTATAAAAGCCAAAGGTGGCCATTTCGAATAGAATATTCTTTTATTTTTTGCTGACACTAATAAATATGTAGGTATAAGTTTTAATAATATTACATTACTTCATTAAAAAAAATGCATTTTCATTTGTAACAGAACTTATGGCCGGACTAGGTATTTGAGTGCGTCAGCCGGGATTGCTCGACTACTGCTAGTAATCCCATGAGGAGGTAGAAGAAGTGTTTAATATAATATGTTAGTTTGGATGCTGGGCTGGCACCGCGCCGTGCGTGTCGTAGAGCCGGTACAAGCACGACCGCTCGTCGAGGGAAGGTATAACCCACACGGAAGTCGACATTATATCAGGGTTAGAAAAAAACCATCTTCACTAGTGATCGAGTTTATGGGAACCGTTTTTGTTTGTTACTTTGAGAGTAACAAACTCACACACATTCCTCCTGATGGTAAGTGATTCTTGCGGCCCATGACATCTACATTGGTATGGTATTTTACTTTGAATTCTGTGAGGGCATGGTCCTACCCCGGTCGAGCTGACCCATTCATTCTGCAGCTAGAAACAAATTGTAGCGTTGCGTAAAATGTATTACCGTTTTATTATTTGTTCGTCTAACAAAATGGGTGTTAACATATACTAAATGTGTAAGTAAGACGGTAAAGGTCGGGCGTCGCCGCGCACTCACCGACCACGTTGAGCTGCACGAAGTGGCTCATCTTGGGCTCCGTGCCCACCTGGCACTCGTACAGGCCGGCGTCGCGCGCCTGCACGTACTTCACCTGCGGCCATGGATCCACTGAGTACCCGCCCTATCTACTTACAGCTATATATACATATATATTCTCAATCTTATATTATATTTTTACGGACGGCATAAACTTTTTTTTAGAATTCTATATTCTTTTATCTTCATTTAAGTTTGAACTGAATCTGCCGGGTGGTGCGCCGGGAGAAACGCTACGTTCTCACAGAATTTCAACGTTAATAAGCAGCTTATTTAATTGTTAGTAAGGGAAACAATGACAAAATTATCATTGACATATAATCAAATATTTTACACACAGCCTCGCTCTTGCGAAACGGACATTTTGTAATGAAAGCCACTCGATGCTGGCAACAGCAGCAATGCCGGGCGTGGACAACGAGTGGTACCTGCAAGGTCCAGGTGTCGGTAGCCTCGACGAGGAAGGCCTGGAACCGCTCGTCGGCGATGAATGTGAAGCGGTCCACGGTGAGGATGTGCGCGTCGCGCCTCCGGATCCAGGACACGGACTTGTTGCTCAGCTGGCGGATCTGGAAGCAGCTCATACTGCTGAACATGGCAGCGGCGACTTTTCTTGTTTACAATTAACTGAAGTATTTCACAGCTGTGTCCTCCTGGTTCTGTACATTTCACAGCTGTGTACTCCTGGTTCTGTACATTTTAACACTGATATTGGTCGAGATCATTTTCTAAGTTAAACGGGTAAGGTCCATTGTTTTAAATAATTATATTTTAGAACATTATTTACAGTCCGGCAGTGAATCAATAAGTCCATTATTAAACAGGAAAGGAATATAATGCGTGAATTGAATAAAAAAAGGGCGAATAAGCTATTCAGATACTCATATTTGAATGCTTCAAGCCCGTCAGTCTAAACTGGCGCGACGTGTGTCGTCCAGTACATTCGAGGGACGCACTTGAGTCATTCGGTAGAATCCTTTATAATATAAGGAAGCGACGAAGGGTTGGTGTTTTTGTGGACGCTATAATTGTAAGTCGGTGTTGAAAAAGTTGTAAATATAAAATTTTGAATAGTGTTGATTAGATCGAATTACCTTGCAGGGCAGGTAGGCGTGGGTGCCGAGTTGCGCGGTGATGTTGTTGGGCGCGGAGGGGTCGAAGTAGGGCCCCGTGTAGAGCCCCACGTAGCGCCGGGCGCGCCCGCCACCCGCCTCGCCGCACGACAGCACTGCGGACACAACGCGCTCCACATTATCACCATCCTGACGAAAGCAGTCAATATGATTGTAACGCAACAAGAACATGTCGGCTCGAGCGGCTACGGCCGAGCTTTCGCAGCACACCAGTTTCGTTTGTTTTGTTAAAGAAACCGGAAACATTACTACTGTTGACGAGACCTCACCGTTTCGTTCTCAGGTGAAAACATATCTGTATTATGATTCTGTATCATATGGATGAATGTGGTGTCGCTGCGGGGCCCACTTGCCGGCACTGGAATTATCATCCTCCAGTATCATATGGATGAATGTGGTGTCGCTGCGGGGCCCACTTGCCGGCACTGGAATTATCATCCTCCAGTATCATAATAAATCCATCAATGTAATAAAATAAATTAAAATGACTAATTAGCGCTGTTGAGTGATGAGCTAAAAACGAAGTGAAGTCACTGTTGAAAATTTCTTCTCACTAATCGTGGCTGACCTCGTCCTCGCCGGGCGCGCCGGTGCATGCGGTGCGGGGAGCGCGTCTTCGTGTGCAGCGAAAAAACGAATTATAATAAATACATTTAATTTGACTCCTTATCCACTCAGGTCTGCGGACGTTAAGTACCAATTTTCACTTAAACATTACGATAATAATAATAACAGTGTTAGCACAGTAGTTTAAATTGCGATTTGGTCGAGGAGAGGAGACAAGGATCCGCGAATGACTGCGATAGGGCGGTTAGTAACAATACAAATATAAATAAGAAAACATACTTTATTTGCATCTTTTTAACCCAAAAAAAAACAAAAATCCGCATTACAACTGCTCTGCTAAACAATTCCCGTTTTTTTCGAATCAAAGGAAATAATAGTCAATCGCTATATACAGCGATCTACCTGTTCAAAATTTAATATAAATTCAAGATAAATGAAAGAGTTTTTAGCTAAAAATGCTGAAATATTTTATGTTCCGCCGTTTAATATCACTTGTGTGCATAAAATATCTTGGCCTCGTTCCTCGAAGTACGATTAAGATCGACGTCTTTTGCAATATCTGCATTTTCTATTCAATAAAGTAGGAAGCATTTTCTTTTCCATTCGACTGTAATTCTTCCTCTGTGTATACCTCGTGCCCCTGTCGCCGGCGAGGACCCGACGTCGATAGTTCAGCCGTCCTGTTTGTAGTTATAGTTGACTTTATGAGTTACAGCCCTCGCGTTAGTTGTACAATAAGGCGTCTTGCGCGCGGGATATCATTTGACATTTTATTCAGTTTTCAATTGAGGCTTATGTTATCAAAATATAAAGAAAATTCTCCGATGTCACAGTTCGCGCAGCATCGCGGCCGCCGGGTCTAGATTATATATTTATTGATCTTTTTTTCTTATAAACGAATCGAACGGAGACCATCGAACTATATTCTATAACTAGTGTGAAATTTTTGAAGTAACAACACGTTGAAGTCATTATAGAACACATCTATGGAGTGGAAAAGTACAAATTTGCTCTCTTTTCTATAAAGTCGCATCTTGTGAATGGTTTATTAAATGTTTTGTATAATGTGATTTATGTATACGTAAGTCGGGTGCTCAAATCAGATGAGACATTTCTTAGCATACAAAATTTTGAAGAATGAATGTAATAAAATCAATGCAATTTGATCATGATCATGATTAGACACAACAAATTGAATTTATTATATAAATTAACATTAGTACCCATGACATCATTTAATATTTTTTAATTGCAGTATTTAATTTATTCTGTATTACGTTTTGTCTATTAAATACTTTTTTTTATTACATTTAGAGTAAAAAAATCGAACACAGTTCACCTGATGGCAAGTGATTCCTGCGGCCCATGATATCTAAATTCATCGTTGACAAGGAATTATAATGCAGATGCTTGAGGACTGAGATGGAATGCCTCGTCACCAGTAATAAAGTCTCCGGATTCCTGCACTCTCCAGACCAAACACAGCAACATTATGCTGCTATTTCACGCTGGTATTCTGGGAGGGAGTGGTTCCCCGGGCAGCTGTCCCATTCTTCACTTTGATTATTTAAATAAACTGATTTAAACTGTCGCTAAGACAACTGTCGCTGCGGGACTGACGACGCGATCGGCGACTCTTGTATGCCACACCCACCTCGGCGACTCTTGAGTGTCATTTGTTTAAGGTGCACTTAAACTATCATGCCTACTATATTTTGATGTGTGAGACACGTTTCAAAGATATCGTAACTCAAGATAAAGCCTACAGTCTTGGCACGAACTGTGCTCGTGATTGGAATCAACTTCAACAACCGCATGACAACTAAAACCTCTGGCCACGTTTGGCACGTTGCCAGATTGTAATAAATATCCAATTTCAATTTCCACTCGACGGAGTATTGATTGTGTTGAATCTAAGTGTAGCAAAGTTTTCCGTTGCTAATTATATTTTTGGCATAAAATATATTTTGTTTTTGATTTATGTAACAGTCCTTTATTTTTAATGTAGAGCTACATTGCAGTTGGTTTCTAGCTTCATCACGAATATGTCGGTTCGACCAGCGTAGGACCACGTCCTCACAGAGCGTGCGCCATCATTAAGAAACAGGTAACGAGGTATTTCAGCTCAGAGGTAGTCTGAGAGGCGACATGCCAGATGTATCTGGACGTGAGGCGGGGAGTGCCGAGTCCTCGCTTGCTGAAGCAGATCTGTGTCGGAGTTTGAGACTCTTGATATTATTAAAATAATGTTAAGTTTAAGAGAACCAATCGTCCATCTTCTTCTTTCGTTCATCGTTGAAGGTCTGTTTCTCTTCATTTTAATAATCTTCAACAAATTCTACTTAGACGCAGGAAAAAAGAGAGAGATGGTCGTTTCTCATCTCGACCTACAATTGACACTCAACGAAAGTTTTATACAAAAGAAGTACGCGCGATCGGCTCGCCGGGTAATCTACCAGTCGCTGATAACAGTCTCATTATATTTCATTTCATACATGGAGTTATTTAAATTATGCGATAGACCCACGGCGCAACTATAAACTAACTATAGCTTTAATAAGTTCATTGACTGGATAAGAATTTTCAGTTTCTTGAGAAACGCCAACCCAGATACAGCGAGAGCGACTTGAAGCTCCGATCTCGTAGCTAGCGCAGGATTTCTAGCCCGAAATTTTCATTTAAGCTCATCTCAAGGCTCTACAGGATTTAAGTCCGAACTATGTGCTGGCCACTCCATGCACTCACTTTGGACCTCCTGCAGGTGCCGTCGCATAGAAGCTGCTGTGTGTGGTCGGGCTTTGTCCTGCATTAGCACAAAGTTTTCACCGATAAGGCCTGCGTAAGGAATAACATTATCCCCCAATATCTCTTCAATATATCGGTTCGCTGTCAGACCTCCAAATCTGCTGTTAGTTTCGATGAACTTCAACTCTGTTTTTGCCTCCATTGCAAGGGCCGCTTACACTATCCAGGAAGCTCCTCCGAATGCCACATTTCACATATGCAACACTAAGCAAATCGTTCTCCGGATCTTCTTTAGGCTCGTTGTCTATATTGCTGCCATCGCGACACCTTCTGCTTTCGTCTGAGAAGAGAACAGAGCTCCGATCACCGCGGTGGCTTTTATCTCTTCTTTTGCATATTTATTTTTATTCTTGACTATAAATAATTACACAGTTCAGTACTTTTTACAGTTCACACATTTTTTATATCATTTTTCCATTTTAGATTTGATATTCACACTACGACTGAGAACTGCTGTAGTCCAGTATTGTGTGACCTTCGTACATTATACGCTGACTCTACTACCTCTTGCTAGCTTAATGTTGCATCCGCTTGTGCGATTAACATTTGAGTTAGACATAAGATCTTTCTTTCTTTTTTAATGGATATATGTATATTGGTTTTTTTGGTGGTAATAAATCTTTATTATTATTAATAAAAAAATAATTTGCAATATTGATTCCATCATTAGGGTTAACTCGTTGTGCATGTATTCTCTCATTCGGCACACGCCTCCGTCTGAGCTCCGAGCTGCCTGCGCCTCCTTCCTCAGTTCGTTGGCGGCCGCACAGCTCGCCCTTCAATCATTACTTCCGGCGTGTTGCCGCGGACGGCGCTAAGCCCGGCCACTTGAGACGCGTCGGAACGACGAACCGTTGGCCCCGAATTTTTAGGTTTTTACGACAAAGGCGGTTTCATTTGAATCTAACCGACCGTGTCATTATTAAGTCTTTGTTCTCGAGTTTTATTTCATATTATTTAAGACACACAGGGCTTTGTGGGTGACCTTTTGTGAATGTCTATATCTTTACTAACGCTCCTATAACTACGTTCGTAGACCACTGTAAACAACAAAGCGATGCGAGGGAAGTTTTGAAAACATTAAAATAGCAGCACGACTGTTTGAGAAAGCAATTGAAATGGAATTAAAACTATTATTATGAATAAAAAATGAAAGTCAAACTTTTCTTTAAGTTAAGCCAATGCTTTTTAATTATGCTTAGAAATCCAATTGATTGATGAGACGTGGCTTGCACATAAAAACAATAAATACAAAATATGGTTGAAAAAGGTGTTATATTTTAGTTCTAGTTCATTTAAAGTGGTGACGGTGTGTAGATCTTAACATTCTTCGTATATTTCTCGTCGTATTCTCTTCATCTAGAAACACAATGAAATTAGTTTTAGTTAAAGAGTTCCGTCACTCCCGCTTCTCGTCCTCCGCATCGGACCCTCGTCACAGCTGCAACTATTGTATACGACCAATAAAAAGAAACCAAATGAGCCCGGATTTGATTTAATCACTATATTATCTTATTTCAAAACTGAACACTGAAGTAGGACTTGACCATCAGCTCGATCTTTCAAGATCATTATGTTGTCATCAGAATAACGTACATTTACAACATTTTAAATTAATACGATACTAGAAGCAGGTGGGAATTGAATTTTTAGATTCATCTACAAACAGTTCGCTATATTCAAGGGAAACTCATGAAGTCGAGTTCTCTTCATCTTGATACATTGACATGTTCTCATAACATGAACATTGCCGCTCGTATTTTTATCGTGAAAATATTTAGGAGTTTTGTATGCATATATATCTTCTTGTCTTATCTTTTTGCATGACGATGACCCGCGCTCTGCCCCACACGGCCGGTCGGTGCTTGGTCGTTATTTTAATTACGTCACACATTTTCTGTGTTCTTGTCTTTACTGTTTATGTGTTGGTAACGTTGACACGTGTGTAATTGTCGGTGAACGAGTCCGTACGGTTTCTAATTCAGTATATAAAACGCATACATGTACTTATATTTAGCTGAATTGGAAGAGAGAGGTACAGAGAATATCACCTGATATTGCCCGGGAAGTAAATTTGGACAAGAATTATAATCATTCATCATTTCAGCAGAGAAACTGCCTTCAAGTGTGTGGGTGTTGGAGCAAGTTGATGTTGCCCTGCTCCTGCAGGTGAGTCAGGTGCGCCCGGGCCCCAAGCCTGCACTTAACGGAAACTTCCACATGAAAGGATATAATAAAGACAAGTGATAACGACAAGTTTGGTTCGGACAGCGATGAGACGCGGATCAGCTGTTCGTAAGTTCAGGAACGATCGATCCAATGACAACTGGACATGTTTTAAAGCTGCAAGGAATCGGTGCAACAGGTCAAACGCCGACACATTCTTAATAATATCTCTTCCTCTGCCCCCGATGGTATCTGTAAGTTCCTTGGAACCCTGGATATTGGAAAACAGCCACGTGTTGAGTTTCAAGGCACAGTTGGTTTGGATGATATCAATCGCCATTTCCCCTCTCATACTCCTTGGGATCAAATCAAGCGTGATACTGTCGAATACATAATGGCTTTACCTCGTCACAATATCGATACCTTTCGTCCGTGCTACCATCGTCTTCTAAATAACTGCATTCGATTCATCTATAACCTTCGAAAGTATGACCACGTGTCTACTTATCGTTCTCAATTAAAGTGGCCACCCATTCTTCTGTGGCGAAGTCTGCGTGCTGTCATTACCCTTTATTCTATCCTAACGTCTCCCACTCCTCCTTCCTATCTAGCTTCATATTTTCAATATCGTGGCTCTAACCACGACAAAAACCTTCGCTCGACCAACAACCTTCTACTTCTGTGTCCTTCTCATAACTCCTACTTTATCCACTCCTCCTTCTTTGTTCAATCCGTTCTTCTCTGGAATGCTCTCCCTCCCGAAGTCAGGGCGGCTACAAGTCGTAACGCGTTTAAGGTGAAAGTTCGGGAGTTATATCTCAACACATTGGCAGAATCATCTCAATATTAAATATTATGTCGCCACAA
Source organism: Teinopalpus imperialis (assembly GCA_029286865.1). Classification (NCBI taxonomy): domain Eukaryota; kingdom Metazoa; phylum Arthropoda; class Insecta; order Lepidoptera; family Papilionidae; genus Teinopalpus; species Teinopalpus imperialis. The sequence continues at coordinate 93,884 of JAGSMU010000065.1, forward strand.
GGTTGACCTGTAGAGAATGCCTCATGCATTAAGTCTGCCTTTATACATACTGTATATAAAGCTTAAATAAATAAATAAATGGATAATTGACTATTAAGCTATTGACATTAAGAAGGAAACGTATTTTAAGAAGGTTTGGCAGTGACTCCGCCAAAACGCTAAGGAAATTGAAGACAAAATGTGCGATCTTGACGTCATCGATAATGTTGTCTGACTCTGATTCTGAATCCGTTTTTATATTGATGTGCTTGTTTTTAAATTAATGTGCTTGTTTTACATATAATCCTTATCGTAGTTAAAAAAAACTATGCCTATAATTATTGTGAAAATAAATATGATTTTAAAATGTCAAATAAAAAATAACAGGTTTAGTACACCTGCAATCATAAATTGACAGTGACGTTTCTTTGTTTACATTTTGGATATTTCATTACAATCAGATTAATTGGTAGTTGAACCAAGACGCATCACGAATGCGTCGAAGCAATACATGGCAGACCTCGACTCACAGAATTCCTCAAATATCCACTTCAGAATGGCGGTGCACCAGTTTATGCTTAGTTTACTTTGGCGACACCTCACCATAGTTTTATTTATTTGTATATAATTGAATTGTCATTTAAAACTATAACTTCACAGTTTACTATTTTAAAAATACACTCTTATAAATGGATGCCGCAAGCAAGCGTATATAAAGCAAACCGAAGAATCTCTTGTTAATACTCCTAAAAGATTTTGGTCATATGTTAAGTCTATCTCTAAGTCTTCTCACACTTTACGCTCCCAAATAATTTACGAAAATGTTGTAGCCGAATTAGGTGAAGACTTAGAGAGATTAGATTTATTTTCTTCGTACTTTCAGTCCACCTTTTTACCATCTTCAACCATCGTTCAAGGTACACCAAAGTGTGATAAAGTTATAGCCTCGAAATATATTAGTAATATAGAGATTGATTCAAATGAAGTATCAAGATTACTAAAAACGTTGGACCCGACTAAAGGTGCTGGACCTGATAACATCCCGTCACAACTAATTATAGGATGTTCTTATAGCCTGTTAGAACTAATTTGTATATTATTTAAAAGATCGACAAAAGAAGCATATATGCCAAATATTTGGAAATCTGCATTTATTACACCTATTCATAAAAACGGTAACAAAAATAATGTTAAAAATTATCGACCAATTTCTAAATTATGCTTAATTATAAAAGTTTTAGAAAAAATAATTTTTAAGCAACTGTATGCTACAGTTTCTCATTTTTTAATCGACCAACAGCATGGCTTTATGCAAAATCGGTCTACATTAAGTAATCTTTTATTATTTAATGACTATGTCACTTTTGGATGCTATTGACACAAGTGGATGCTATTTTTACAGATTTTACAAAGGCATTTGATCGTATAGACCATAGAATACTTCTACAAAAATTGCTATCTGCTGGTATTCATGGCGATTTATATAGGTGGTTTACTTCTTATATTCAAAATAGGTCGCAAGCTGTTGTTATTAATGGATATTAGTCCTCTTGGACCAAAATCCCTTCGGGAGACCCACAAGGCTCCTTATTGGGCCCTTTATTATTTATAATTTTTATAAATGACATCAATACTTGTTTTTTTAAATTCTCAATTCATACTATATGCAGATGATATGAAAATATTTAAAGAAATTAAAAATCATAACGACTGTAAGCTCATGCAGGAAGATTTACTCAGACTGTTGTTGAAGTTGGATCTTAATGTGTCCAAGTGCTTCGCAATGTCATGTACACGTAAAGTAAATATCTTTAAATATAATTACCAAATAATGAATCAAAATCTTGTTTCAGTAAAAGAAATTAAAGATTTGGGTGTAGTTCAAGACTTTAAAGTTTTGTATGACAGGCACATCGACTATATTATTAAAAAAGCAAATAAAGCTCTCGGGTTCATAATAAGGTCTTGCAGGAATTTTGAAAAAAATAAATCCATAAAAGTACTTTATTGCTCGTATGTGCGGAGTCTTCTCGAGTACTCATCGCAACTTTGGAATCATTGCTACTTAATTTATATAATTAGATTAGAGGCCATTCAAAAACGGTATTTAAAATTTTTAGAATTTAAATATGGAACGAAACGCAATAATTATGAATCAAAATGTAAAATACACCACTTGTTAGCACGGGCAGACAGACGAAACATAGCTGATATAGTATTCTTACTAAGACTTGCGCAAAACAGAGTAGACAGTCCTTTACTCTTAGATAAATTACAATTTTTTGTACCACAAAAAGCTATTTCACGACGGAAACATCCTATTTTCTACATACCCTTTCACGCAACAAAATATAGAAAAAACTCATTTTTCTGACGTGCTTCAAATTTGCAGTACGTTCTGCGTGTGGCTGCTTTACTTTAAATAGGAAACAACAAACATATCCGCGTCCGACCTGGCCGCGAGTCACGTGAAACCGACTCCTGTGTGACGGTTGCAGTCTGAACGTCGCCTCCGTAATAATAGTTTCTCCGACAAACAGCTGATAAAAAAATAATGTGGTTCACTTTAGTAATATATTTGTAACATAAATAAACCCTCTTGTTAGAAACGTACTCAGACACAGAAGTATCTCCACATTTACTTCTGAAATAAATAAAATCTACGCAAATGTAACGAAATCCTGCAAAAATGATAAACAGTAGCACTAAATAATCGTTGAGTCTTAGGCAGTTTTGTATCCTATGTTCCTAATAGTATACTGCTTTAACAAACATTTTCATCAAATAGATGTTTCTTTTATTTGTATTTAGAATGCATACAGTTCACTTGCTGGACCCGTGACACCTGCATTCCTCAGCGGGGCATCATAATGCAGGCGTTTTCACTTCACCGTCTAAAGACCCTGTTTTAATCTCTAATTATCTCTAACTAGCTTTAAACTTAGAATGAATGGTTATTTTTTAATGGTTACTTGAAAACGACCTCCATAGTTTCTACGTACAGATACGAGGGATGGTAAATACTTCGTTGAGAAAACGCTCGTGCGTTCGCAGAGGGTGCGAGGGTGTGAGAGGGCGGGGGTGCGCGGAAATTGTTTTGAATAACAATCACGGAGACGCTCTGGTCGGGGTCGCATCCCCCGCGGAAGTTACGCGAACCAGTAAAATGTTTTGGGAGAGGTGCGCACGCGCTGTGCGAGCGCCGCGGGGAACACTTCAGGTATGTATGCAGATGAGTTTTATTGTTCCAACGGGAGGCGGGACCGGACCCACGCTTGCTTCCTGGACGTACGATACTTTTTGGATTCATGTAAAATAAGACTTAAGTGAAAAACATATATTTTTATTACCACTTCATATATTATTAAGAAATAATATGAGATAAAAATCGAGCAAAATATTCGACTCACGCCGTACGCGTGCGATCAAAATATTGTCTTTAACAATCTGTATATTTATACATAACTCGTATTAAACTCTAAAATAAGGAAACATTTACTCTAAAGAAAATACAGATAAATGACAAAACAATCATAAATTATAATAAAAATCAATTCAATATTTAGTGTTATCTACCCTGGCTTTAATCGGTTCTTCTTAGACCGGATAAGATTTTTTACTGTTTCTTGAGAAACGCCACCCCATTCTCCACCGAGTGCGGGTTGAAGCTCCGATTTTGTAGTTGGCACAGGATTTCTTCTTGGCCAGCCCATGCACTCAATTTGGACCTCCTGCAGGTACCATCGCACAGAAGTTGCAGTACGTGGCCGCGAGTTGAAAACCAACTCGGTTTTTGCCTCCATTTGGAATGCCTGCCTACACCTCCAAAAAAACTTTTTTTTTATCACAAAACACAAACCGAGTTTTTATTGTATAACAAAATTATGATGACTTTTTCTTTCATTTCACGCGACGTTATTTTGACGCCGAGTATATGTTGTACGAAGAGGATTGTTTTGTATTAAGATATTTCATAATGCAGTTATGAAACACTCTTAATTTTATAAATGTCTAATTTAAATAACTAATACCTAATGTTTCTACATTTACGAAAAACAGGGAAGCTCTTTAAAGAAGTTTAGGTAATTCTGTATGTACTCGTAATAGATAAAGAATATCTTTACCACTAATGGTACTTTTTTAAATAAGTAAAACTTATGGAGAAGCCCTTAAAAGTAGAAAGGCAGAAAGTTCTATATCGATGGTACTAATATTTATATATGAGTCTGTCATAGGCTTTGGCCAAAGTCATTAAGCTTGTGCCCCTGGCGTAGACACCAAGTGGAACCTCGCTACCCGCTCTCGCGGTTACCATCGCATCGCCAGCATCGGCGGGTCTACGCTTCAAATGATGTAACAAGGGAGTGGAAACTAATTGAAATAACTATTTATTTAGTCCAAGAAAGCAGTTCCTGAGTACAATCGCCACCGACCAGTTTACCAAGGATGAGTTCTGCGCTGCTGGCTCCGGGTCCTCGCAGCCGCCTCGCCTGTGAGCACGTCAACTAGTGAAGACAATGAATTCATCCCGCTAGTTTCGCAAGGCATTTAATATTGTTTCTCTATTAATTTTTTTTTCTCTCTTGTATATATATTATGGTTGCGGTTAAAGACACTTGGATCCTCGCATCGAGCCATGCGACCCCCGGGGGTGCTGGCAGACCCCCAGCGCGCCAGCTGTCTGCTGCAGCAAGAGCTGGGCTAGTCGTCACATAAGTACATCTATTATTGAAACGTTGTGTTTCTGTTGTTATGTATTCAGGTGTACTCTGGTGTCAGTAACCCTCGCAGCGCACCAAAATACCGTTCCTCCACAGTTTACCACATAGTACGATCCGGACCCAGGTAGGTCATCTTTTGTCTTCTCGTGTACCTGTCGTCACTCAATCTGGTAGGGGTCCATCCCACAAAGCGGGTATGGGTAATACGAGTACTTACTTAGTATTTACTACTCGAGAACCTTCCTTCCCCATCGGTTATTTGTTCTTTATTAGTCCTTTAGTTCACTGTTCCTTTAAGCTATGTTGTTTACTTACATAGGTTCTACTGCGGACTACCCTCGTTTAATATCAGATCACGCCGGAAAACTCGCTCGCTGAGTGACATTGAACTTCCTCATGCGGCTAGCGGAGTCTCGCACCGATGTCAACGCGTCAAATACACCTCAATGCTTAAAGAACTTTGTCTTTGACGAGCAGATGTGTCGCAGTGTGCTAGACGCTGGCCATTCGGGGGAATCCCAGGAGTATTGAGGTCAGTTGTGAGGTCGAGGATGAAGTATTGGATTTTAAATACTGACCTTTGAAGAGATGCGCGGCGAGCACGAGCGCGGCGGCCAGCACGTGCCGGCGCCACGCGCACGCGCATGCCCGCATGCTGCGCACACGCGCGCCCTGCACATACAACGAGCGGCGTTAGTAGTTATCCAAAGCCATTCACAGCTACCAGCTAGAAACTCGCTGTAGCACAAGGTCGCCTAGACCGCGGAAGTGACCGGTATCAATAAAAGTTTTATCCTCACCGCCTCGACGGTCGGCCCACTGTGCGCTTTAGCCGAAGTTTTCTACACCTCATCCGCCGCGCATAACTACTCCCAGATATCAGCTGTCGCCGCGATTGTTCTGATGTTTCACATGTTCACTGGCCACCAGGGTGGCTGCATGCCGTCACAGAAAACATGAAGTATTCCACCTTAGTCCACAGAGATACTGACGCTATCTGCATTATGTTTCCTTTTCGAGGATTATGTGAGAATCACAAGAATCATTTACTACACTACTACGGTGCTAGTTTGTCACCACCCAAATAGCATAAGAATAATATCATTAACCTCGTATTCTTATTCCGAGCTGTTGCAGGTAAGGGAGAGAGCAGATCGCGACACCGTACGTGACTGCGTAGGCACCTTATTACTACAGTGGTAACGCTGCAGCATGGATAGGTCGGCGCGACCGAGCAATGACCACAAGCTCACAGAATATCAGCATAACGCTGTTGTGTTTCGTGTGGTGCGTGTAGGATCCGAAGACCCTTAGTTCTTGCGACGAGGCTGTAAAGTTTAGTCTTCAGGAGTCAAAATGATTCTTCATTATGATTCCTTGTCACGGATGAATGTCGAGGCATGGGCCGCAGGAATCCCTTGCCATCAGAGCTGTGTGCGAGTTTATCGACTTCAATACTATATAAAAATATTTCTATGATGTTGCCATATTATAGTTACACGTTACCAAGTGGGCCGCATAGAAGCACTATAGAATATTTAGTTAAATTCAGTTGTGCGAGCAGTCAGAGACATCGTGTGTGTGGACGGTGCAGGTTAGCTTGTTCCGAGAATCACTTACCGTCAACTATTTGAGTCATATGAGAAAGAAAGCCGGGGCAGCCTGGGGTCTGGGCGCTCGCTATCAGTTCCTAACACGCCAGCAAATCGAGATCGATCGTTTCAACTGATCAAATAGTTATTTGCAATGTTAAGTGTCGGTGTACCACACGCTCGGCGATGAAGGAACACATATTAAATACACGTGTAAGAAATAAATAAAAAAATATTTGGAAGACATGCGAAGTCCACCAACTAACACTCTAACACTCCTTTGAAAGCAGAAGGTTTATGCTCAGCAGTGGGGTTCATATATTAGGTAGGAAATTTTGATTTGAAAAATGAACCTCGTGGTCGTCCGGACACTTTGATCAACAATGATGAACTAAAGGCGATTGTGGAAGCTGATGATACTCAATCTACAGCCGAGCTAGCAGCAGCTTTTGATGTTAACATCAAAACAATATTGGTCCATTTGCGACAAATTTGCAAGGTAAAAAAGCTTGATAGATGGGTGCCCCACGAACTTAACGATCGCCAGTGCAACGTACGCGTTGAGATCTGTCTCGCGCTGCTCAACAGGCACAGAAATGAAAGAATTTTGAACCGAATTGTCACGTGCGACGAAAAGTGGATTCTGTTCGACAATCGAAAACGCTCAGAAAGTTGGTTTAGATCCTGGTTCAGCATCAAAACAAGCCCTAAACGAAAAATGACTTCTAGAAAGTTGATGGTCACTGTTTGGTGGTTGCCGGTGTGATTCATCACAGTTTTTTACCAAAAGGCATGAGCATTACTGCAGATGTGGACTGTGAAGAACTGAAGACAATGATGGAAAAGCACGCACCAGCTTTGTGGTCAATCGGTCGTCTCCGCTGCTCGTACAGGACAACTTTTTAGCGGCCCCATACTGCACAACAGACAGTCTCCAAGCTGCAAGAGTTGGGGTTGGAAGCTGTCCTACACCCACCGTACTCACCATACCTTGCACCCACCGACTATTACTTTTTCCAAAATTTGGACAACTTTTTAGCGGGACAAAAATTCAATTCCCGAGAGGCAGTACAAAATGCCTTTGAAGAGTTTCTTGCCTCCCGTCCAGCTGATTTCTACAAGAAGGGCACCAATAAACTACCACTGCGTTGGCAAATATGCATCGATTACATGTGTGATTACTTTGTATGACAGAAATCAAAAAGTTTGAAAAAAAAATACTTATTTCTTAAAAAACTGCAAATTTATAGGTAAAGACCTGTTATAAAGGTTATTACTTCACATTACTTTGTACATACGAAATATAATCTCTAGTTTAAAGTATAGAGTTGGTGCTGGCGGCTGGTGCGAACAAAAGCGTTCCCGTGCATTATTTGCGGAACTTACTCTTAGCGCGAGCTTTGAGCAAATCCCCTCTGTAGTTACAGATCAAACTTGCGCTGGCTTGTGCTCTGTGTGACGTCACTGTAGCCGTCGTCTATTTCTTAAGCAAATGTTTTGAGTACGGGAGACGATTTGCTTCCTGCCCTGTGACAATACTACACCACTGTTATTCCTGTACCACTTCACGTTGTGCGCCCGCAGAACAGTCATTTTTATAATTATTAATTGAAAAATTTACCGCAAGGCAACCGAAACGCGGGTACGTTTCAAATCAAAGATTAAAAAAAAAATTTTGAAGTGGGCAATATCTAGGAACAAATAGAAGCAGCTGCCTGCCTGACTTCCTACGCAGACCGCGTCCGGAACAGTAAACTAGATGTAAATAGATTTTCTCCTGCAGGTTTTGGTGCAGGACCAATATTTTGTTTGTTGGCAGCGGCTTAGAACATTTGAGTTATTTATACTACAGTAAGTCTGCATAAGTAGGTATCGAACAAAAACACTGCATCCTTTATCTTTTACGTTGCTCAAACAAAAACACTGCATCCTTTATCTTTTACGTTGCTCAAACAAAAACACTGCATCCTTTATCTTTTACGTTGCTCAAACAAAAACACTGCATCCTTTATCTTTTACGTTGCTCAAACAAAAACACTGCATCCTTTATCTTTTACGTTGCTCAAACAAAACGCTGGAGATTCTTGTTTTTCTTTTTTCACGAATTGTTTGTGCAGTCAGGTTTTATTCTTCTTTAATATTTAGGTTTACTGCAAACATTTTAGTTTTATCTATGAATGAGTTGTTCAGCTAAGGATTCCTTTTTTAAATTAATAATAATAATTAATTCATTTTATTAGTTATTTTAGAATTATATGTAACTGGAGTAAACTAAGTAATGAGTGTAACTTTATAACATATTTGTAAGGAAATGTTCTGTCAGGTCCGTTGGCTGCGGGGTCACCGACCTCAATAGACACTGCCCGTTGGCGTTACCGACCGCTGCCAGATGCAGCCCGGCCGACCCTGCACACGGCAACACGGCGCCGACCACTAGCAGGGGGTGACCTAATGTGACGCGAGTGATGTGACGTTATGACGTCACATCACTCGCGGTCCAAGTGCGATACATGATGTGTAAAGAATACCTTCCGTCTTGTTTAGTTCGTCAGCTATAATTCACTTAAAAGTGAAATCCGCCGTATGTGCATCGTGAATCTTAGTTAAGGGTGAAGGTGTTAATATGCCGCAGGCTTCGTTCACCGTTCATCGTATGTGAAACGTGTTCGTTTATAAATCTTAGTTTCCTTTCTTAGCAGGAGGGTAATGTTGTTTGTTCCCGATATGAACTCCGTATTAACGTACGTATGTACCAACGGAAGGGTGCAGAACAGATGTTCAACATCGTATTGTTTGTGCACCCTTCTGCCGGGGTGAGTCGACGTCTAGCTCTCGATACATACATATTTAAATTGTGTAGAGGAGCGGATTCCGTGCCCCGGCCGCGCACCCTTGTCCCAGCTCGGCGGCCCAGCTCCAGGGCACGACTACACGTTGTGTTATGGACATATCTCACATAGTATTTTCTTTGTTATAGAATGCTAGCATTCATATCATTACGAACAATCCCGGCAACCACTCCAACAACGAGCGTCAATGCTTGTGCTAGGAGATGGTTTACAACAATAGTCTAATGTTGGCTTCGAACCTACGACTCGATTATATATAGATAGTATTAAATGTGACAAACGATCAGACCATTGTCGCGAGGCGGCTGAAGCGGCGCCCGACGACTCCTTCATCACCAACAAGACGTCGAGATGGTCGTGCGTCACCCGCGCGCTCAAGACGGAATGCTTCGTCACCAGTAGTAAGGTCACCGGATGAGACAGCGCTATACTGCCACTTCATGTGCGGCGGGGATCGCCTACCGCCAGGTGCGCTGCGTGCTCATTTGTATTCACCCGCTTCCTCTGATATATAAACATATATCAGAGGAAGCAAGTGATGCTGCACCAAGGGTTGGGGCTGGTGCAGTAAGATATTTGTTGTTAAGATCTCTTCCGACACCGTTGCCCTTTCATAATTGTTCGATTCATTTTATGAAATGTAAGTAATCAATATTGAGGACAACGCACCACAACACCACCGATACCTGTACGAACACCACCGATACCTGTACCAACACCACCGATACCTGAATACAAACGCACTTGATTTCTAAGAGCGGAGCGTGTCGGGAACGGAAATGGGCTTTCTGTCTAACACGTCTAGCGGTCTGGCGGCTAATGGCAGAATTTTTAAGTAAACATTAACGCAGTTGTTTTTAGTTTTAATTCGTAACTATCGGAGAAGCATTTATATATTCATGTCATAGGAGGCCAGTGATGATGACGCGCGGTGCGGGTCTCTTGCAGGCGAACGTCATGGAATCGTTCGTCACCCATAATATTATAAAAAATACGTCGCCATGCTTTTATGTGCGCGTGAAGTTAGTGTCAAGTTTAAGTGAAGGATCGCAGACGGTCGCGCTGAATGTTTATCCCGCTGCCCGGCCACTTCGTTGTTGCCGGCGAGGACACCGGAGGAGTGTCGGGTGGCGCCAGTCTGCCCAGACTGATACGAGTCTAGAATCTATTTTAGTATTCTCTGAGCGAATCTTTTATCCTTTATCATTAGTTAAGTAGTCTCACCTTTAGTTTCAATTCGTATTTTGCTACAAATTGGAGGGACGTTTTGATTCACGGTTATCATTTATAACCAACGGTTTTAATCCTTTTAAATTTTATTCCATTACTTTACAAGTTTTGTTGATTTTTAACTAATAATATTGTAGAAGAAAACAGGAAATGACAACATTTTAAGGAAACAAAAGCTGGTTTTAAAAAAGAAACTATTTTTCCCAAAATAAATTTATAAACTAGATTTTTTTTATAGCACTAAGGGTGACAAACGAGCTCACATGTGATCCGACGGTGGTGACGGTAAGTGACCATGACGTGACATTGAGGCTAGAATATATTAATTTTGTAATTACTTTGATTGTGGCAACCCTGAAAGGCAAGGGAGTATTATACATTAAGTTGAAGAAACCATTAGAAATGATGCAGGTATGATATAGTTTATAAAGTTGCTCAGTAGAGGGCGCGCAGACGGGCTCCGAGTTATAAACTACAAAATTCATGAACACGTTTCTACGCTCCAGCTACTGTAGTTCACGGCCGGCTTACACATTTCGGAATTAGCATTATTAGCTAATAATCAACATATCCAGCTCGTGCCGATTGAAATGTGTAGCTCAGTAGGCAGATACCATCGCGGCCGCCCACCGCGTCGGCGTGGCCGCTATTAACACTGAACAATGTATTTTAATAAGAGACGTCAGAGAAACTGAACCAAACAACTTCTTTATGAACGCAGCGTATTCGTGAGCATGAACACTTCAATTCATTCTTTTAGATCATTCATTTTATATAAAAAAAGACCTGAGTGGTCCTTGTTAGTGAGAACTCAGGTTATCACATTCATTAATAAATGCACAGCGCTCACAGCGCGACAGAGATATCCACGACAGGGAGATGCTTTCCCTACGGCAGTTTATGTAAGATAAAGCCTACTTTGAGACATGAATTACCTTTTAAACTTTAATTAAGGTAATTATTTAACTTCTTAAAAATGTAATTTTCTATCATGATAATTATTTCGCAAGGTGTACTTTCTGCGTAGCAAAGATCAAGCGTTTGATTTGCGTAAAAGCAAATTCCTGCAAAATCCTGTAGTAGGAGACGGCCAACCCTGATGTAATCAGGATAAAGGTTCGGCGGAGGGATAAATTATTCTAATGGTAGGCAGGCGAACCTTTAATATATTTCATTAATACTTAGCCCGCCGATCCCGAGAGGTTACATCGACTATCACGTAATTAAATTCAGACCGAAGAGTCTGAAGTGCTGCCGAAAAAGTGACTATTAATAACGTTTCCAGTGAAAACACTATTAACTAAAGTAACACAATTCAAGTCAGGTTTAGGTTTAAGTTCAGGTCGCCTTAAGAAAAGCTTCTAATACTCTAATTTTATGTTTTATGGCCCACGAACTTTATATTAATTGGATTTTTTCGTCATTAAATCCAACCAGGCTCTTTCCTATCGCTTCACCTGTCACTAAATACATTCAGTTGCGTCTTCGACCACTTGCCACCTCAACCACACATACAAGTCATAAATGTGTGCAATTTAAGTTCCTAAGTAAGACCTCCACGCTACCAAACTCTGAAAACCAAATCGACATTCGTTCAGTAACGCACCAGCAGGTGAACCACGTATATTATGTTCCACTGTTAAGCATTCTTTTTTCCTAATCTACACTCTAGAATCTAAATGAGAATTTTACCAGGAGGCTAACAGAACTCTAGAGAGGACTCTAGAGTGGGTATCGGAGCATAGCCCATCGTGTATGTCAGACAATCTACTTTCCTTGCTATGTTTTCCAACGCTCAGCCCCTTGTATGCCAGCACAGACAATTGAATTTACAACTTCAATGGTACCGGAGATCAAGGCTGTTCGCTTGTATTCTAATTTTAAGAGAGTATCATTATAGACACTTACTACATCTCAATCTCTCAGGATATGGGCTGCTTTGAAACGAACTAAAGTTTTAATCAAACTGATAGGTTTGGGTAAACACGTAATATTATTTAATAGTTTAATTATATACTAAGCCAACCAAACTTGCGGATATTTACGGGGACATGCGACTTGCTAGGCAAGACAATAATAAAATTTTAGATTGTTATTTTTAAGAATAAAATGAGAGAAATGAATGTGAAAGAACATTTTAAGGATATTTTGAATTATACTTGGACATTATATCAGAACGCGGAGCGGGCGAGCGCCGGTCCGCCGCTGGGTACACTTTCAACTCGTCGACATTTAGGTCAATTACACGACACCAGACGTTACGGGTTTATCCTTGACGCACGCAAATTTATAGCTTTTTTAATGAAAGTTAAGGTGAGAAACGAACTTGTGCTCGCGGCATCGGCGGCAAGCGCGCACTGCGTCACGGACACCTTGCATCCTCGACTAATAAATATAAATATGGCCTCGAGAGAACCAACGTGGAAAGCCTGTTTACCAGTATTGGTTTATCGTGCACTATCGTCATGCTTCCTACCTCTACTACTCTTCGAAGGTTTGATGTTTTCCCTATCGGCTTCTGAGTCACGACGGTTCTTCGGTCCGATGAAAACTGATAAATTTTGAATCATCAATCACCGACACTACGTTTATATTACATTGTAGTACGGAAAGCGAAAATCATCGGCGCCGCGACCTACAAAGACATCGTCTCGTGCTGCAACTGCACCCGTGCGTCGACTGTCGGTACAGTCAACCTGACAAAGCCACCGAAGGTACTTATTTCGGAATCGATATCATAGTACAGCATCAACAAGATATACTACACACAAACATACATGCGTGTTATTCACGGTAGTGACCGTGTCTGAACGGACACCTCTAGCTCGGGGTCCATGTACTAGTTTTTAAAAATGAAAACGACTTCTAAAAATTTTTATCTTATCTCATGTTTCTACATTTCTATTGAAAACCTCATTATTGTTTTTTGTTCAGTATCACACTGAACATAGATTCATTTTCTTTTATATAAAGTTATGAGTTTTTATTGTCTTTTATGTACAATAATATTTTAAATTTTTTGCCCATATTCTATGTGAGCAACATTTTATTTGTGTGGCAATATTATATTCATACGTCAAAACTTCACTCTCCAGCAACAAGATGGCCGTAGCGCTGGAAAGTGTGCTCCGTTTCTTGTGGATTTAAAATAAACATTCGAGTCTAATTTACACACAATATTCTTTTAATTTAATTATAAACAGTTTTGGAAAACACATGTATCTCTGGATTTGCCGCGCGTTCCGATATTGTGATAACGATCAGGTTATAATTTTTGTGTCCGTGTAATCTTCATCCCAATATGTACGCTCACATTTTACATAACAGAAAAATTTATTCTAAAAATATTTAAGAATATTGTTTCAAGTCGGTTTAATGTTTTATATCGTACATCCTAGCATACCACATACTCGTACATCCTTGCATACCACATACTCGTACATCCTAGCAGACCACCTACTCGTACATCCTAGCATACCACATACTCGTACATCCTAGCATACCACCTACTCGTACATCCTAGCATACCACATACTCGTACATCCTAGCATACCACATACTCGTACATCCTAGCATACCACATACTCGTACATCTAGCATACCACATACTCGTACATCTAGCATACCACATACTGTACATCCTAGCATACCACATACTCATTACATCCTAGCAGACCACCTACTCGTACATCCTAGCATACCACATACTCGTACATCCTAGCATACCACCTACTCGTACATCCTAGCAGACCACCTACTCATTACATCCTAGCATACCATACTCGTACATCCTAGCATACCACCTACTCATTACATCCTAGCATACCACATACTCGTACATCCTAGCATACCACCTACTGTACATCCTAGCATACCACATACTGTACATCCTAGCATACCACATACTGTACATCCTAGCATACCACATACTCATTACATCCTAGCATACCACATACTCATTACATCCTAGCATACCATACTCGTACATCCTTGCATACCACATACTCGTACATCTAGCATACCACATACCGTACATCCTAGCATACCATACTCGTACATCCTTGCATACCACATACTCGTACATCTAGCATACCACCTACTCATTACATCCTAGCATACCACATACTCGTACATCTAGCATACCACCTACTCGTACATCCTAGCATACCACATACTCGTACATCCTAGCAGACCACCTACTCGTACATCCTAGCATACCACATACTCGTACATCCTAGCATACCACCTACTCGTACATCCTAGCATACCACATACTCGTACATCCTAGCATACCACCTACTCGTACATCCTAGCATACCACATACTCGTACATCCTAGCATACCACATACTCGTACATCCTAGCATACCACATACTCGTACATCCTAGCATACCACCTACTCGTACATCCTAGCATACCACATACTCGTACATCCTAGCATACCACCTACTCGTACATCCTAGCATACCACATACTCGTACATCCTAGCATACCACCTACTCGTACATAGAGCTTTTGTTGTATGGCACTGCAAAACATTCAAAAAGAAAACCTATTGCCTCCAGTGTTCGTTATTCAATATAAACAACCTCGTCACAAACACGCACTATATTTTTGTCAAAACTTCCTTTGCAACTCACCGGTCCACGCGGGCGCTTGTGGCCGTACAAACGTAATGTGGATCCTAATTTGCAGGAGCGCCGAGTACACCTGGAGTGGCGTTCAATCCGAACAAGTGAAGGGATGGCGCTCTTTGTCAAAATAGTCAAGAGGGAGCTCGCGCCCGCCCTCGCCTCGCGGAGGCGCCACTCGCCGCCCGCCCGAGTGCTGGGACGTGACTCCGCGGAGCCGATAATATTATTCCAACAACCAAACTCATTTCTTTTAAAGCGCAGAATGAAAGTGACATGTTAAACGAGCTCTGCTTTCCTCACTTCATATAAATTCAAGCATTTCGCAAGTACAAAGAGCCTCATATTCCCTTTGATCAAACATTTTCCAATTTAATTCGAAGTTATTGAAAGTAACGAGATACAGATTCTGTTGATGTTGATGCTGTTAGCCTATGCGGCTCTTACAGCTTCATCGGACACAGGGCTCACGGAACTGAGGGGTCCGTGAGCTGGGAAAGTAAGGAGAGAAAATCACATTCTCTTTTTATCACGTGGTGGGTGGCTTGTTAAACAGACTTGAAAAAGAGGTTCGCTATTCGAGACAAATTCACTTTATCAGCTAAGGATGTATAGTCTCTGGGGGTGCAGCCTGTCCAGCCTGTCCAGCCAAGTCACTCCAGCTGTTTATTTCAAGCAAATAGCGCAGACCTTTACAGCATTTATTTCTAAAAAGTACTGAACAATTTAATTATCTTTTCATATACCTATGGAAACATAAATTTACCGTTATACTAAATATAAATAATTATACAGATAGCACAATATCATAAAAATTGAACTTTTTAAAATCTTTTTTTTTTTGTTTATGAGTATTGCTGTTGGTACAGAGACCTCTACAGCTGTATCAAATTAAACTCGCGAGCGGGAGGCCCGCTGAGTAGGGAGACAACGACGTTCTTGCGAAGCTTGCGCGGAGACTGCTGCTGCACCCCGACCCCTGTGGACGAAGAACGTCGACGACAACAGAGGTGGGCGATAATACGATCCGAGGACCCCACATAAGAAGGTACGAAACCTCGACTTGCATCGCTATCTAAGGGAAGGACAGGAAGCGGCCTAGAACACGATTAAATCGCGTGTAAGCCGCAGGGCGAGGAAGATGACGTGGTGTGGCGTGCCTGCATTTAAATGTATATGTGCGGATTGTGTGTGCGTCTGTGACGTTGGTCGGTCCGTGGTTAAGCCCCTGCCGCGCGGTGCGGACGGGACTGTGAGTGTCAAAGTTAATGTTTGCCGTCTGGTTGTCATCAGGCGCTATAGCAGCGTGCTTTGGAAGTCTTCTATTTGGAGGGGCTTTTGCTACAACCAACGGGTTTGGGTGACTTACGATCGAGTTGAAATATCGTAGTGATATTTATTTAAAATACTTCCTCATGGAAGGTATCTTGAGGTCTCGGTGTAATTCCGAATTTCTTACAAACCAAGGAGCGCCTGTCGATCTACGAAGAATTTGTTTTGTAACGTTTGAAGGCGCTTTAATCTAGCCTCCGGGATGTGTGCGAATGCGATGCTTGCATACGACATTACAGGTCGTACGTCAAGTTTTATAGATTACATACGACCTGATAACTTATAGCTTGAAGGCATTTTGTTGCGTTTTTGTAAGATGCTATAAAGACGACCTGCATTACTGCAGGTCGTCTTTAGGCCGCCCGTGAAAATGATAAGTTACGGTCTAGAGTAACTCCTAAATATTTTATGTGGTTAGGCCACGGGATAGCTGTTTCAAACAGCGTGATCTTAGGAAATTTGCTCTCAATCAATTTTCTATATACACGAGTCTATTGACAAGTGAAGATCATCGCTTTACTCTTCTCTGGGTTCCCATCGATTCTCCATTTCCTGAACCAATCACCTAGTGCGTTGACTGAGGACTGGAGACGTGAGCAGAGAATCCTAACGCTTCTGTGTCCGTTACAAAGAGCGGTGTCATCGGCATACTGTGCTAATTCGACCATTTCCGTACGGGGGATGTCACCTACATAAAGTGCGAAGAGGGTAGAGGAAAGAACCGAGCACTGGGGGACTCCAACTACAGTAGCCCTAGAGGACGAGAAGGTGGCCTCAGTACAGTAGCGAAAGCTGCGGTTCCACAGGTATTCTCGTATGATGGTCACGAGTCTGTCCGGCACTCTAATTGAGTAGCGCTTGTAAACTAAGCCCTCGTGCCAGACTTTGTCAAACGCCTTCGCTACGTCAAAGAGCAGCACACCCGTCAACTTGGGTCTCTTTCTACTTTTATGTTTCGAGATGTAGTCCACTAACCGAAGAACTTGAGAGGGAGCTGAGTGTTTAGCTCTGAACCCAAACTGCTCGTGGGGCAGAAGATGCATCTCCTCTATAGATTTACATAATCTAGCTAGTATCAGCCTCTCATAAATCTTCCCCAGCGAGCTGAGGAAACTGATAGGTCTGTAGCTAGATGGTAGGTTACTAGGTTTACCTGGTTTCCGTATCCCTATGTCCTTGACCTCCTTCCAGATGTCACTGCCTGGCGCTTTACGGGATTTCAGGTATTTTACTTGTTCAATCACTTCCTCATAGGTAACTTAGGGAGCGAGGTTCTACGAGCAACCTCCTTTTTGGACTTCCAGGTTCACCTTATTCAGGTGAGCCAGGTTTGTTGGTTGCGAACTGAGAGTGCATTGGAGCTGTAGACTGCCAGCCATGCAATCGGCCTAATCGAGCTAATCACATCAGGAATCGAAACGAGGATTGGAGATGACGCAGACTCCAGTTGAATCTGAAGTTTACGCCAGTCAGTCACAGCTTTGGTACTAGTGATCTCTAGAAGAATTCCTAATTTATTTATGACCAGACGATGGTCAGAGCTGAGTTCGCTGTTTAAAATCAACAAAAGGACTTCATTAAATAGTAGACAAGGTGGTGAACGGGTATCCATGCGCTTTAGTAAAGTCACCTCAACTCTTCAACCCACGATTGGCTGCACGCTGGTACTTAAACAAGTTTAGTCGTCACTATCAGGGTTTTTTTCAGTAGGTCATATTTTACTTACAGAGGAGACGGACAACAGTGGCTACATATTGAAGCTTGCAGAACAACATTTAATTAGACGCCGAGCAAGATTACTCACTTTTTAAGGCGAAGGCGGTGGAGCCAACAAACTACAATACGAGTCACCAATCATACCTTAAATCAGTCCCACTATTATATTAAGAGGATTTGTTAAACTTCGGTTCCTACAAAATATCCTAGTTTCTATAGATAAAATAGCTGGGTACAATCAAATCCTGTGATGAAGAAAATTATATCTCAAAGCTGACAAGACAAGACCTCAACACACGGGTGCTGTGAGCTCGTGCGTAGATTGGACCGAAATAAATAATTAAAATGTGACGGTAGCTCGGGCAAGTCTGGACTTCACACATCGCACTCGCTCTCGACACCGGTGCCTGCATAGCGCTCTAAACGTCGGGAATAAAAGATTTCAAATATACACAGTAAATTAGATTTATTCAAAGTGCAGAATTTGCGTGATTATAATACATCATTAAATGGTATAATATTTCAAAAGGTATAAGGTTTTAAAACCTTTAACAGTTCAGTTGCCGGGAGCGCTGGAGTCGCCACGTGCGCGCTGCGGCCATGCGGTGATGTGATAACATTTAATCAATCAAATTTGGTGAAGTATCATATGAATCATATGAAGTATTACTAATCATGTACAAAGGCAGAGTTCCATATGACGTATTACTAACCGTGTATAAAGCGTTAGTGGAAAGAATCATATCGCACGGATGGAGTGGCTACGGCCGCACCTAATCACTCCACCTAAAATAAAAAATAAATGCGCAAGTTATCCTCAAAAACAATTAAATATTGCGGAGTGATTCCCATAAATAACAGAGCACAATATAATCTATCAACTGAGCATAAATAACAGAGCAAAGTATAATCTATCAACAGGGCAAAAATAACCGAGCAAAGTATAATCTATCAACTGAGCAAAAATAACAGAGCAAAGTATAATCTATCAACTGAGCATAAATAATAGAGAACAGTATAATCTATCAACTGATTATAAATAACAGAGCACAATATAATCTATCAACTGAGCATAAATAACAGAGCACAATATAATCTATCAACTGAGCATAAATAACAGAGCACAATATAATCTATCAACAGAGCAAAGTATAATCTATCAACTGAGCAAAAATAACAGAACGAAGTATAATCTATCAACTGAGCATAAATAATAGAGAACAAAATAATCTATCAACTGATTATAAATAACAGAGCACAATATAATCTATCAACTGAGCAATATCTCTGGACTGAAATTCAAACCTTTATTGATCACCATTACTACCAAACTAGAAGCGTTTGTCATAAAAGCCTATCTATTTCAACCTGTTGTAGTACGGTGGATGGCAAACGAACTTCGCAATTTATAATACCTATATTAATCAATAAACTACCTTTAGAAATAAAAACAACATAAATACCAAAAATATTAAAAAATGTTTGGAGTCAGGACTAGTACCAGGTGGTAGACCCTGGGGCGGAGTCCATCCAGTCCAGCGACGACCCTAGTCTTCAGCAGACGAACTTATGAACCAATTAACCGAAGCCTTAGGGCTCCACCTTGGCCTGTTGGTTTATTTGAATTGAAAACATAAACCTATACCTGTACCTGTACCTATACCTATACCTGTACCTGTACGGTACGTTTTAAGAACGAATGATATAATATTGTGTTTTCTTTACATTTCTCCTCACATGTATTTAAATGTAAAGTAGAGTAACATCTATAAATATAAATCCCACTGCTGGGAATGGGCCTCCTCTCTACAGATGGCGGTATAGCCACTTACAGCATACGTACCACTCCACTCGAAATATTTTTTTTATTACTTGCAGGTTTCCTACGACGCTTTCACAGCCGAGCACGTGGCGGCCGCGGGACAACTCGCTCCGCTAGCGTGCGATGCAAGGCGGCCGCTGTCGGCCTCGACTCAGTACATATATTTAATATCAGGTCCTCACACATGAAATTGGCGTGTTGTCGGACGGGACACTTTGATCTCAAATAATCTGGCGTTTGGTTAGGAATTCTAAATTGTATTTCAAATTTAGGCTTGTGTAGTTGTGTTTCGAATTTAGTGATTCATTTGTTTTTTCTATGACCTCCTACTGTTAACAATGGAAATCTTGAGATATCACGTTGTTTACGAACATGAGTTCCACCGCGGCGTGGATTAAAGATGTGTATGGCAAAACTACTGTAAAAGAAAGCGGCACGTTTTTGCTTTCAACGTTTTCGTTCTAGAGATGTTCACCTCCAACACAAACCCCGCAGACGTCGGAGACCCAAGTTGACACTGAAGAATTAAAGGTGATGATGTCCAGGTTCTGTTGATGTTGATGCTGTTACCCTATGCGGCTCTTACAGCTTCATCGGACACTGGGCTCAAGAAGCTGAGGGGTCCGTGAGGTGGAGTGACTTTGAAAGCGGATCAGATAAAGGTACTGGTCAGTGTTTGGTGGAGCAGAACTGTAACTGTGTGTTCCTAAGATCTGGTCAGACGATTAGGGCAGATCTGTAGGAAGCTGTAGTTCACGATAAGAAAAAACAACACAGGAGTGCGGATAGCCTGGGAACTAAGATAGAATTTCGCGTTTTTGGTCACCAGCTCTCCGGTTTCCTTCACGTCATTCGGAACTCGTCAGCACTAATGTACTATTTAATGCTGTTAGTGGACCTGGTCACGTCACAGACAGCTTGTACACGTGTGGCCCTTGCATTTAGTCTGGCTGTCCGATCCTTCCGATGGCCCCAGCGCGGCGCGGGACGAGCAAGGAGTCCGGCCCGGCGCCCTCCGCTGCGTATCGTATTCAAATCAAAGCGTCTTTGATAAGATCCAGCGAGTCGGCTGCCTTTTGTATAATATCAAATGCATTTTATTTCCATTCTTACTGATGTTCTGAAAGTTTCGGGCATTGAAAAACACAGTAGGTTCTATCTGTATAGTGAATTAATTATTTAAGATTATTAAAGCGAATCGTATTAAAACAGACATAAATATTTTATCGCATAACGAACGACAGACGACAAGGGTTCGCCTCGCGAGCGGCAATCGCCTGTAGCTCGCGCCTCCGAGTGGCGACATATGTACACAGATTAAATCGAATGTCTTAGTTTAATGCAGAAACATTACACTGACTTGTGGATTATCAAGAAATTTCTTAAACTATGACTGTATGAGCACCCTACTAATAGTAATAATGACGGAAACGGAAATGCCTTTTCTAGAACAGTTCATCTAATAAGGAAACATACAGTTATATCAAGAAGTACAACCGGGAGACTTCTAACGGTAGTAGAACCACGTCGCGGCTGGGGTCTAGCTGCAGTACCAAGCTAGACCGGCTCGAGCGGGGCAGGACCACGTCCTCGCAGGATGCCAACGTTACATAGAAGTACGCACCTTTAGCTTGTACGACGATTGTGAAGATCTGGGAACCGATACAAAGAACGAGGCTGTTCTTAGGGGCTGCATTATAATAATACATTGAGAGTAACAAACTCACACACAGTTCGTCTGATGGCAAGTGATTCCTGCGGTCCATGACATCTTTGACAAGGAATCATAATGCAGATGCGTTGTCACCCCAACCTCACCTGACGACTGAGAAGCAATGCCTCGTCTCCAGTAATAAATGTCATCGGTTGTGTGTGTTGGGTGTGCGCTGTGGACGGATGTGGATAATAATAGTAAAGGTCTGTATGCAGCAGTCGTCGCGCTGCAGGTGCCGCTCGCTGGGCTGTGCTGCCTCTCTACATCAATCATTATTGCCATGTATAAGAGATAAATATTTCTAACATTCACCTACTCAATGTCCTGACGCGAGACACAATGCACCCTGCTGACGCACACGTGCCTCTGTTGGACAGTTGGTCTTACACCCTGCTGACGTCGGGTACCGCAAGCGCCTGCCCGCTGCCATCTCTCGGGCAAATCTAAATAATCCAGGTGTTCCAGCTAAATACTGACTTTGTTGTAAAAACCTACCTATGTCTTGCAGGAGATAAGCAAGATTGAAGAGAGGCACAATAACAAATGTCCGAAGCAGAACATGGTTTTAATTGTTACGTTGTGGTCTTTAGGAGTATATGTTTATAATTTAAAAAATATTTAAAAATAAACCTTATTATAACATTTATGATTTTCATCCAGATATGTTTATCAAAAGTACATTATTAGTTCATTGAGCGAAATTATTAAGTAACTGAAACAATTCGCACGCGAGTCGACTGGAGACTTCATTTCATTACATACGGACAGTACACAACTCACATTCACGTTTAAATATTCCAGCGGGTTACAATCTACGTCAATATGTATAGTATATATATATATATATATATATTTGCACCAGTAAGTGCCAGTCGTCACATAATTAAGCGACAGTTATTCGCAGTGGCACACGGGTATAACTTCAGAGAAGCCCGGTTTGTTCTAGTACTGCGACGTTTCAGTAGATGGCGCTGGCTGTCGCACACCGTGTGCTTACACGGACGCAGTCAACGAATATAATAAACTAATTTTATTGCACTGTTGATAGAGTACCTCTTGTGTATAAGTGTTGTTTATACCGATGCGGGTTATCTTATTACATTATGATATATTAGGACGACAATTAGTTGCTTCATAATGTGTTGAGTTTGACTGTTACCGAATTTAAAAAGAATCTGGCGATTCAATTGCCCGCGAAAGTTGCGATTTTATCTCGACGCTGTAGTCACCATTTAAATAACTGTGTTATTGTACCGCAGGTGGTGGTACCTGAGTCAGCTTTGACGCTCGTAGACATCCGCAGTGGGGCTCAAAAGATTAACAAGCTGAAGTGACAATGGGCTGGCCATATAGCTCGCAGAACCGATAACCGATGGGTAAGAAAGGTCTTGAACCGTGGGTCAACGTTAGACTGGCAATTGGAGTACCGACCCCCCATTAGATGACTCAAGTGGGTCGGCACCGTGCTCTGCCTGCAGCAGTCCGCGGGGAGGCTGTGATGATGATGGTACAACAGTTCATTTTCAGCTAAATTACTAAAAACGTGATTTAAAATCATTTTGTCCAAAGTAAGAACAAGCGAGTCAATTAAAGGATGCGATTAACAAAGAGACTTTACTTTTAGGAAAGTTGCCTTGAATTAATTCTAGAAGGGCAGGTCGAATAACAAGAGTTGTCACGAGAAACCTCTTTCTTTTAAGATTTTCATTGACGTGACAAACTTTATGTAGAGATTCTATGTAGAGATTGGGCGTGGGAGGCGGAATATATATATATATATATATATATATATATATATATATATATATAAATATATATATATATATATATATATGCGCAGGCTGCCAGCCGGGGCGCAGGCTGCCAGCCGTCGCGCATGCCAGCAGTGTACGACATGCACTTGCGTAATCATTCATTTTATTGATAACACGTCGTGCCCAAGAAATTAGTTTCATAGAATTTTCTATGCAAATTTGTCTTTAAAAAAGTTCTTCCGACGGACTAGGTTTTCTGTCATTGTGAAAACTAGGTTTTATTTCGCGCCAAGGCCAATATTTTGCCGTATTAACATGTGGGGTAGTAGTTTTGTAGTTCATAATTCGAACGTTGGCTTTTGCGTAATGACTGCGGCCAATCTCAATCTCAATCTCAATTCAAATTCAATTTCCATAAGATACAAGATTCACACGCGTTATACCTTCAGTAGCAAGATGGAACGCCTTGTTCCGTTGAACTGGCTCGTACGGTTTACTTGAACCTTTGTTGTCGTTACGTTTTCCCGCTGCTGTGTTCGCTAGAGCGGTGGTTATGTTTACGAATGACAACTTAGTCGCTCTTTCTTAAGGTAGTATTTTTTTTATTACATTGAGATTAATAAAGGAGCCCACAGTTCACCTGATGGTAAGTGATTCCTGCGGTCCATGACATTACATTCGTCCTTGACAAGGAATCATAATGCAGATGCTTTGTCACCCTTGAGGACTGAGATGAATGAAGAATGCCTCATCACACGTAGTAAAGGTCTCCGGATGTAGTATTGCGAGCTGAGAACGACAGTGGGCTCGGACTGGGTCGGGAGATCATGACCGTTTGGTAAGAACGACACGTCGACTCATTTATGATAATAATGTATCATGTCAAACTTTATGATTTCTAGATTCTTGGATGCAATTAAAAAAAAATCGTTACCATATTCGTGAAGTAATCAGTTATTGCGCGTCGGATCAATGACCCCCGTTATGTATGGTGTATACAGAGAGGAAACATCGAAGGGGTCAACGTGTCAATCCATTAATATTTTTATGTCATGAATATATTCATTATGTTCAAATTATTACATTATGTAGATATCAACATAATGTAATACAATGTGTACACCCGAGACACAGCGGAACTTCGGGTTTACATTTTGCTACGACTTAGTTGAAGATAAGAGTGGTGGAGTCACGTCGCAGCTAGCGTGGGCCTCATACGACACCAGCGTCCAAAGTGCATAGCGAATCTTTACTGGTGATTACTATACTTACAGACTTATACTGACAGACGTGGGCAGCTCTTGCCAACTCTCATATAATAAAATAATGATATATGATACATAATTTACACGACATAACATTACCCACTCGTATGATAAAAATGTCACTAAATGTTGGTAAACAATATACATTCAGTCCTTATTGAGTAAGAATGCAAACAAATTTATCTTCCTTTACATGGCAGAGTAAAGGAGCAATGGAGTTATTATTTAAAAAATAAAATAGGATGCAAGCAATACTATTAGCAAAAACCTTACTTCCATTCCCTTTAACTACTTTCCACTTCGCTTCAACTACTCTCCACTTCGCTTCAACGCTTGCAGGAGGTCGTTCAACACTTTCATTCATTTGACGACACACGTAGACCGGTAGGCTATTGACACTTAAGTTTATATTGCGACTGCAGTTTCCTTAAAGAAATATTTTGTTTTGGTGTTTCAAATCGTAATAAGTGACGCCCAGGAACAAGGCAATATTTAGGAAACAACAGTGGTCACTCACAGCGATGTGATATCTGAACCGACATTACGTCTAATCGCATTATGAACATTTTACGGCAACGACCTGACGGTCTGTTCATTACAGAGTGACGTCACCTGCCGAGTCCAGTGCAGACTCGCCTCACCTCCTGCCTTCACTGAACTACTGAATATTCTATGTACAGTTTAGTTCGTCGCAGCTTTTGACTCATCTTGCTCTCTTCCGGATCATCTTAAGCAAACACCTCATCGACTTTTTTGTCGCGTTCATGAGTAAACGAAAACAGAAATAATAACAGCTCATATCCGGCGCACTGCTACAGGTAAGCAATAAGATCGTAGCCCTCGAGGGTTAAGGGCATAAGCCTACGGAGCCACTTCGGTGTGGGTTAGCGGACTTTGTAATGTCTTCAACAATAACATTTCAATGAGTTTTCGGACAGGTTTCTTCCGGGCAGAAGAACAAAGGACAAAGGAAAATAAAGATTTGTTATATCACAGTATCTTCCTAAGACCCTCCCAGTTCCTATTGTGTGGATCGGACTAAAATTGATATTTATTAGCTGACGTCATGATATAACATCATGACGTCAAAGACCTCAGCCCCGCGTGAGCGTATAAAAAAGTTACAATCAACACGATAAAGTCGGTGAAATAGGTTAGGTTAGTGAAATATAGTTTGCATTTGTATGGTGATAGATTCAGTGCGGGCTAATCTAAAATATGAATACAACAGTTTTGTTGTAGATTGGATCATAACGTATTAATTTCGTGGCTCATTAACGTTTGTAAATAAAAGAGAAACACAAACGGCCTTCAATAAAATAGTTCGGGCGTCGGCGGGCGCTACCGGCGAACAAAAGGCTGAGCTCTAACGAGCCCTCGCAACCGCGATCGAGTCGATACGTGCTACTCGGTCCGCAGCAGCCCCAGCCTGGGTGGGACCCTCGGGTGCTGCCAGCGCTTTACTGTTTATAAATGACATTTACTCTGACACCTTCATTTCGGGTTTTTTTATGCAACACTAACAGGTTGGTCCGACATAGCAATTATCTCGAATCCCGATGTTGCTGTCATTATTCTGGTGAGAATAATCATTGTTTCTTACAAAATCCCAATTTGGTAAAAACTGAATATTTTTTTTGAACTAAGAGTGACCATGCCCATAGTTTTGCGTTGTCAAAGCTAGAAGATAACACAGAATGACTTTATAGCGGTTACTAGATAGCTGGTGACCTTCGCTCAACACAGCTAGAACAGCTCGATCACATAATGCTTGTGAGATCATATTCAGCTAAAGTTTGTCACGAAAAGAACGCTTTTTGTGACACTAGTTTTCGTAAAAAAAAGAGAGAATGGAACCAATCAGGTTAATTAATTAATTAATTGTGCGGTGAGTGGATGTCAACAAAGTAAAGTTGGCCAATCAAAAGGTATTCGATCCAACTTTACTTCTTGAAATATGATCTGCCTCCATTGATAAGTGAAGTCAAGCCAACATTTTAGTTCTTCACCATATTTCACTAAATTTTTGTGGACCGTCGCTTACGATTTGTGGACCCCCATTTTTTTTATCAAGCAAACGTAGACCCCCATCGAGGCTCCCGTGGAACACTGGGGGTCCACTTGGACCACTTACAGGTTACAGTGTACAGTACTTGTGATTCCTTTAAATACTAAAGTGAAACGAGCCATCACGGACGTTTGAGTACATAATATAATTATTTGATTGATAGTATAATGCTGGGTCGTCAAAAAACTTTAATAATTCGGACATAATTCTCATCGATGTGACGTAATCACTAGTGACTGACAAGTTCTAACTAAAACATAGTGCAGTGTACTAAAGTGTGTGGTAAACGGTACATCACATGTTAAACTAAACCTTTTAATTTTTACTAGAATGTAATAAATATATAAAAATGTATAAATATATAATAATGAATAGCATTGAGTGTGACCGCAGATAAAGAAGTTACTACTACTAATATTTAGACTTGCAGTTAGAAAATTTAGTTAAGTGAATGGTTTCTGTCCTGTGAACTATCAATGATTAGAACGACTGTTCTATGAATATATAGTTTCCTCCACCACTGTACAAGTTGGTTATTATTCGTTACGTTTTTGTTATCGATGTAATGTTTTTAGTAAACCAACGCTACGATGTGCTACGAGATGGTCGACAATTCTTCAAAGGTGGTTCGGGCCTACGTCTTTACGTTTCGCAGAACCTCGTACCCTCCCCCCCACTTCCCAATCCGCTAATGTCGCCGTAATGAGTATTTGTGATGTTATTTAACTATAACTGTACGCGACGATCCACAGCCGTGGGTCAGGATGGGCTGCCGTAGGATTCAAATTAAAAGCTGATAAATAAATAAATGAAACTTCCCACTTGTGACGATCGCTTGTTCCAAAAATGAAAGGAAGACAACAGAACTAGGAAAGATTAGAGAAATTCAATACAATTCTCCTGTACTAGATATCTAGATTATTGAAAAAGATGAAAGAAGAAGGCTCGGTTAGTTGAATTTTATGAGCGAAGTCGTACACACACAACAATACACAACGACTGACGTCAATGAAAAAATAATTCGATTAGGATGTTCTAAATAAAATGACAATTAACTATATCGGAATTATTAAATGGAATATCCTTTCTATTGTACTACAACGGTGTTCTATACAATTAGCAGAGAAGATAAAAGCCGAATAAGTAACGTGTTTTTCTAGTCAGGTTACAGAGCACAGCTTCCGGGCGAATGTCAATGTAAAATTTTTAAGAGATTTTTTTAAGTACATTACTGTTTCATTTTATTATGTTTACATTGTGAATAAATTTATGCAATAATATATTTATGAACCGAAGCCCAATCAATATTTACTAGAATTGAGGCGTCAATAGCCCAGTAGTTCAGGGTATGGTTAGCTGGTCGGAAAATTAATAAACGTAAGTTCAAATCCGCCATTCGAGTATGGTCGTGGAGCTTTCCTAGCACAAGCAGTAGCTTAGCTGGAGCCGAAGCCGAGCTGGTAAGCCGAACTGTTAGCAAGGTTAATATTTTTGCTAGCATTCTGTAACAAACATGTTCACGACTTGAATTAAATTGACATGCATTAAACACTTTCCAAATCGTAGTTGTTGCTCAACCGGTTCTGTCATATTGTATGTCTGTGTGCGACAACTACGACGTTGTCGGAGATATCAGACCGTTTAAATGTGTGTTGATATATTTCCTCGGGCTCATTTAATTATTTAAATGAAACGCTTTTGCAAACACAATATTTTTTAAGATAAAACTGTTTTTTTTTGTAATCCGTTCAGTGACGAACTTTTCAATCTAAATGAAAAGAAAAACTGTATCCTTTCTTTTTTTAACGGGAACGTTTTAACACCAGTGTCTTAGGTGGCAGAGCCACATTGCCGTTGTAGACTAGGTGTACCACAGATACTTGGCTCGAACGCGGTCATCGATCATGAATTACCATCGGGTGGACATATCGGGTGCTTATATATCACCCCTAATTCCATAAAAAAAGTAATAAAATATTTTAAATTCAACTTCTTTGTTCACACGTTTCTTTTTCGCAAGATCCCGATAAAACGCCGGAACGTTGTAACTTCCAAGATAGTGCGGTCCGAAGTAGCGGACGTAAGTGTTCCCCGAACCCCCGGCGCGCCGTTAACTCTTGAAGGAGGATGGCTGCACGGCCGGGGGACGGCGGAGCCTTATCTGCCCCCGGGGGACACGTCGCCGCGCCCCTCAATCACTACAATATGTTCTCATTACATTTCTTTCACCCGACAATCGAAAATGTTGGCTCGGTATATCGCAGGCCTTTGCCGAAAATTTGCTTGTGTACTCGTTCTGCTGGGTTTCTGTTTAATGTAACAACCGCACGTTAAGCAGACGTTGGCCACGCTTGCAGCTCGGCCCAGTATCGGCTTGCAGCGACCGTTTCTTTACATATTTTTACACTCAATTTTTTTTATACAGCACAGAGGATGACACATGAGCACAAAGTGTACCAGATGGTAAGCGGTTCCTGCGCTCATGCCACCCACCGTCATTCTCCATAGGGACTTGGACGTGTTGTCACCTCTGAGATGGATTACGTAACGAGTAATGTGGAGGATTGGACACGAGTATACGAGTGTTTTTTTTCTAGTCGAGCACAGAAAAATATAAAGTTGGTATGTAAAAGTGTTTTTTCAATTAAACAAGTGAAACCCGCTAAGGACTCATCATACAATTCGCCTATAAATTAGTTTGCGCGTTAAGTGTAACGAGCCCTTGTGACGATATCTGTTAAATCGCCGCCCACGTCCAGATTCGTGTAATTTGTCATCGAATAACACAAGTGACTCATTTTATTAAGAAAAACATTTCAATAATATTTTAACTGGTTACATAAAATGTTTTAACAGCAGTTATAGGATATCTGCTGCTAGAAAAGTAAGAAATAACTTATTTACGATCTGAGAGAGTTGACTGTCGTACGTTGAAACATTACGGTAAGGGGCTCGGAGTGTAGCAAGAAGTTCTGGTTGAAACCTGCAGGTGAGTCGGGAGCTGAGTTGCCAACTTGTAGAAAAGGTACTGTCGCGGGCAACTCTTTATCGACCTTCCTTCGAGGAGTTTAGACTTTACTATGTATTATATTCGTAAATATATATAATTACATAGAGTACACTTTTTTGTTATTTTATCTATTGTGTCCAAAGGTCGAAGATTCAAATCCGTCAGTCTTCTGTTATCGTGTACCATCTTTATCTCAAGCACAATTTTTTGTAGGTTTGTTGGAGCGGGGAACGGGAGCGCAGCCCATGTTAGTAACAACTTCCACTCCCACTGCAGCTTTTTAAAAAAAACATACAAATCTTCTTCAGTTTTGTCACTTTTCATAGTTAACGGCTCAATTGAACGGCAAGACTGTCATGTGGTAAAAGGACTATTGCAGGATGACGACGCCGCCGGGAGCGACACCAACATTACGTTCGATATTTTTTATTTTATTAAATATTCAGTAAACAATTGCACTTCATTAAACGAGTTACGTATAGAGGTTACGTAGACCCGCCAACCACGACAATCCCAAGTTCTTGTCAATTGTCAAGGACCAGTTGATAGGCTGAGATCCTAAAGATCTACCGCAGTCTAATAATTTGCAAAATGTAACATTGCTTTGTAATTATGCAATTTCTATATCGTTTGAAAAAAAATTGTCTTTTGTGTAGAAAGCCTTCATTCAGAAGTTAACTATAATCACCTACAATTTCGCTTATCAATTAATTAATAACCACTAGAGTTGTTATAGCCATCTTAGGATTTCAAATATTAATATATTATCACATCTTATTTAAAAGTAGAATATTACTTATTGCAGTAAAATTAATAGATTGGACTTCCCAATTCGTTCACGAGAAGCAGAAACACCCGCGCTGGCCGCACTAAGCGAGGACATGGGAAGGCAGTCCTGGCCGCACGCGAACCCCATGTCCTTTCACCGAAGCGATTCCGTCGTCGTCGTCTGCAATGGCACTTTCAATGATAAAACTTTTTTTGTAAGGAAGCTGCGGCCCGGTGCACTTTATGAATATAGAGCAGAAACGAACACATCCTCACTATTTCCGACATACAAGTAAACCGGCATACTCATTGTTAATATTAATATAGAAAAGTGAAACTTTTTATTTCATAAAAAATAATTATAATGAATTAACTTCAAACACTTCAGGAAGTTATCGAAGCTTCCCGGCCTCACTATTATATCCGCCTTTCTTTTATCTTTCTCATTCAGTTAGTAGTTCTGTACAAGCCTGGACTAAATTGGAATTGCATCGAAGGCGCTCGGAATAAGATTTTCTCAAATGAAATTCCGTCTGAAATATTCAAACTTCGCTTTAATAAAGTTTTCCGCTTTTGAATTGTTAGAGGAAGTGGTTCTCCGAGTGTTTCAGCCCGAAAGGTTATTTACGAAATTATAAAGTTACCCAGCGTCCCGATATTTGTGCAAGCGATTATAGTGCCTCTCAAGTAGAGTACATTTTATATTGAATGGAAATGTTTTATCCAGAAGTTGAGTTCTGGACAAGCACTGAACGTCGGTTTAAACCGCTTTTAAAGTTTTCCACGGCCTGCAGGTGTGCCAACACCCGTTGCAACTTGAAGCCAAAGAACTATCACCGCAATATGCTATAAAACTTATGAAATAGAATCTGACGTATTAAATACATTTATTATTTAAATACAGCGTGTCTTAGTTAGTAGTTGTTTCATGTTGTCATCTTATATGTATACTTGTGGGAACGCGCAACATTTGTAAGAAAAGAAATGTATTTCAGTGATAACGTCGGTGCGAGTGCGCGTCGCCGACCTGGGGATCTCTTAACGTTTCACTTAAAACTATCGTCACTTTCACTTTCCTTACGTAACGTATACAATAAACTTACTTATGTTAGAGACGTCACGCGTCTCAGGGCGCGCTAACCATCACAACACGTAAGCACACAAACTTGGAGACATTCACTGAATACGATCGCAGCAGGGGTACATAGCCGCACTTCACAGGGCGCGCGACATTAGCGCGGGATACAACGCCGCGCAAGACAACACGTCCGTGCGGCGCGGCCAGCCCGGGGCACTGGCGCGGCGCAACCTCCCCGCGCCCCGCTGCGCGCGCACTCGCGTTCCCCTCGCCCCCTCCCCGGCTCCGCACCCGCGCGCCCCTCGCGCGCCACAACGATCGTCCGGAGGCTCTGATCATTTTTACATCTGCACTGTACTGACATTGAAATTCAATTTTCAAGACCCGAGCCTCCCGCATCCGGGCACGTGAGGCCCGCACCGAAACCGAACTCTGGGAGCCCGTAGAGAGCTGTAGACTCTTGTCGCCGGGCACTAGTGCTGCGGCACGGACGCATGTTTTGATAAAAAAAGTAATTTGTGAGCGAGCGTAGAGGACGGTAGCACGTTCACGTCGTGGCCGTAGAGCCCGGCGTCCGCCGTAGGCGACGTAATACCGCTCTGCGGTCCCCGGCGGTTTCCTTTACAAATGGCTGTGCTTCGGAATTTAATTTCGCGCATTTCTTTTACGCTATTGGATATTGTAAGGATTTGCGGATTCCATTTATCCGACGACGCACAGAGACGAACATATATTTCAGCTTAACGTTAATGCTTGTAATAAAAGAGAGGTTTGTTCTCCTCTGATAATGTAATTGTACGTTTGTACTAAAACATAAATTGTTAACGGGCGCGCAATGTAAACAACCAGAGTGAACCAATATGACAATAGAGGACGTGTTACATGTTTAACTTGCGTTAATAAGAACATATTTCCAATCTTAATTTTATTTAATTCCTAAATAAGTTTACCAATAACAATTCTGTAACAATAATAGTTGCACAAAATGTACTTCAATGGTTTAAGCAAATAATCGAACTCAAAACCCAGACTCCTGCACCAACCGATACTACACTGACAATAAACTTCTTTATCCGAACTCAATAAAAGTCTTTATCCGATAATTTATTTACATACATGCATTATCGTTTAACACCACGCTTACGCATTCGATGTCAGGCAACTCCGCACAAGCATGACAAGCCCTTCCCGCATAGCCCCTGGCCGTCCGGATCACCCAAAGCTCTCACTTGGAACTCACTCGGTAATACTTTAAAAAACAATTTGACTACAATTGATAGTTAGCCAGCAAGAGCTCGGAGGAAATCAAGACTCCAAAACTTTTTTCTTTTTATTGGTCAATTTGTTAGCGCAATATTCGAAATTCCGACTTTCTCTTAAATTGTTGAGTTTCAGCATTTTACGGAGAAAGATTTTTTGTTATAACTTTCGAACAAATTGTGTTACAAGAGCTTTCAAATCGAGGAGTTGAACAAAGAAAACATAAAACCTGTACTTCGCCGACTTCAATTCCCACCCCGGCCAACAGATGGCAGCACCGGGCTCTCCGTGACTTCTTTTCTCTTACAGATTATATATGTTTATTTATAATATATACATATATGAAAAGGGTTAATTACGTAAAAAAAACATTTTTATCCCCTTGTTCGGGTAGTAACTAAACACTACATTGTTTTGAACATTTAATATTTAAAAATAGCTTTACGGTCGCAGCCTCATTAGAGATAGTTGCCTCGACCTTAAAGTGTGATTAGTTTTTTATAAATATGTTATAAACCAGTGTTTGTGCACCGGGTGCTGCGCGGGGACGTGGACGTCGGTGACCGCGTAAGGTGTGAAGCACCTGCATGAATGACGTGTGGCTCACACGTGTCTTACGTCAGAGGTCATAGTGTTTTTTATTTGGTAACTTCGGAAAACTAGACTACGGCCGTTTGTTTAGTTTTAAAAAATAATCTACAACATATAAAGGTTCTTTAAAATAGACTTCACCTTCCACATTCTGTCTATAGGTTAATTTAGAAACCTAGAAAACTTAACCCGTGGAGTTACACAAAGGCTTTCATTACATCTCCAACTCTTGAACAAACAGCTCGGCCGTATAAATAAATAAATAAACGCCCCAGCAGCTCAACGAGCAACCGCGAACTTAAATCAACCGGATCGAACCGGCGCGGGCCGAGCGTGGAACCGTGGAACTGGGTGAGACTCAAAGTACAGTCAGATTAATATTACAATGCTTTGTCCTAATGTTTATAGAAATATCAGCTGTTTTAAACAAAAAAAAACGATTGCTACACTTTAAAATATAGACGTATGGTAATTAATGGTGCTGGGCTTAACGACACAATTTGTTTAATGAAGGCTTTCTATTAAAAACTTATATTCATACCGCTTGTGAGCTTGCGTGGATAGTTGTGGTTGACTGGTGCCGCACGTGAGCGCGGAGCCCGGCGGCTGTGCAGTACAAATCGCAATTGATTTGTTATTTGATTTAAAGTTTATTGACCTTCGTCTGGTTGGTATCGTCGCGTTAAGAGTTTCGTCGCAAGGACAGGCCGAGTCTACAGCTCATGAGTGTTTCGTGAATATGATTGTCTGTTCCAAAATACTAGTATTTAATGTGCTGCATGCATATCTGAAGCTCAAGTATTTTTTATTGTATTGAAGGTGAGGAGCGAGCGCACTGGTCACCCGATGGTGGCGGACGGCCGTATTCATTCTTGGAGTCATAATGCAGATGCGTTCTCACTCCTGAGGATTAAGATGGAATGCCTCGTCAATTGTACTAAGAGTTTCTGGATCCCTACGCTCACCAGGCGAAACACAGCTGGGTCATGTTGCTATTAAATTATTATGAAACCATACTCTGTACCGACTTTATATTTTGTGTCACACATGCACACAGCGCACGAGCCAGCGAGGAGGAAGCTGCGCAGCGTCGTGCGCACGAGCCAGCTAATAAGCGAGCACATACAATTCATGAACATTCTAAAAAAAAATGTAAGCGGCTCGTTTGTATTGAGTAAAAGTAAAGTTGATATATATGTATATGTATATAACTAAATATTTGTTGCTTAGACATATAGATTTCCTTACGATGTCTTCCTTCCTCAGCAGGCACATAGCATCAGCACTTAAAATTGCGATTCAAAACGTTGCTTGTCGTCGGCCGGGGTCACGTGCGTACGACACTCAGCAACACGGCCCGAGTACTTATATCCAAAACTGTTCATATTCCATAAATATTCGTTTCGACGAGGAACGAACTCAGCGCAGCAGCCTTGCGCCGCGAGGCCGGTCAATGCTGGCCTAGTGCTGGAAGTAAGTCTCTCCCGACTTGGAAGAATTTATCGTAATCGTCTCGCTCGGTAGGCCGTCGTAGTACATAATATATCAGAGAGGGTACAAACTACCCTCGCAAAGATATATTGCGGAACAGGGTTAAGTGTCGAGCACATAAATAGCGGAGCGCGATTAGAAGTCCGTCACTTGCGCTGCGTGAATGTGTTGCTCAGAGAATATATATAGCATCCTTAGACTATCTTGGACCAGCTCGAGGCCACCGGAGACAAATATGAAAGCAAGAAGATTTTAAGCATAAATTTTACTTTTTAGGTAAAGCTTCGATGTGTTGCCTCGGTGGAAGTAATTGAGTGCCGAGCTTCTCACACGCGCTGCGTGCGCACCGACCGTACGTTGTTTCGATATTAGTGGCACCAGCCGGCACCGGGGGCGCCAGCTCGCGGCGGGACCTACGTATGTGCATCACGAATAGTTTGTTTGTGGGTTTCGCCGCTGAGCCCATCAAAATAATCCTGCGATGTCATCGCACTTGCCTCGCCTCGGGTTAGTTTAGTAGTGCCTCTGTGTTGGTGGAAATTCTTGGGGCAAAATACTCCTCTACGCAGTTGATATCAACTGATGATATAGAAGATTTCTCCTGAGTCCGAACACCATCATTATTAAATTGTATGGCAAAACCTACGTCGCATCAGGAGAGGCAAGACGCGACAGCTCCTCCATCTGTATGTTGATGCTTTTGTCCACCGCTGTGGCTGAGCTGGAATACTAGGCTGCATTTGTCGGCACTATTGCAGAAACGAGTGAAGTCATCTGATGATGCATACGTAAGGGGCAAGATGTTTGGTCACACGTGACTATGATAAATGTTTCATTACTAGCAGTCGTTGTCGGTGGTGTATCACGCACCGGAGACACCGGAGACACCGGAGACACCGGACATGTCGATGACCGCGATGAGCTGCTATTTTGCGTTCATTCTGCGACCAAGTAATGTATATAGCGGTTAAATTAAATAATTCTTTTAAAAATAGTTGCAGCACAGTAACCGTTAGTTAGTTAGACACTATTTTGTATAAATATTCTTTATTATAGTGTTGAAAGCAAGCATCGAAAATAACTAAATGATTTCTTAATCGGTCGTCAGTTATCAACAAGGTTTGTACCCTTCGATGACGGAACAATACATCGATTCAGATGAACCTGATAATTAATTGCTGGAAGGCGTCTCGGGTAGTCTTTGAAGACGCCGATCACAAACCGTGTTAATTGAATTGAAACTAAACAAGAATTTACGCCGAATAACAATATATTGGATTGAGTAGTGCGCCGTTACATGTTCACGCGTTGGAAACAAAGATGAGCGCCCAAAATTGTAGATTATGTAATATATATAATATATTAATACAATATAACGTTTAATATAAAGTGTGACATATGAGCACACAGTTCCCGGCGGCTTGTGACGTCAGTAGCCCTGGAGGCCTCAGCAGCAAGGTCAGAGGAATGCGCAGGGTCGCCCCATGGTCTCTGTAGCTCGAAGCTCGCTGCACCGAGGCTGTACTTGACACAAGTGAACTGGTAGATTAACAAGCTCGAGTTCTGCAGAATGAGTGAGAGCGTCCGGAGACAAATTTACTCATAGTAGTGCTGTAGGGTAACCTGAGGTAACATAAGCTTAGCACATCATACAAATAGATGCACCGCAGAGATCACTTGGCTAGACCTCGTGGCCGCTCGTCGCTCGTACTCAGAGAAACCGGAGGAGGCTCGATACTACTCCATAGACACGGGAGACGGAAACTTCTCACGGGTCTAATCATTTAACAGGGAATAATAAAAATGATGCTATGATAATTACACTATTTTTTATTGGTCATGAGTATCTCATCTTCTCGGTTGCCAATTCACCACTCCGCTCTTCGCGAAATTTTCTACTACGCACAACTACTGTGTGGAATCAAATATCGCCAGCGGTATTTCAGAACCGATACGACTTAGGGATTACCTGTTGGATTGACCTCTGCGTCGGCACCGGTCTCTTCACCCGGGTAAAGTAGAAGACAACAGTTACGTGTGTACTCCCAATAACAACCCGTATTAATTTTAAGATCCCTGTTAGTATAGAGACATGATTCTTATTACTTTTTACCTCGGTGAAATACAAACTATAATGCAACGCTGGGAGTCCAACTAATTATATTAGGGGATAATTTTTCGCACACGCTGACACTGTTAAAAACAGATCACCGAGGCGGAGATATAGCGCTTTGAACGTGATCAAAGACGGCATCTGAGTTTCAGAGAGAGCAGGTAGCACTTGCTTAAAAATGAAGTCTATTAATGCAATCAAAGTTCAACACATCGATAACTACGAATACAATCAAAGTATACCAACACACCGATAACTACGAATGCAATCAAAGTATACCAACACATCGATAACTACGAATGCAATCAAAGTATATCAACACATCGATAACTATGAATGTAATCAAAGTATATCAACACATCGATAACTACAAATGCAATCAAAGCATACCAACACACCGATAACTACGAATGCACCAAAGTATATCAACACATCGATAACTACAAATGCAATCAAAGTATACCAACACACCGATAACTACAAATGCAATCAAAGTTTATCAACACATCGATAACTACGAATGCAATCAAAGCATACCAACACACCGATAACTACGAATGCAATCAAAGTTTATCAACACATCGATAACTATGAATGTAATCAAAGTATACCAACACACCGATAACTACAAATGCAATCAAAGTATATCAACATTGATAACTACGAATGCACCAAAGTATATCAACATTGATAACTACAGATGCAATCAAAGTATACCAACACACCGATAACTACAAATGCAATCAAAGTATATCAACATTGATAACTACGAATGCACCAAAGTATATCAACATTGATAACTATGAATGTAATCAAAGTATACCAACACACCGATAACTACGAATGCAATCAAAGTATATCAACACATTGATAACTACGAATGCAATCAAAGTATATCAACACATTGATAACTACGAATGCAATCAAAGTATATCAACACATTGATAACTACGAATGCAATCAAAGTATATCAACACATTGATAACTACGAATGCAATCAAAGCATACCAACACACCGATAACTACAAATGCAATTAAAGTATACCAACACCCCGATAACTACGAATGCAATCAAAGTATACCAACACACCGATAACTACGAATGCAATCAAAGTATACCAACACATCGATAACTACGAATGCAATCAAAGTATATCAACACATCGATAACTACAAATGCAATCAAAGTATACCAACACACCGATAACTACAAATGCAATTAAAGTATACCAACACCCCGATAACTACGAATGCAATCAAAGTATATCAACACATTGATAACTACGAATGCAATCAAAGTATATCAACACATTGATAACTACGAATGCAATCAAAGTATATCAACACATTGATAACTACGAATGCAAT
This sequence comes from Teinopalpus imperialis, assembly GCA_029286865.1. Classification (NCBI taxonomy): domain Eukaryota; kingdom Metazoa; phylum Arthropoda; class Insecta; order Lepidoptera; family Papilionidae; genus Teinopalpus; species Teinopalpus imperialis. Next base: position 132,236 of record JAGSMU010000065.1, read on the forward strand.
CAAAGTATATCAACACATTGATAACTACGAATGCAATTAAAGTATACCAACACACCGATAACTACAAATGCAATTAAAGTATACCAACACCCCGATAACTACGAATGCAATCAAAGTATACCAACACACCGATAACTACGAATGCAATCAAAGTATACCAACACATCGATAACTACGAATGCAATTAAAGTATATCAACACATCGATAACTACGAATGCAATTAAAGTATACCAACACACCGATAACTACAAATGCAATTAAAGTATACCAACACCCCGATAACTACGAATGCAATCAAAGTATACCAACACACCGATAACTACGAATGCAATCAAAGTATACCAACACATCGATAACTACGAATGCAATCAAAGTATACCAACACATCGATAACTACGAATGCAATCAAAGTATACCAACACATCGATAACTACGAATGCAATTAAAGTATACCGACACATCGATAACTACGAATGCAATCAAAGTATACCAACACATCGATAACTACTAATGCAATCAAAGTATACCAACACATCGATAACTACGAATGCAATCAAAGTATATCAACACATCGATAACTACGAATACCTATTTTCATAAGAACACGTTTACCCTCACAGCGCTGAACCCTCCCAGAAGCTGCCGCACAGAACCGCAGTTGTATAAGCCACCCACAGATGACGTATTTGACATTCATTAAGAGACTGTTGGAAGTGAATTAATATCTTGTCAATGCACCCCGGGTGTGCCCGACGTGTGATAAACAGAAGGTCAGGGTCATCACCGATGTAATTTTCAATAACGATAATGAACAAATAAGTCAAATTAAAATGCAAGGACAAACCGATCAAAACATAACGAATACAAAATATCTATATATGAGACAGCTATTTGTACATAATATATTTGTTTATGTACACATAATATGTGTAATAGTATTTAGATTTAATTAATATCTATTGTTAAGGACAGGAATAAGTATAATCACGAAAGGTCTTCGTTAATAACTAATCATAATGTCACGTAATTACGCATTAATAAGTAATTAAGGGTGAAGGAAGACGGCGAGTCGACAGACAGCAGTTGTTGAGTACGCGATCGATGAGTGAACGTGGTTTATTTATATTGTGTTATATTGCATTACATCTAAACTGTAATCGGTTTTATCAATCTAAAATATTTTTTTCTTGAATTAAATTAAATATAAAGAAATATTTAATTTTTGCGCAGACATTCCAAGCGCGCTCTGGTCGACCGAACGCGATGTAAGTCACATCGAAACGGTTCGCGAAACGATTTAGATAATCCCGAGCATTTTGCACGTGAAGCCTTTGATTAGCGACATGGTATGACATCGCACGGCGCTGCAATCTTCTCTACATTCATCTTATTAACTCTATAATAAATAAATTATTTTATATTTCCATTAAATTAAATAGTTCAAATATTTTAAATGTTTCTGACTTGAGGCTAGGGCTAGAGGGCCGCGCGCCGACACACAAACAAATTATCTCATACTTTTAAATATTCAGAAAAAAACGTTAACGTACGTAACGCAAGTGGTTACTGTCTGAATCGATAACAAAATATTATCCCACAAATAATCAAATTAGTGATGAATCCAAAGACAAGGCTAGAAGCCAAAATTGTTTTTCACCTTTTCATTTATTTAACCTCGTGTTTTGCTTGTTTTGTTAGGCTTGCCCCCGTTTTTGTTACATGTGTGGCAAGAATGGGTTATCGGACTCGCACCGACTACAACCCCTTTGGTGTTCCTCCATCATCACGTATATCGGCTGCGGAGGACAGGTAGAGCGGTTGGCGACCCGACACTCTTCTTCTCCCGCGGCCGCATCAGCGGTGCGACCCCCGCTTGAGTCACGGAGAGAAGGGAGAGACACTCCCCTCCCTCTGCTACTCAGCCTCGGATACGGAGAGTGGGGGTGACGGTGCGAGGAACCAGGATAGACGGTCCCTCGCACCATCCATTCTCTCCCCGCAGCCCATCCTGCACGCATCCGTGGTGAGCTACTCACGAGCTCACCCGGAGCGGCCTCCTTGGAGTGCCTTAGACTGACTGTAGGGTTCCTCTTAGTTTCACCGTGGCTGACCTTAAGCCTCTGCTACTAAGCCTCCCGCCACGACAAGGCAAGCCTCGCCCAACACCGTAGTGCCTGTCGTCAATGTGGCCCGACTTTCCGAAAACAATAAGAAGAAAGAAGCATAGCTGTTGCGTTTTTATGAAATGGTGAGGCCATTTCATAAAAACGCAACAGCTATGCTTTAGGCAATAGCTATGCCAATGGACTGTAGTATTTTGCAATTTTTGCGTATTACACTCTTAGTACATATTATTTGTTCATAAATTTTTGGCAGATTTCTGGACACTATACTATACTTTCATTGTTATGAAACTAAATGTTGTGACTGCACTTTTACAATTTCCAACTACTGCTTCAACCTTTTCCTCGTTCTGGTTCTTTTCAAAAGTTTCTGCATTGCAAAAACGCAACTAGTTAGATTTATTTACTTATAGACGAAACATTCGCCTTGGAATTTTAAGTAAATTATTAAACGTGTTAACGCACAAGAATGTAACTAAACTTAGTAGTAACTTCGGGAACGTCACTACTCCGTACGTGACGTCCGAACAGCATGCGCACGCGCAGCAATTGCGCTCTGATTATTGACTCGCCAACATCGTCTTTACCATAAAAGTGATATTCAAAAATTGTAACTAACTAACTTAAACTTTTTACTAGGAGCTTTATTTCAATTAATCAGCGTGGTCGAAACGAAACGTAAAGACTTATAAATTTTGGCTAAATGTGAATTTTGTTGTTTGTTAATGACTTAAAAAACAGAAATATAAATAAACAATATTTAAATTTAATAAATTAAATAATAGTAAAATACGAAACTTGACAATGGATATTCAAGTTTCGTTTATTTTAAAAAAGTTATCGAAGAATTAATAATGGGATTTATAACTAATCACTTGTTACAAAATAAAAAGAAATTGGATAATTTAGAGAAATGCCTAAGTTTAATTAGCTAAATATTTAAAGCAGATGTCGGACACGGCGGTCGATCGGAACAGAGGTTTGAACACTTAATGAGCCGCGTCGCTCGGAATGAAAAAAGTTTCGTTAATACAACACTTTGCACAAAGTTTCACATTTATTTCTTTTATTTTGTTTGTTAATGACTTAAAAACAGAAATATAAATAAACAATATTTAAATTTAATAAATTAAATAATAGTAAAATACGAAACTTTACAATGGATATTCAAGTTTCGTTTATTTTAAAAAAGTTATCGAAGAATTAATAATGGGATTTATAACTAATCACTTGTTACAAAATAAAATGGATAATTTAGAGAAATGCCTAAGTTTAATTAGCTAAATATTTAAAGCAGATGTCGGACACGGCGGTCGATCGGAACAGAGGTTTGAACACTTAATGAGCCGCGTCGCTCGGAATGAAAAAAGTTTCGTTAATACAACACTTTGCACAAAGTTTCACATTTATTTCTTTTATTTTGTTTGTTCCCGCGCGTACGGTTGTTAAAATACTTTCAATTACTTTGATTTTGTAATCATTGAGTATACAACTACGTCTCGTCAGAATAGCAGTAGAGCCACTTCGCTGCTGTCTTATTGCTGCTGCACCTCACAGAAAGCAAGCGGAAATTAGCAGCAGGTCGCTGCAGTGTTTCGTGTGCTAGTGTAAACGTATTCGTAAGGATCAGGGTCCCAATTGCACGTATTATATATATATAGATATATATATATATATATATATATATATATATTAATTATAAGTCCTTTAGTGTTCAAATTGCTTCCAACTTCGTACTAACCACACAAGACAGTAAGCATCCGTTGCCGAACTAGATACAAAACCCAAACCCATATTACAGCCTACGGCGCCGTTCTCCGTTTCAAAAATAAATATATTATAAGTAAATGATAGAAAGGTACAAATAAAAAGACAATGAAAAATGAAAAATATGACATTTTGTAACATTGTTTAATATTGTATTCAAATCTTTCGATATATCATTATTTGCTGATCTCTATGATAATTCTACTTCTATTGAATCATTATGAGTGATTCACTTGTTTTTTCTTAACGAGTATTAAAGTGTTTGGCACAATATGTCAGTATAAAAGTTGAGTGCGAGGTGTCGCGTGCATCTGTCGCAGTTGCCGGACGCATTCGGAAATAAATTAGGCCGTTTGCTGTCGGGGGTTCTTTACTAATTAATTTCGATTTTATACGGAACTTTATAAAGTTTGCTTTCGAGTAAGTTTATTAGGTAAAGAAGCCTTTTGGATTGAAAATACCTTCAACGAACGATATTTCGTGTCAAAATCACGAAATCGACGATGTCTTGATATAATTTGCTTATATTAGGATTGGAACAAAACATACAATGGTAACGATGTTAATATAATAAAAACAACATAACTTTTGGATTTTCAAAAATAAATCATTTTTGAACCATCTGCGCATTTCTACGTATTGGATTCGAAATTCGATGTCGCCGCGCCGGCCCGCGTCCCGGGGACAGGCGCCGCTGTGGAAACTATTTTATTTATTTTATTATCGATGTTGGGTTTGACGTAGCGATAACCGACCATCCGACGTTCAAACAACTGACTCGGTCGCTAGCGAAAGTGCAGGAGTATTTCCAACTCAACTCAATTATTGAAGGTTCTACATGTAAATCTTGAGCGCGTGTCCAAAATCTCGTTACGGTCAAAATCAGTTTTGAGAGTCTCAGCGGAAACGCTATAGAGCGCAGGACTCGGAGACACAACCACCGGAGACGAGGACTTCCATCTCTGTGGTCAGAGGTGACCACGCGTGTCCTTACACCACGTCTCGGGCCACAGCACCACTTACCACTGTGACGGTTACCTGCGCTAGTTTGCCAACCTTGAAATTATATAAAAAAATAAAGTCCCATGAACATGGGAATATTTAAAAAAATATGTGAATCTCATACATTTTTGGCTTCTAGTCGGATCCGGCACTAACAGCTCTGTCGCTCGAACTAATCAATTGTAACCAAAAGTCGATCGCAAACAGATTCGTTGTCGCACTCTCGACATTCTCGCTGCGAGCAACTGTCGCTTTTGTTATTGGGCAACGAGCTGTCCGGCGCAATCAAAGTCATTTTAATATTGTTCAATTTCGTCACTGCTGTTGACTTTGTAATTATATAAAGCCTTCTCTGACCACCGTAGGCTGCAGGCAACAAAACGCCAGGGTATATTGTGTTAACACTTGGGTCTTGTGGAATGACTTTTATTCATACAGCGTAACGTTGTGCAAGGAATTACTTGTACGAAATGATTAACTAAATGACTAATTATGAATTTTAGATATAAAAAAGGTATAGGTTAAACTCTAAAATATCATATTGTTAAATATAATATTGTTATACGTCACAAGCGTTGGGCACACATAGGCGTGTTGCTAGTTAACAATTCTATTGAAGAAAAATATAACTTCATCGAATTACGAAAAACTTAAACCTAAAAGTGACAACGCAGGTACTTTATTTCTGGATGACCTACAATGAATGTAGATGTCCCGAGCAATAGGGGAACTGTGTAATTCTTTGTGATCCTTGGTTTTGCAAAATAAGTAGGAGTCCATACGTATACGGGAGACTATAAAAGTTTTGAAACACAAATTTTAAGAAAAAACAACAATAAGTTCTAGAAGAAAATATGTGTTTTCATTGTGTCAGTTTTATGAAACGTGTCGAGCAAGGACAGCATTTCTTTAAGGATTATAGTCCCGTGATTACAGTAATTGACGAAAACATGAAGGCGGTATAAAAATTTAAGTAAACTAAAAAATCCCTGGAAACACAAGAGAACATTTAGATTTCGGCACTATAGGTTTAGCCCGCGTGGTGTTGCTCCTTCAATGACTAAAAATAAGCCGGACTCGCGTGCAATGATTCAGGAAAATGCTTCCCAAATTCTCATAACAAAGTGACAGTGACAATAACAAATTTATTGCATGAGTTTAGGGTTATCACAGGAAAATCAAATGTGGACTCGGTGAGAGAAAAATATTATTGCAAGACTTTTTTTGTTACTCAGAACTCAGAACTTGTACTCAGTGTTGCGAGTAAACCAACATTATTTAATGCTTTTAATGAAGTACTTCTTGAATATGGTGTGCGGGAGCAACATTTATAATAAAATTAGCTTCTATTGGAAATATTTCATTAGTTATACTTATTGAGACAACCAATACAACGCCGGCTGCGGCTTTAGCTTAGGAAGGGTTTAAAGCATATTTTCCTCAGGTCAGGTGCCAAGGTCTGGGCTTTTTACACTTACTTTTGTAGCCAACCATTTATGTGCAATACTTAAAATATATACTTCTAATGTATTTTGTATATATATATATATATATATATATATATAAAACGCGTAAAACTTTCGGTATATTTATTGCTTCCCTGATAGAACGGGGTTTCACGTCCCGCCCGAAGTGTTTACTAGTTTTGAATGCCATGTATCCGAGCAGATAGCCGTTTGATAGCGGCTGGTTTACGGCGGATATGAAATTTCATTTCAAACTGAAATAGGCTTTTTTGCGTTTGGCTTAGAATTGGAACGAACACAAGATTTTAGATTGTATTTACTAATAATTGCATAACGTATACTACACCTCAGAGACTTGACGATCCCTAACCATGACTCCCTACTCCCTGTAGACAGGATCATGAGGGATTATTTTTAAAGCTCCCTTAATCAACCTTCACTGTGGTTGAAACAGTTGCCAGGAGATCGTCGCTCGCGATCCTCCGCGCTCTCGTGTTCGTTGGACCGCCTTATACGGAGAGGGACTTCAGGACTGTTAGGCCAAGGCATCCTATACTTCCACCTCAGCCTCTCTCCCGCCGAGCTCCAAGCTCGTCTCGTCATACTACTAGAGCGACCAGAATTTGATCCTCGGTGAGTGAACTCATTACATTGTTAACTGTTACATGGTAAAATGGTACATCAGACGGCCGCGGGAGCAAGTGTTACCCGTTTGCGTTTACCTTTAGTCTCGTCAGTTGTCTCGTTCCGTCAGCACCAAGGATTTTATAATTATAAGGAATTAATACTTATTGTGACTTGGAAGTTAAATCATTTAAGTATGGTCTGTTATAATTAAGTATAAGTACAATGAATTCACAGATAAAATAAGCGCTATAGTGAGGTGGACACATCGATGTCACAATTCCCGAGCACGCAATAGAGAGTCCGCCGCAGGAGTCGGCGCGACGTTTACTAAATTAAAACGCTGTGGTACAATGGCAGCAATAGTTCACGAGGGAGGATATAAGCGATCGAAGACTGGCGCGACAAACTGCCTTCCTTATCAACACGGATTCTGTTCATATGGAAATATTGAACATGTAGTACAGGATAAATAATGATTCCTTGTAATAATATTAATGGTGACAAACAAGCACAGTTCTGATGCGATCCATGACGCCCGCTCCCTCTTCAACAAAGATTCATGATGCACTTGCAGTGTCATCCTGGGGATTGAGATGGAATGCCTCGGCAACTGTAGTTGGGTCCCCAGTTCTCTGCAACCACCATACGAACCAACGAGCCGACCTTTACATATTGCTTCTAGTAATTAGCTGCAGTATGGCACTAGCTCTGTTTACATTTTGGTTGAAGTTATAATTTGTTTTTATAAATTTGTGTCCCCTGGCAGTAACTGCCGTAACCTGGTAAGGTGGTGCTCGTCTTCCACCTACGTCCGCCTCCGTCCTCTATAAGTAATTTGTGTTTTTAGTTGTCATTTAAAACGACTCATCACTGCAAACCTACATAACTACTGGCAGCGGTGACGAAACGCTTTAAAAATTGATCACCTGTATCACTTTGGTGTCGTACGAGGTGATCCCGGGCAGAGCTCACCGCGATTGGACAGATAGTTGAAGAAACTTCTCGATCTAACGCATACCGCTTCGCCCATGGTTTAATGCCTTTTTTTTTAGCAAGATAAATGAAATATTTTTATCTTTACGATCCACCATAAGTATTAATTAAAAAAAAAATTGTTTACTAGTGGAATTTATTGCATATCATATTCTTTATTAATCTATTTGTACTAATGAAGCAGTCAAATAATATATTAATCCATTATAGCAATTTCTCCATCATTCTATATTAAATAATATAGATGTAGTAATGCAGTAGATATCCATAAAATTCATAGATAATGGGGGCTGCAAGCCACGTTATAAACGTAAAACTAAATTGGTACTAAGGAAATAATTTACAGATTATCTAGTTTTATCAGACAGTTGTTAACAACGCGGAGAGAACAAGGCTGAGCTTAGTTTAAGATTGAATAACGATGTTGTTAAGCAAATTCTGTGCTGAAAATGAAGCAGAATATCAGCCAGTATGCAGGTCAAACATCTTCTATTTTTTCTTAAGCGTTCTCTTATTGTGGACTTAATAACTTATGTAACGTATTTTTATTTTAACTTAGTAAAGTGGCTTCAGTGCGAGGTTCCGGTGCATTGAATAGTTTACAAAGTTCCATCTCCGGGGAAAGTGGAACAAGCTTTAAATTCAATTTTATCTCTGCAGTGCATTAGCCGACACGTTTACACCGGAGATTAAGTTAGACAAGTATGCCAAATGGCAGATCACGCTTTAATATCTACGTTTATTATTATGTTTCAAGCGGACTTTACAACACACACATTTATATATGCAATCGTTACTGTCAGTTTACAACACACACATTTATATATGCAATCGTTATTATCAGTTTAAAACACACACATTTATATATGCAATCGTTATTATTAGTTTACAACACACACATTTATATATGCAATCGTTATTGTCAGTTTACAACACACACATTTATATATGCAATCGTTATTATTAGTTTACAACACACACATTTATATATGCAATCGTTACTGTCAGTTTACAACACACACATTTATATATGCAATCGTTATTATTAGTTTACAACACACATTTATATATGCAATCGTTACTGTCAGTTTACAACACACACAATTATATATGCAATCGTTATTATCAGTTTACAACACACACATTTGTATATGCAATCGTTATTGTCAGTTTACAACACACACATTTATATATGCAATCGTTATTATCAGTTTACAACACACACATTTATATATGCAATCGTTATTATCAGTTTACAACACACACATTTATATATGCAATCGTTATTATCAGTTTACAACACACACATTTATATATGCAATCGTTATTATTAGTTTACAACACACACATTTATATATGCAATCGTTATTGTCAGTTTACAACACACACATTTATATATGCAATCGTTATTGTCAGTTTACAACACACACATTTATATATGCAATCGTTATTGTCAGTTTACAACACACACATTTATATATGCAATCGTTATTATTAGTTTACAACACACACATTTATATAAGCAATCGTGATTGTCAGTTTACAACACACACATTTATATATGCAATCGTTATTGTCAGTTTACAACACACACATTTATATAAGCAATCGTGATTGTCAGTTTACAACACACACATTTATATATGCAATCGTTATTGTCAGTTTACAACACACACATTTATATATGCAATCGTTATTGTCAGTTTACAACACACACATTTATATATGCAATCGTTATTGTCAGTTTACAAGACACACATTTATATATGCAATGCGAGAATGTCCCCTTCGGCCCTCCCGACTATCGTGTGTCGGTGCAGGGTCGCTGCCGCTAACGTCCGACGCATGTTTCCTGTAACGGGAGTGTACTTACAGCTCAACATTCTTGATAGTATTTACAATACTTTGTATAAATTTAACGAAAGGAAATTTCGGTCTTCAAATGGGATGGCCTCATGTTGGGAAGGGGACTGTATCCTGTGTGCGAAATTGAGTTCTAATTTATTTTATTTATACATTTTATTATTTTGTAATATTAATATAATTATTTCTAAGGTTCTAATCTCAGTGTCCTGTTTCCATCACGTAATAAAATTTATTATTTAATAATATTAATATGTTAAAGAGAACAAACACTAATTGCTTCTTGAAGATTAAATGTCATTACTTAACTAAGATCCTGTACTTTTTATGACATAAATGTCGTACGTGTTAATTTCTACGTCCATAGCCGTTGTAGCTCGTTCTCTAAGAGTTCGCTTTACGCAACGCAAGCAAACCGAGTTCGCTGCTCGGTACAGGTGTCGATATATATTGTTGGTTGCAACGCATCAGAAACATCGTAAGGAAACTGGTATAACTTTGGCTTAACTTTATTAACACGTTCAAATAAATCACTACATACAGCCTAAATATTGTCCTACACATGATGTGGCAGCGCACGTGGTGGGCGGACGCTTGCAGCCGCGGCCACTTCCAGTGATGCGTGGCCACCACATAACCCGGCTGATGGGTCGCGAGCATCACTCACCGCTCGCCGATGCGATTGCAAATAAATTGGAGTATTTACTGTAAGCGCCGCGCAAGAGAAACTGAACTCGATTTTATTGATCAGATAATAAAGTTCCAGTTCATTTCGAAACATTCAGCCAAATTACTTTTCGATTTCAGCGACACTGACTTCTTTGCGTATAGAAGAAACAGCATTAGTTTTTCTGCCACTTTAGGTGAATACTTAATCCAAGAAAAAGTTTGAATATGTCCCCTGCACTGCGTCTAACATCTAATTTCATCTCGGAGGGGAGAGATAGTAATGATACATAATAATGGCAGTATAAATATCCCAACAACATCTGCTTTACACTCAGCTACATGTCAAACTCAGCCAAAAACTATCACATTTAAGATTCAGAATTGTTATAATAATGCGATGCTGCCCGAGCAAGTCGGCCCGCTGACGAACTGCAAGCAGTTGGGAACAGTACAATCGACCTCGTGCACGAGATCAACAGGAGAAAATGAATCGCTACTACAATACGATGCGATTTCCTTACTTCTGGTATATATCACACTCAAAATCTGCGAAAAGAATACTATCAGCGTACAATAGACTATTAACGAAAATATACATATTTAGCAAATAATGTATAAATATCATTTAAAAACGAAAATATTTGAGAGGAATATGAATTCTATACCTTATTGCCTTTTGGTCCGATCTGTCTGTGTACTATCAGAGCTATCGCTGAGAGAACCGATCATAAAAAGAGCGCGAGCGTTGACGCGTGCACCGCTAACAATAAAAATATTTAATTATAAATTCCATAAAATCTATTACACAAAACAATATAAATAAGACCATTGAACTAAAATTGCAATGTTATATTTAGTTAAAAGAAACGCGATAGGAATGTTGATATATTTATGTTACAAATCCCAGAAGCAAAACAATGAGGCCGACATAGAAGTAGGCGGCGTAATGTACAAAATGCAAGCGCTGGGAATAATGGCGCCGATATTTCAGGAGGGATGATTTAAACGATCGGAGATTGGGAAGACAAACTGCATTTCTTATCGACACGTATTCTGTCCATATGAACACTCGCACCGAGCTGGCTGCTACTGGTGCTACAGACGTTTTAAAGAATTTTTTACAGAGTATATTCGTGGAGTTAGCAACCCTGACGCAGATACGTTGTCAGTCCGGAGAATAAAGGTAAGGCCTTATCATGGATTCATAAAAATCTGTTCCTATTTCATTCTTTCCTTCCTTGATATTATATTGGACCATGGGAAGTTACAAAAAGATCTTGAGCATCCGAACCGAACGTGTTCTTGAACGAAGATATTCGTTAAGAAATTATTAAGAGGACCGGATGCGATAGTGACCTTACTTTTCATAACTAACTACATGGATAGAAGTGATCCAACACTGCTGCACTGATATATGTCGTTGTTCACTGGATGAATATAACATCATAACTGTGCAAGACCATTTAAAAGAGTGTTTATTATTTAAAGGAGTGTTTATTATTTAAAAGAGTGTTTATTATTTAAAAGAGTGTTTATTATTTAAAAGAGTGTTTATTATTTAAAAGAGTGTTTATTATTTAAAAAAGTGTTTATTATTTAAAAGAGTGTTTATTATTTAAAAGAGTGTTTATTATTTAAAAGAGTGTTTATTATTTAAAAGAGTGTTTATTATTTAAAAAGTGTTTATTATTTAAAAAAGTGTTTATTATTTAAAATTCTGGCGCTGTGAGTCTGCGATCAGATACGCTCACGTCGGATCCATCACGTGCCGTCGCGCAGCAGGACCTCATTTTTATACAAGGTACACATAATTAGTTCTTAAGCGAGTATATAACACTTGTTTAGAACCGACACCAGTTTTGTTTTGTGGTTTGATACAAATTTGACCTGACCAGTATTTTGCCACTCAGACAGCGTTTGGAGTTACAACAGCTCCTCCTGGGTGCAGGGGATGGGCCACGAGATAAGGTGAGTTGTAGTTTGACGAGTGAAACAACACACACAATTCTCATGATCTCTGTTCATACAAATATATCTCCCGGACAGGTTGTACTTTCTTCGAACATCTTAGGTGTGGAATTTATTTAAAGACCTTAAAATTGGACCTCTAGAAAGTTCCCCTTGGGATAGACTCTCCGATATCATTGAACACAAGAAATTAGGAATGAGTAAGTAAGATGGGGCAGCAACAGGTTTGCTCGGCCAGGGAGACGCATCTGCGTTGGGATTCCTAATCGAGTATGAGTGACGGGCCGAAGAAGTCACTCACCTTCATTTGACATATTGATAGTTTGTCAGCTCTCTATATACAGTATCTCATTATATAAAAAAGTGCTCTGTAATTGTACGAAGATCTAAAGCGTTAAGTAATTAAGTGACAGCATTCAGAGAGAATGCTCACCCCGTCTCTTCTTGTGAGTGTCGGAAGCGTTTCTTATGTAACAAAAATGCTTGTTTCTTTGTCAGATAACAAAAAATAATCATAAATGTACTAGGTTGAAGGTTGAAGGTATCCATCCATGGTGGTGCGTCTAAAGAGTTAGTAATCGGGTTCTGCGAAGGCCAATATTATTAAGTCCCTCTATTAGCGACAGCAAAGTAAAGCCCTAAAGCACTAAACATACTGTATTTAAACATTAATATAACTTATATTATAAATAATTCATTGTAACGGCACTTCATTTAAACATTCTAATTTAAAATTTTACATATCTCATTAATATTTGTACGATTAGAATTGGCGTTAGCCATGAAAATAACAATTCTCGTGATTCCTTCAAAGAGTATTAGAAGCCATAAAAACTATTATTCCTTGTCGCGATATCATTTAAAGTAATGTTTATTGAAGCCGTGCCAAGTTTTATAAAAGCCTAACGATTTTGGTGACTCGGAAACTTAAAGTTCACGAAGAAAATCATTTGAAATATTGTATTTAATCGTATTATTTCTAAAATGTATTCTACTCCTGGATATGTGAAATCCTATCATGTCAGTTGTCGTGTAGTTAGCCCAGACGGATGACTGTTTTGATCTTACTCTTGCCTTAGTTTGGAATTTAGTCAGAAGTTCACTCTACTGGCTTTACCTAATATACTGGTGGCAGAGCTACCTGCAGTTTGTTTCAAGCTGCAGAATGAATGTATCAGCTCGACCGGGGTAGGACCACGACCTCACAGAATACCAGCGTCAAATAGCAGCGTAATGCTGCAGTGTTTTGTCTGATGAGTGTAGGGATCCGGAGATCTTTATTACTGGTAACGAGACATTCCATCTCAGTCCTCAAGGGTGAAAACGCATCCTTATTATGATTTCTTGTTAAGGATGAATGTAGATGGGCCGCGGGAGTCACTTACCATCAGGTGAAACTTTTGTTTTATTACTTTAAAGTAAAACTACTTTAAAGTAATAAAACAAAAGTTGTTCTGCAATTAGAACTGTCATTTGCATTGATTTTGAATGGGTGCTCCTGGAGAAGACAATATCCTATGATGCACCCATAAGTTCGAGTAACGAATTAAGGTGCTCGGAACTGCCTTCTTATACGATCCACAGTTGAGGCTGTTTGCCGCCTAAGTGCCCACTCGCGATCTTATTTGGGTAAAAGGATATTGAAGTGGCGGAACAACTACTGAACGAGAGTAATACTATTACTCACGTCCATTTCAATTACTTGCATATCATCAATAATTCATTCCCTCCATCTTTTCTTAGGTCGTTATTTTTCTCTACAGCCATATTAACCACTTTTTTTCTCACACCTCCTCACTATAGGGCCACTAAGGTTTCAAGTCATGACTTCTCAATTTGTTACTCATCATCCCTTTCAGACGCTGTTAAATATTTATTCCTCGACTTTTGTTTGGGTTTTTATACACATGTTTCATTAATCGTTAATTTATTAATCAATGGACGAATTTAATTCCTAGTTACACAATATTTTAGCAAATTAAATTATACACCTTGTCTCTCTTATCTCGGATGATATATTTACAGGATTTGTAAGAAGTTTGCGTGTAAGGAATAAGATGCTTTTACATAACCAAAGATTTTAGAATATCAGACTCCTTTAAGTTTTTGATAAAACTTTTACATCGCTGGACGCCCCAAATTATATGATACCGAGTCCAACATGCGCAGCAGAATAATTTGTCCCAGGACTAAAGATCAGACATCATCACATGTCCTAGGATTTAGGATAGCAATTTTAAGACACAGCCCTGTCCGCCGGGACTTAAACAAAATGAGCGAGGAGTTAAGTACACAAGCAAGTCAACTAGGTCACTGGACTAATTAGATCCGGAGCGTGATCTTACATTTAGAAGCAACTCAACTGCGGTATCGTGACCTTAATATCGGCGCATCAATCATATCATTTTTCATCATCATAGGGACAGAATTGAAATATTGTCTTCACCGTCTTGATGGTTACCGATATGGCTTAGGGGACTTTGAAGAAAAGAGCTTACACCTTTCTCAAACGCACCTGCACTTCCTCTGGTATTGCGGATGGATCAGTCACCATCAGATCAGCTGCCTCTCTTCTATAAAAACATTTCGAAAAGAACTTTTGATCTTAGGACGAGTTACATGTTATAATCTCATATTTCCTATAGTGGTGGCATTTTCCATTTGGGTAAATACTTAAGTTATTATAAAATAAAAAGTTGTAAGTATCGTGGTGGTAGCGCCACGCTGCAGCTAGAATCTATCGGGGTCGGCTCGACCGGTGATGGACCCACGCCACAGAATACCAGCGAGAAATTGCAGCACATTGCTGCCTTGTGTCGTGATGTGAAACTGGGATGCAGATATCATGGGGCATGACCAAAAAAGGCCGCATAACGCTGTAGTCTTTCATTTAGTGAGTTTTCTTTTGTCTTTGTATCCATGGCGGTACACTTCATCCACATTTCACTCACAGACAATGACATCACAGGGACAAAGCTCATCATAGCGGACTCTAAAGTAAAAAATAATGTGATCCTTTAGTACGTCATCAGCCTGAGTGCAGTGGCATTTAACAGTTTGCAAAGTTCCATCTCGGGGAAAATGGAACAAGCTTTCGATTTAATTTTATCTGTGCAATGCATTAGCTGACACGTTCACGGAGTTAGACAAGCTTTTTCCGTGATAACTTTCATATTGTTCGATTTAATATGTGTTGAGCCATGAAAGAGATTCTAAAAGCAAATCGTTTGACTTCAATTTCAGAAGAATTGTAGCGACGCTCGTGTCTTCTATACATAAATAACTTTTCCACACTCAAGTCGAGTGTGTGTATCAGTGTTTGAGTATGCATGACTCCTACATACATGAATGATTCTGCGCTCCCTGCGGCCCATGACGCCTGCACCTTAGGACTAGAAGCAGGTGCGATGTCACCCCTGGATATGCTGGAGTGCCTGATTATTAGTCCTAGGGTTTCTCGGTCCCGTCACTCTGCCATATGGATACAGGAACGCTTAGCTGCAGTTATGCGCTAATCTTTGAAAGCGTGGTCTTTTCTCGATCAGACGGTAACACGGTGCTGCAGCTAGTTTTTAGTTGTGCCGTGTCCTTGGTAGACGACAGTTGCACATGCAGATAAAATTAGAATTATATCTTCTAGGTGTACTTACGACGGCACTACCGAGAGGTGCCCGCGGAGTGTCGGAATTGCGGTGTGCTTTAGATATATCGTTTTAAATCTTTTTTTTTAAGTTACAGCAACCAAGATGTCTTTATTAAAGAAATATTCTTGTCTAATTATAAAATAATAACTATTTACTTTGAAGCCCTTATTGTGTATTAAATTGGGTGTGGCCTTGAGTAGAAAATTTAATTATATACCAGGGTTTAAAACACACAAGAGCGTATCTTCTAATCCCAAATGATTTGCCCTTGTGGTTAAATCTGTAGCATACAAACGTTGTTAGGTCGACGAAACTTTGAAAGCCCTTGTTAAATAATCGCTTTGTGTGAAGGACTTTTATCTGGTGGAACATAGGCAGCCCAGAGCGTTTTATTTGGAGATTTGTCAAACGATCCGAAGTTTTATGTTATTAATGAGTGCGTAGTAAAGAATTTAAACATTACATGATATATTGCCTTCCGATGTTTTTATTTGTAAACTTAATATGAATGAACTACGTTGGCGAAGTTGTAGCGGTCCAGGGGATCTAAATAAAATATTCGTTTAATTTTGTAGTATTTACGACGACTTGGGTGATCATTTTAAAACGTCCTCATTGGTTAGTAGCTTTTTTTAAAGGTAATCAAGAAGTTAAACATAAATAAAATGTGAAATTAATATCTGCAAACGTCGCGCACCTACTATGTCTGCAATAAAGCTTTATATTTGTGAAAGATATTTCAAGATTATGCCAGCATAACGCTGCTGTGTTCCTGCTGATTGTTGGGATCCGGAGACTCTTACTACTGGTGACGAGGCATTCCATCTCAATCCTTAGGTGAGAATGCATTTATGTTGATGCTTTATCGACGATAAACACGCGTCGCAGGGCTCGCATTCAGAAGAACTGTGCTAGTTAGTCCGTTAGTCCCAATTTAAAAACAACTTTTTGTAATCGCATAATAATGAGGGCATTTGAGCTGGCTGCGACCCCGGCCGGGGTTATCCAAATAGTTCTGCGATCCGTCTTCACGTGAATTTCACCTCGTTTAGCCGGCAGGGAGCGCTTGCAATGACAAAAATTAAATTATGCTTTCTAGGTTTTACTGCAATTTATATTTAATTGAAGATAACAATATTTTAATTTATTAACACTATTCTGATTATATTCTTTATAAGTTTTTATAAGCAGAATGTTCCAATTCTGTCTAACATATAGCAATAAAATATAATCTGTCTAAACCAAATATCATGTACTCACTATTGAATAAAAAGTGGGATGTACAATCCGACCGACGGGCTAACCGATCCGACTGGCGCAGCTCAGCTTGCCGAGTGCCTCGACCATCTTGTCGATCAGCCGAGAGTAAACTTAACAGACATAAAATAAAAATAAATAAAGAGTAAATAAATAAATAAATTAAAAACCTCTAAGTAAATTAACAGAAACAAAGTGCAAGCTCACATAAACGAAAGACAACAAAATTAGACAGACAGAGTTAGGGGACAGCTCATAACTATATTACAGACAGAGTTAGCGGACAGCTCATTACTATATTACAGACAGAGTTAGCGGACAGCTCATTACTATATTACAGACAGAGTTAGCGGACAGCTCATTACTATATTACAGACAGAGTTAGAGAACAGCTCATTACTATATTACAGACAGAGTTAGCGGTCAGCTCATTACTATATTACAGACAGAGCTAGTGGACAGCTCATTACTATATTACAGACAGAGTTAGCGGACAGCTCATTACTATATTACAGACAGAGTTAGCGGACAGCTCATAACTATATGAAGCGTTCAGGTCACAAACAACTAGAAGTTTAAATTATTACAAATTGACGTCCTGGCCGACTTTGACCGTCGGACGTGTTCCGGTGGTCACGGTGACATCGACCGCGCACGATATTTTATAGTGCCGTAAGTATTTGAGCAAATAGAGAGTTCAGTTCAGGCAGTGAGAAGGGGTCTCCGTCTCTAGGCCCGTGTATGGAATATTGTTAGCAAATACGAGCGGTATGCTAATAACTCAATGGCTATATACCCTCAGTATAAGTAATATAAAAAAATTGCGTACAATTACTAAATGATTACTACATGATTATAAACTAATTAATTTCAATTTGTGATTGTATGTTTGTTGCGCTTGTTTTGGCGCCATTAGAAGTTTAACTCAATTCAGCTTCTCTATTAGAACATAATTATTATAAATGAAACATATAAATAATTATTGATATATATTATTTATTTGTTAAATAATTAATAATTTAATATTACATACATATATTTAGTGGTTTATTTTAGTGGTTGTAAAATAACATTCGGGATATATTTTGCAATGTTATTTGCAAAGTTGCTTAAAAGATTTCATGTGACAAATTGTAAACATGTACCATATAAGTGAGGACAGTTCTAGTAAACAATTGATATGTTTGCATTACAGTTGAAGGCGGAAGCTGTACTGGAGATATATAATATATAGAAATCTAGTCTGCTTATTCTTGAAACGTAGCATCGATACATCCGCTGCAGTGTCACGGTACACGGACATACATGCAGATCAGGAAACTAACTATTTACAACGCAAGGATATCGTTCGTTGGAGAACACAAGTGGCGAGCCCGGGACCCGCGGCATCCGGGCACTAACCATTGCGCCGCGACTGGCACAACATTACAAATTAATTTAAATTTTACACTCCGTCAGCTGAATTTGAAAGCAGTTTGTATGTAAAATGTATGACAATTGATCACTTGCATACTTTACTCATACGTAAAGGATAAAGTAATGCGAGATTCAGAGAGACAGACAGCGAGATAAAGCTAGACAGATGCAAGTCTAATAGTTTAATCCGAGGTTTAAGCAAACTGGGATCAAACAGCACACCGACAACATGAAAGCGGAATCCGACATCGACGTGCCGACATCAACGCGTCGACGTCAACGCACCGACAAACGACTATTGTAGAGATGTTTACATTTAAAAATCGAAATAAATCCACGTTTTTCTCTTATAAAAATATTTACGGTAACGACGTGTACAGCTGACGAGACACCCCATCTCTCGAGGTTCGGCTCTCTGGGGCCTTCTCGAGTCAGACGCTCTCAAGGTCGAAACAAGGTAACGGTCCAAGCCTAGGCTCCCTTTCGGGAACCCTTGTGGTGGTTACCTATATATAGAGTTCTCGACTGAGTGCCATAAGCGCTTGGACAACTGTAAAAGCCCTCGGGCTAACAGCGGCCTTCAGCCCGAAATAAAAAAAAACCCCATCTCAGTACTCTTGAACATAATTATGTAAATAGAAATAACCAATGAAGTATTTAGGGAGAGGTAAAACTAACAAAAACAGTTTTATTTTATTAGGAAGCTATTAATATCTGAAACCTCGCTTTATTTTGACTGTAAACTCTGCGCCCGAGGTGTGCAAAAATATATTTATTATATTTCAATTTAATATTATAATGAGATTTGAATATAAACTTAATTTGAATAATACTTTTAAGATGTTTCAGTGGGTCAAATTAAGGTTATGATAATTCAAAGTAATTTTATTCATAACTGTAGCTAGTTCAGTTGTTGTTCATTTTGTTTGGCCTCACAACGCAGAATTGTTTATTTGTAAATGGAATGTTTAACTAAGTTCTTTTTTATTTATATTTTCTTGTTTGTATAGTGTGCTGTGTTTGTAGCGGTTGCACACATAGATCATTCCCATATAATATATAAACAATAAGTTAAATAAGTTTTATTTATATTTTCTTGTTTGTGCTGTGTTTGTGCTCGAGGAAGAATGTAACTGCTGAAGTTATCCACCAGAGTGTGAACTGTGTGCTCGGTAATCAATATAAGGAAACCCAACGCAGCCTCCCACTCCTCGCATGTCTATCTGTATATTCTCACACTTTCTATTTTTTTTCACTTACAACCGACGTCACGGCATTATTGAGCAACTTTAGGCAAATTGATCGTTCCACTGATAGAACTTCGTTTGAGTTCCAACGCGAAGTATTCTCTAGGTTTGAGTGGAATTTACGAGCTCCGATAGCGAGTGGTACGCGGGGAAAATGTATTTCCATTTTAAAATGGATTAGATTGTTTATATCGCGGTTGAATTAAAACGAAGTGAACGTTGGATTATATGTTTCCATAAATTCAAATATATTCTGGATGAATAATATATTATTTGGCTTCATTGGTTCAGACGCAAAGTTCTAGAGTTCAAGGTCTTTGTAATTTATTGATTTATTTAAGAATGAGTTTTAAATTTGTTGTCGTTTCTTTTCCATTCTCTCGATTTAACTGCAACACGAAGGATTCCAAGAAAGCAGCGACAACATGTGATCGCCTTATTTTATCGTTATTATATCATTTGAGAGTTATAATGCCGTTATTATTCCGCGTAAACAAAATTAGTGAATGGATTAATATTTTCATCTGATTATAACAATTATTATATTTTCATCATCACCATCATCGCAGCCCACCACTAGTCCACTGGTGAGCGTTGGCCTGCCATGCTGGGACTTACTGTCGTAACGCTCGATCCTGAGCCAACTGCTTCTCTCGAATTCTCGCTCGCTTGTGTAGATCGATGTGGAGGGGTTTCGTCTTACAATATCCAATACAAGATGCCCACTTAAGATCGTCTGAGCTTTGTCGCTTATCTTCGTTTTACTACCGATGTCCACGTAGCGAATTCAGCATAACCTCTCCATAGCTCCCCGAGTCACTTGTAGCTTCCTATACCGCGAGCAGTGAAAAACTACGTTTCAGATTCGTAAGTTGTAATAATAATGATTAAAGACGTTATAGACGAGAGCGAGATAGGGTGGATAGAGATAAGAAAATATTACATATTATTGTCCCAAGCATGTGCCAGGCCACACGTGCCACGTGGACACGCTGTTCGCCATCAGAACAAAATAAGCAGTAATATCCTATATATAAGCTGCAAGTCGTACCTGTTCCGACTTCAGTAAATTATATATTTTCGTCCATTTGATGGTTAGTTATTCCTGCGGCCCCTAACACTCTATAATTCTCGCTGGGTATTTTTTTATTCAGAGACTTCGTCATTGGCAGACTTACCACAAGTCATAGTCAGAATATCAGCTTGAAATGTTATTTCAAGCATTATGTTTGTTTTTTTATTATAAAGAAGGTGGCAAGCGAGCAGGTGAACCACTCATGGTAAGTGATCACCGCCGCGCATGGACATCCGCAACTCTAGAGGAGACGCAGTTGCGCCTGTAAGAAAGGGCTTTCTGAAGGCCCCTAAGTCAAAACGGTTCGGAAATACCGCTGGCGACAGCTGATTCCACAGAGTAGTTGTGCGTGCCAGGAAAATTCGCGTAAGCACACAGTGGTGGATTGCCAACCATCGTAATTATGAGGATGATTTTGAATTCTGTCGTGATGCTTAAACTCAGTGAATTAATTCGAACATGCCCTCAGAACATTCCCCATGGTAAATTCAATTAAAAATGCATAGAGATGTAATATCTCTTCGCAATGCCAGTGACTCAAGCCGATCAGAAAGCAACTAATCATCAACAGTTCTGTTGTTCGTTGAATGCGGTCAGATGAAAGGAGCTGGTGCCGGGCCCCGGACCAGAGATGCGTACACTATTCATTGTCAGGCTGAAGTTGCGAAAGTAGGCCGACATGAAATACTGTCTCGCTCTATTAAGCACGTCTAGTTTTTTAGAAGCCAAGCCTTCTCCTTTAAGTGACCGTGGAACGCCACGGATATCCGATCCGATACTAGCTGGAGTACAAAGGGAAATTTTTCACAATTGAGAGATGTAAAGAGACTACAGAACTTCGACCTTTCTGTGGCTGAGTGAATGCATTTCGGTCTTACATCACCAGATTAATATTGGTATGAAACGTTCGAGCAGTGGCAGGCTGTTCCACCGAGCTAGGATCAAGCAGCCCACATCCCACATGCTCAAGACATCGGAAACTTAACAAATGTGACGGAATGTTTCGCTTCCTGTAAACGTGTCCCTGGATCGCCCCTCACCATGCGAAATACAACAAGGTTGCGCTGCAACATCGAGCCGACGCGTGTGTGTTGTAACTACAGCTTGGCTACTTTACCGATGTAACATTCCTATTCCTGTATTATTTAATCATAATTATTAAGTTCCTTGTAGTTAATTAGTAATATTTTGCAAGGTGTGCGTTGGAACTTCTAGGGTACTTCTACTTACTAAATTCTAGATATAAGGCACAAAATTTTATTTAGTGGAATTTTCATTCGTATTACACATTACGTTATAGTCGGGTCTGCTGGGACTCGGTTAACTTATAGGATGACTTAGAGAGAAACGTTATTTGCTGTCTAAGGAAGGCTTGTGGTCAGCCGTGAACTCAGATTTATTAACATAATATGTTAAATGTTGTTAAGAGATAAATAATTGGCTGTAAATTCATTCGCTAAATATAACTGGTCAATGGGCGTGTTAAAACTGAATTAGATGTGACGTCACCGACCGCACAATTTATTTGAGATCGCGTTCAAAATACGTCGGAGATTAATTCGGCTAATCGTCGGGATTTAGCGGCTGTAACCAACGGACTACCCCCAACCCTCAATCCTCCCCCCCAGACCCCCCGGCCCGCAATGCGACACACGTGTTCAGAACCGATGCTGTGTAAAGTGTAACCAATTGATGCATTTCGTCGCATCCTGTCGATAGTTAAAACATATCACAGTTAAAGTGAAATATTTTTTCAGTTTAACAAGAAATGAAACAGGATGTTAGTACGTGAAATTTAGCCGTACCGTGATCACAGTAATAAAAATAATGGTATTTGACTTATTATATGTCTGATTGATGTAAGGATCAGATGTAATTTGCAGCGTAAAGATACAGAATGAAAACAAGACAAAATAAGAAATAAGAAATTGAAAGTAAGAAGCCGTGGCTCCGCGAGAGCAAGGTGCTCTAATCGCTTACCAGGCCCTCTGTGTTCTGTGCAACTTGCATCAGTCGATGCCCGTGGTCTGCACGCACACGGGGCACAAGGTCGGCGGTGGCCTCCCTGCCTGCCGCCCTACATTCGCCAGATCTTGTAAAAGGCTGATCGACTCAGCTATGGGTGAGCTATAAGCACAATTTCCATTAGATATTTATTTGAGGATCTAAGTAGTACTTATAACTGTTCTTTCATATTATATATGTATATATATATATATCTATATATATAAGTGTGTGTCGTGCCCGCAGTCGCTAGGCCCTCCTGGCGCCTCCGGCAGCTGTCGCAGACAAAGGTCATCATCACAGCCTATTGAAGGTCTGCTGCTGACCCCGACCCCCGGAGACTGCCATAAACCTACTTTGCTACCTGCAGCCATCGACTTCTAGCCAACTTGAATAGAACATGCAAACAAATACAAAAATTAAAACTATAATATTGTTACGGGCGTATCAGTTCGTATGAGCGTGTGTGTGTGGTGTACAAAATTATATTATTAACGAAAAACAACTAACATTTTATTGAATTCATATTTTGTTACTTAAACAATTCATTATTTCGCATTATTTTGATTGTACAGATTTTTTTTTTAAATTATATAAATGTACTATAATTTTTGTAATTTAGATATATATAGGAAATGGTCCAACCCTCTGAAGCACTTTAATATTGAACTTTAAGTAAAATATTTCGATTCGAGTCT
Organism: Teinopalpus imperialis; assembly: GCA_029286865.1. Taxonomy (NCBI): domain Eukaryota; kingdom Metazoa; phylum Arthropoda; class Insecta; order Lepidoptera; family Papilionidae; genus Teinopalpus; species Teinopalpus imperialis. The sequence goes on from JAGSMU010000065.1 coordinate 156,056, forward strand.
TTTACAAGCGTTGATTTTAGCTCTAAACCCAGTGCTATTAAATGAAACGTTTTTCAATAATTTTTTTGGCATATGTTCTGAAAACTTCTTCACTCAGTGTAAATTGAAACCACCTCTTGATTTTGCTAATAATACATGAGTCACACGTAAGTTTGGATAACATAACAAATATTCTTACATTGATTTCCAGAAAGCTTTTGACGTGAACTACTTCCCGGAACTAGTGAACTACTTCCGAACTTCAGTTTATGTTTTAATATAATATAAGTAGTTATCAATTGCATTGGCCGTCTCTGTTAGATGAATCGCAACTACTAGAAGGGAATGTAGAGCAGTCGGCCACGAGTGTCCGCTCCGGCGCCGAGGCCCGCGTACCGCCGCGTCGATTGGTATCTATTTTTAACCACACATTCAAATATAGTATTTTATTACAAAATCAAAAAATACACTATTACATATAATCCATTATCGCTTTATATTTACCGTAAACAACAAGATGTAGGTACTCGCAAGATAACGAAGTTAATTGTAAAGTTATCTATTTAATTTGTTTTACTTGTCATATTGTATATTGTACTATTACTTATTCTACTATTGTATATTGTACTATTGCTTATTGTACTATTGTATATTGTACTATTGCTTATTGTACTATAGTATATTGTACTATTGCTCATTGTACTATTGTATATTGTACTATTGCTTATTGTACTATTGCTTATTGTACTATTGTATATTGTACTATTGCTCATTGTACTAATGTATATTGTACTATTGTATATTGTACTATTGCTCATTGTACTATTGTATATTGTACTATTGTATATTGTACTATTGTATATTGTACTATTGCTTATTGTACTATTGCTCATTGTACTATTGTATATTGTACCATTACTTAATGTACTATTGTATATTGTACGCATTTTTTTATTTAATATTTTTTGAAATTACAAATGGTGGAAGCCGTTATGATTAACTCCTAAGTGTGTGCTCGCCTTCATTCCAATTTAAACTGAAGACAACATTACGTTACAGCGATTTACAGGTTCCTCTTAGTTAAGTTTTTCTTTACTTATTTTGCAGCATAGTTGCACAGTTTAGTACGGAGGGGTGGAGGTGAGAGGTGAAGGGAGTGGGGGCGGGGGGTTGGTCACGCTACACTCGTTCTTGTGTACGAAAAGTGAACGAGCTCACCGCCGACCTACTTGCTGAGTTTTTATTCTATTCAAAAGTTTAACAGCAATATGTAGCTTGAATAAACTCGGGTATCGAAATAGACATTTTTAATGCGGTTTTATGTAACTTTATAATGTAAACGAAAGAATTTATCTATTGCTGCTTTCTAATATTAAAAAAGCTGCATCTAAATATTTGAAGTATTACCAATTGACTGCAAATAGAGATTGAAGAGAAGAGTGAAAATACGTCCGATTGATTAAGTGTCACTCAAAAACCGAAGTTTATACAAGTTGTCTAAGTTGTACAAGTTCTAATTTTTGGTGCATTTTACTAAGAGAACTTTACCATTTCCAGGGATACTTTTATTTTAGATTTTTACAATCGCAATCCATTGATTTTTGAAGAGTTTACACTATCAACATTATTACATTTGTAAAATATTTTAAATAAAAATTAGAGACTTTAATAAATTAAAAACAGAATAATGACAAAATAAAATACTTATTACCCACCGAAAATAGAATATCAATGAAAAAAACGACCAAGTCCATACGACATCCAATGAGATACAACTAAATCCATACGACATCCAACGACATACAATTACCATATGATTGGAATATTATTAATTTTTATAAATCACATGGAATTATTATACATCTTGATATACATATACGATATGAGGGCGAGGCAGGATCCTTATATAATACGAAGGAAATTATTTTAAGAAGTTTTTTTAAATTGCGGATTTAATTTATGATATTGAAATAAGTACGGGATTATACCTCGCGCGGCCATAGGTTCTGTTACAAATGGCTTTGGCTTTTATACAGGCCTTTAATCTGTTTGGCCACGAATCGATGGATTTACGCACTGATTCCAAGGGAAATTTCGCCAGTGCTTGCTCCAAAGATTTTTTAAGAGACTCATTGTCACCGTTTCGTTTAGAGCAGGCCATGTCCTCTAAAACTTACCATAATTTGAAGTCTAAAGGATTGAGGTCTGACCTAGATGAGGGCCAGTCTTCAGCTCTTATAAAGTCCGAAACGTTGGTTTCAAGCCAGGCTTGGGTAGTTCGTGCCTTGTGACCAGGTGCAGTGCCCTGGAAAGTCCACGGTAGATTTTTAAAAAGTGAATTGCAGAGAGGTTTCACAACATGATCCAAGACTGTATTTTGATACACTTTGGATGAAGTTTTCATTCCTTTTTCACAAAAATGTAGTTTTGTGACTCCTTGATAAGACACGCCCCACCAAACCATCATTGACTCAGGATGATGACCACGTTGTACCTTTCCGACCACTTGAGCAGCTTCTTTAGAACTGTGAGCATACACTTTATCATTTTCCTTATTGTAGTGTTCTTCAATGGTGAAAATGAAATTTAGGTCATGTCCAGTATATCGACGATAAGCACTAAGCTTCAGGTCTTGTTTTATAATACGCGATAGAGTCCTAGCGGGAATCTTCATTTCTCGCGATAAGATGTTTAGCTTCATAATGGGGTTTCGACGAATTCTGGCTTTAACAGCATTAACAGCCTTTGTAGTTCTAACAGCACGCGGCGAAGTTTTTAAAATAATATACGTGTTCCAAATTTAAAATAATTAAAAAGTTGAAAAAAAGTAGTTTTTATATAACAGTATTTATGGCCAGATTAGTTATATTACTTATATATTTGTCAATCTTCTTACAATCTTTTCGGACTCCTTTGTCCTGTTCTGCTGTTTCTGTCTGGGCGTCCGGTACTCGTACTTACAGCGCAGAACAGAGAGCAGAGGAGCTCTCTGCTCGGCGTCTGTGTCGCTCGCGGCTCTTACTGTAAACTTCATTACACATTTGCGACAACTTGTCAAGTTTCGTCATGTATAGAAAATCGTCAAACCCTTTTAAACACTTTAACATTTCATTTCGGTGAAATTTTCCGTTTCGCTCTTCACTCCGTTCACCCCGGGGATCCGTAAAGACGAACCTCTACGAGCGCTGATTTTAGCTCCGAGTCCGTTGCTATTAAATAAAACATGCATTTCACCGTTTTGCGAAAATAAATATTTACTGTAATATAGTTTATATTTTCATATCTACTGCAAGAACTATGATTTAACTAATTAAGTGACCTGTGGTAACGTGCCACTAGCGATGATCATAGCAGGCGCTCGCAGCATGAGGGTCGATATTCAATAATTACATTTCTTTTTCTTCAACCAACCATCCCAAGTGGATGCAATCGGTTAGTCCAGCGGTAGCGTAAGTCCGTAGGCAGCTGCTCTGAGCATATGTTCTTATACAAATTGAAGAAGTTAAGTTAATGTGATGGCAACTCTGGCAATGGAACCTAGAACAACAACAGCTGCTGCTAGATGCTGTGGGCGCGCACCGCATCGCAGCGCAGCGCACCGCAGCGCAGCGCAGCGCAGAACCCAGCGTCAGATTGTGCTATATACTCGTATGCAGCAGTCGTGGCACATGTTCATTTACTCACTAACGTAGCAAAAATCTTGGACGTTAGATCCAAAGTAACTTGCAGAGGAACCATTACACGTGCCCGACGGAGCAACAATTAAATGAATGAATCAGAGGAACTTCATACTGTCCATACATTCATCGAAGCGTACGGAACTGGACCCATATTACCGGTGACGAGGCATTCCATGTTAGTCGTTGGCAGTGACTACCTGCAATGTTCCGGATGAGCCAGGGTGAAGGGGGCGTGGATCGCTCACCGTCAGGCCAACTGTGCGCTCTCTGGTTTCCCTCAACGCAATAAAAAAAATTAAAACAATGAGCGACCTAATTGAGGAATAATTAGAAAACTTGTTCCATTAAAAGCTTAACAGCTTGTTAAACTTTCAAATCTTTTATTTCAATTAGAGGACCGACAATTTTACACTCGCTTTGAATTTTGCTAATTCGACTTAATTCTTTACAAACTTTGCCTTCCGCCCATTCCCCAGCAGCCCACCTTGACGATGAACAAGCTTCCGGAATCGGTTCAGAAAACTGGATTTAAATTAAAATTGAATTCTTGAAGACATTGTATAAGTTAGATCAGTGACTTTATTCTTTCTTTGAAGACCGTATCGTCAAACGAGCGAGCTCATGTCAGCGGGAACTTTTAAGAACGGAATGATGATAATAATAGCGACGTGAAAGTGAACGAAAGATAAAACTTCAGATTTTTACAATATCACGATATTAAATTCTATATGCGAACTTCAAAATATTTATACGCTTCCAACATGTCCCTCGGGCAACCGAAGCTAGCTGGATGGCAAAAACTACACAAAGAATAAACACTATATTACGTATTTTAAAACCATGTGAAGTAGATGTGAAAAAAAAATAAGTATACTGCACCCAATCATTGCCGAGGGAGGCGGCATCTCTCGGTTCATGTCGGATAATATCATCCCCTCGATAAGGGTGAGTATTTGCGAAAAACACTTTCGCGGATCCGACGTGTTACGTCGCGTATATGTACATATTGGAAAGCGTAAAAAGCTTAATGGTTTAGGGTACGATCTGTGAAACTTAAGGTCGTAAGTTGGAATCCGCCATTCGACAATTGCCGTGAACCATCTCGCAGCACAAGCGTTGTCGGCGAGGCTGCAGTGGTGAACCGGAATATCAGTAATGATAGTGGCATTGCTAATATTCTTTTTATGAATTGAAAAAAATGTGTTTGCAACGTAATCGGAAGAATGGTAGACAAAAACAAGATGAAGAATGCAGGAACGAAGACAACAACTTTACTTCAGCATTATAAAAAATAATATAAACTAAATTTAATGTATTATGTAGACAAGTTATACTTGTAGTTTATTGCCGGCCAAGAGGAATGTGGTGCGCGAACCGAAGTCTAGTAAAAAAAACTAAAAAACTAATTTCCGTGGAGCTCGCGCCGCCCCATCCGCTTGCGACGCGTCGCGGCGGCTAGTTGATACTGAGCGGACCGACGGTTACCGCCCGCTGAACTAAATTGCATTTGTTTCTTAACACTTAGCTTTTCACCTTCAGACACTCGACAACTAAATATTTGTTCACGCCCTGGTAGAGCCACATTGCAACTAGGTTCTGACGAGTTGTTCGGGTTAAATCCAGCCGCTGAGGTTAAATTTCGTACATCACGACAGAATTCAACATAATAAGGCTACACCTTTCTTATGCGACAGGCAGGGGTACCTCAGCCCCGAACTAATGGGCTGTACTGAAGCCAGTACTTGGTGTCATTTTAATTTTGGTGCGTAATTGTCTTCTAGAATCTATCTAAAATTTAATATGTTGCTCCCATAAGATACAAATATCTTTCCCTGGTCTTTTTAGAAAATAAGACTGTTCGGTATTATTATTAAATACAAGGTCTCCGTCTTAAAAGTAGATTTATGCGCGAATACGTTGGGATCTACTATTAGTACATTGTGCTCGTAGCTTGCTTAGATAAACAAGATGTTGTGAATAAAATAAGGGACATGGACGTAACATATTAATGAAAAAGAAGGTGGTGGTAGTACGTCCCCATTGCACCTCAACTTTATTTAATTCTCGACGAAGTGGATGTTGTACATCCGTACATCGCTCAAATGTTGAACTTAGATGACCTTCGACTCTTCACCAGGTGATCTGAAGCGAGGAGGACGTCAGCTGCTGATTGTGGTTTACTCCAAGTGAAATTAAAAATGGAAATTGAAATATTCATGATATTTCATAAATTTGCGAAATTAAATGAAAACTCAGTAGACGTTCGTACGTGGCGGGCGCGCGCAGACCGAGCCGCGTCAGCAGAAAGATCCGCTGACGTATCCAGCAGCTTATCTATTGAATATTCGATCCCTTAAATCATCTGCCGCGTAACGTCGGAGAAACCGTCCGTCGGATTACCGAGCTATAAATTATATTCTGGGACGTCGGAGCGCTGATCTTGCAAGAAACTCGCCTGAGCGTGTCCAGTATTAACTGGGTGGAAGATAAACTCTACGTTTTATTAAAAACAAGTCGAACGGGATAAATAATTTGCTTAACCTATAAACTCAGTGTATGTTACAAAAAGTATATATGTGTTTATATATTTATACATTGCAGGCCAAAAGTTTAAGACCACCTTAATTAAAGTAGGAAAATAAAGTAATACTCCAATAAAATATTAAATGTTTAATTAACCTGTTTAATCATCTAATAGAACATTGATTGACAAACAATATACTTTTAAAGCGTAAAGAAATATTAACAGTCCATGCAAAAAAAGGCTATAGTTAGCTAAACTGATTTTTCATAAAAAAATCCTCCTTTACATTTTATGACTTTTTTCACAAGTCTCGACATACGGGCAATCAATTTGTTATAGGTGTCTTGTGATATATTGTTCTTAATCCCGCATTAAGCATTCCACTTTTCTTCTCGCGTAGATGGGCCGCGATTACGGACGTTCCTATCAAGCTCTTCCCATAAAAGTTCAAAGGGATTGAGATCCGGGCTCTGAGAAGGCCAAACCATGTTTTTTAAAACCCCTTGTGCCTCTTTCGCTTCTAAATATCCTCTACATAATTTTAAGCTATTCTTTGGATAATTATCTTGTAGGAAAATGAATCCATCTTCAATTAATTGCAACCTGGAAGAACGGCATTATGTTCTAAAATTTAAAATGTTCCTTTATCAAAATTCCTTGAATTTTAATCAAATCGCCAGTTCCTTGGCTAGAGAAACAACCCCAGACCATGATTGGGCCACCCTCATGCTTCATTGTTGGGACTACACTTTCTGTCATCATCTTTTCTTTGGCACTGCGTCGAACGTTAATTCTACGTTTTGAATGGAATAGTTCAAACTTGGATTCATCGGTCCGAAGCACTTTTTTAAAATCTTCTTCAGTCCAATCTCGATGGGCAAGAGCACACTGCATCCGTTTTTTCTTGTTTTGTGGCCTTAGCAGAGGTTTTCGAACGGCAACGCGATCATACAACTTCGCATCTCTCAGTCACCGTTTTACAGTAGTTAATGATAAAGGTTTAACTCGGGTCTGGTTTACTTCAACGCGGATTTCTGGTGCTGTTAAGCATCTATTTCGCTTGCCAACAATGAAATTATTTTTACTAGAAGTGGTAGCTCTCGGCCTTCCCGATCTTGAAAACTGCCTGTCTCACTGTATCGAGTTATTGTGCCATGAACACTAGTCTTCGATAACTTCAGTTGTGAAGCAATCTCACTTTCGAACTTGCCGTTATTATGTAAAACAACGATGGCAGAACGCACTTCACTGCTAATTTCTAGAGATTTTCCTATTTTATGATGTCTTCATTGTAGAAACCTCAAGTTTAGACTAATTGAGATTGTTTGTAAACAAACCCAAGTAAACTCTGGTAATAATAAATTAGAAACACGTGTTTTCAGGAGCTAAATAATCCTAATTATTGACCAATACGTAACAAAAGCAAAGTAATTAGTAATGAGGACATTATAATAATATTATTACGACACCTGGCTTTGTCGGTGTTTGAAAACAATAGATGTTTATTGTCCAATTACTTGAAAGTAAACAAAAGAATGACTTCTTTAAATATTCGATACTAACAATAGAATAAGCAGATGTGCATATCTTTTATTTATCGTATGGGATTTTATTACAATTGATGGATAATAATGTTGTTTATGTGCGGTCTTAAACTTTTGGCCGGCAGGGCATGTGTTTAAACGCGACCACATACGAGTGTTAATTATTATTCGTGTAAGGGTACAAAACTTTTGTATGGACATGATTAATCAAACAGCGCCAACCATACTAACTTGTAATAAGTTGGCCACAGTTCTTAAATCTTTCGAGCCTCGTTAAAATGAGACGAATGGTTACCTGTTTGTCACACTGAAGATGGTAGTCTGAATGACCTTTATAGCTTTTTTTTATAACTTTCTAAGCAAGCGCTTGACCACGATCCCACCTGATGTTAAGTGAAAATGCAGTCCTGGATGGTAAGGCGCACTAGCTCAGTAAATGCCTATTTACCCTACTCTTGAAAACACCCACATTGTAATCGGAAGGAAAGACAGACGCGGGCAAACTATTCCAGTCTGTGGCTCTTCTTTGGGACTGTACTTGATCCTTGGTGGCATTAGCACCTAACTGGTAACTCTCTACAACTGTGCTGTCGTCTGCATACCTAAAGATACCGGGTTTCAGCAGATCATTAATATGCAACAGAAACAGAGTGGCAGAGAGAACAGACCCCTGAGGAACTCCAGCGTTTATCGCCATTGTCTCAGACGAGCAGTCATCTATGACTACTCTCAGAGACCACTCCTTCAGGAAATCAGCTGTCCAGGTGATCAATCCAGGATAGATACCATACGCTGGAAGCTTGCTGATAAGGCTATCGTGCCAGACCCTGTCAAAGGTCTTCGAAACATCAAGTGAGAGAGCTAGTGCTTCACCGTTGTTCTCGAGAGCCTCGCCAAAGAATTGAGTGGCGTGCACTAGAAGATCGCCAGTTGACAGGTTTCGTCATTATTTTCAACGTATGCCACAAGGCGTGCATTCAATATACGCTCTATTATCTTACAAATAATGGAAGTAATCGAAATTGGTCGATTATTGACAGGATCAGCGCGGCTACCTTTCTTGGGCACGGGTTGCAAATTCCCAAGCTTCCACGACTTAGGCACAACTCCGATCTTTAAGGAATGACGGAAAGGCGTCAACATCTCGACGGGTCATTGGAAGAAAGGCATACCTGGTGCCATGGATAAGATGCAAAGAAGTGCTGCTAACTTGTAACGCCACATTCGCCGGAACCACGAACATCGATATCCGGGGGAGAATGGGACGATTCAGATTTCACCAGACAGTGAACAGAAGTTCCAAATGGTGAGGAGCGACAACACATCTATCTGGATCAGAGGTAAACAGAAGGTCCAGGCAATTAGCTGTGTGGCCATCCACATCCGGCACCTTAGTGGCTTGCTTGATTACCAGCTGAGAGAGAATATGTGTTAGGGACTAGTTCAACGCCTCTCTCCCAGCATGGTCGGTCTTCTGGTATGCGAATAACCAATCCTGATGGCAGGCATTGAAGTCCCCCAGATGGACTAGCTTGGCTGAAGGATACCGAAGCTGGGCCGCATCAGCGGCCTCACTTAGATGTTCAAACAACCGAGTAGTCTCTGGGCCACCGGTGTACGAACAGTAGACGTAAGAGTAAAGGATCTTATCTACCATTATCCATAATGTAGAAAAGGTGGGGTCTTCAAGATGACGAAGACGCAGGCAGCATATGTCACTACGGACGTACATACAGCCTCCAGCAAGAGGGCGGAAGGTATGGTCCAATGAGTATCCAGGATAGTTGAGTTACGCCGTATCAAGAGGACACCGAATCTGCGTCTCCATCAGGAAAAGTAAGTGCGGCTTTTCAGTATCGAGGTGGTGGTGGACTGCATTGAGATTACAGTGCAAACCTCGGATGTTGGTAAGGTGCACTTTGAGTGAGAGGAAGTGTAACCGCTGTTCAACCTTACTTTTATTGTTGGAATCTACATGAAGTAGTGAGAGAGTGAATAGAATGAAGGATGGTAGTTGACCGAGGCATTGCGATGTGAATCCAATGATGGGATTGTATAATCTGCACAAGAAGGGGCTTGATCTGGAGACTGCGGGGACGCCCGAACCCCCTCAGGGATTGCCATCTGGCCCTCTCGTCTGGTCGCCAACTGGCACGATGGAGCCACCCTGGGATTTTTCGCAGCTGACGGGGCAGCCTTTCACGAGTAGCTTTCTCGCTACTTTGGCCCCCAACTATATGCGGTCGGCCAGAGGAGAACCGTGCTTCGGATCTCGCTACCCTCCACGACCAAGCTTCCAGTACGTCTCCAACAAACACGTCGTACTCGGTTATTAATCGCAACGCTCCTGTTCAGACCCATCCTCCATAGCCTATTCGTTCATCGGAACGCTACATTAGTCACTTGGCGGTTTGGTTTTGTCCGATGGGTGGTAACCGAAAGCCCGCAGCCGAAGCCTACCACCGGAATTTGTCGCTTGTTTACCACTACCCAGGGGGCACGTGTAGGGTATCAAAATTCAAGTATTTCCTACGGATGCAAGCAACTTCACCCCCTATACATAGTATACGTAAATGTCTGTTGATATCTTTAATTAATATGTATATTATTTCTGTTACTATATTATTTATTACAATGAAAATAAGTTTCAGCTCTGTTTTATTTTCTGCTCCACCTAAAGGTTGTCTGGTGGAGAATTCGTTTTGGCATTAATTCGTCCTTTTGTACAATGTTAATTGTTCTTGTGCATGTAGAGAATAATAAATAAAGATATAAATAAATCCAGTACACCGCATCGAGCGATCCTAGTGAAGTCAGATAACTCTCTGTTACGTCCGCAGTACCCACCCTGTGCTTCTATTGACTGCTGACAGGAGTTTATACATCAAGAGTTAAGTAGTTTAATCACATCACAGACATCGCATACGAAGAGACGCACAGTGGTAGAGTCACGTTGCAGTTAGTGTTTAGCCGTGGCAGGAATAGGTCTGGCGAATTCCACCTAAGTCCTTGTGAGCGATAACGCATCGACATTATGAGTCCTGATCGGGGACGGATGTGGGAGTGACGGGCCGCAGCAATGTCGGACATTATGAGTCCTGATCGGGGACGGATGTGGGAGTGACGGGCCGCAGCAATGTCGGACATTATGAGTCCCGATCGGGGACGGATGTGGAGTGACGGGCCGCGGCAATGTCGGACATTATGAGTCCTGATCGGGGACGGATGTGGGAGTGACGGGCCGCAGCAATGTCGGACATTATGAGTCCTGATCGGGGACGGATGTGGGAGTGACGGGCCGCAGCAATGTCGGACATTATGAGTCCTGATCGGGGACGGATGGGAGTGACGGGCCGCAGCAATGTCGGACATTATGAGTCCTGATCGGGGACGGATGTGGGAGTGACGGGCCGCAGCAATGTCGGACATTATGAGTCCTGATCGGGGACGGATGTGGGAGTGACGGGCCGCAGCAATGTCGGACATTATGAGTCCTGATCGGGGACGGATGTAGGAGTGACGGGCCGCAGCAATGTCGGACATTGCGAGTCCTGATCGGGGACGGATGTGGGAGGACGGGCCGCAGCAATGTCGGACATTATGATCCTGATCGGGGACGATGTGGGAGTGACGGGCCGCAGCAATGTCGGACATTATGAGTCCTGATCGGGGACGGATGTGGGAGTGACGGGCCGCAGCAATGTCGGACATTATGAGTCCTGATCGGGGACGGATGTGGGAGTGACGGGCCGCAGCAATGTCGGACATTATGAGTCCTGATCGGGGACGGATGTGGGAGTGACGGGCCGCAGCAATGTCGGACATTATGAGTCCTGATCGGGGACGGATGTGGGAGTGACGGGCCGCAGCAATGTCGTGCCGTCAAATGATTGTGTGCTCGTTTGTCACCATTAATTCAATAAAGTAAAAAATATAAAAGCGAAATAAAATTACTAAAAAAAAGAATAACACATCAAAATAATTACAAATAAGTCAATCATATAATATGATATAGTTTACATATAAATTAATTATATTTATAAATATTTAGTGTCCGTGTAGCTCCTACAGGTGTTCATGTATGGAACACTTGCATTCAATATTCGCAATGGAAATAAACTAAAAACAACTGCAGTTTTAATTTTATTTCTTAAGGATTTCTATTAAGGGATGGAACTTATACGCTATGAGTTTGGAGAGAAAGTTGATTATAGGAGATAGCAGACCGACAGTAGTATTGGTTTTAGTGTGGCCACTATTGAGCACCAGAGTACTGTTGCAACATGCGTCCAAAATAAAAGATAATTAGATTCAATTAAAGGTAAAGTGACGTATTCACAATTCTCACTTATTTCAGGTACTTTTGCTCATCTAACATCGCCAGCTCGCATCTCCTCTCTGCGTCTCCACAACTTACATCGCCCCTATTGCGGGGGCACCAGGGGTGCAGGTGGTGGTCACATGTGGCACGTAACTGTAGTACTAACCAAAAACCTGTCATCTATATTTCATGATAAGTTTAAGTTAGTTGACATTGCTCTAGCGCTCTAAGCTTATACGGCTGCCTATCTGAGGGGCAGTCGCATAACACACAAGTTCTATCATCCAGTCCGCTGCGGTACCATCCTGCGCCAACGGCATCCATCGACTGACGCAGGTCGCCGTTCGACCTGGGGGAGAAGACCTATGCTCCGATGGCCAATAATCAATCTTAAGGAATTCTAGTTGACCATTCTATACTAGTTATAAATCAGGAGATCCTTATGACTGGTGACGAGAATCCGATCTTATCGAGGTTGATTGTGGATCTCGTGCGGCGCAGGAGTCACTTTCCTGAGGAGCATTGTGTGCTCGTTTATCACCAAAATACAATAAAAAACTAGCCTGCCTCGATCAACATACCATTTCAAAGTTCGTATTCCATAGCATAGAAATGGCTTCTTTAATTCTTTTTAATGTCCAGGCCACCGAGCTCCGGAGCGTCCCGCCTGATCACATTAAACGAACTTCAAATAAAAACTATTTTGAAAGACTTCAGAATGTTACGAGGGTTAAAACTATCAGACTTCCAATTTCATTTACTTAGTTTATAATACATGTATATTAAGTGTTATATATTTATTACGTAATACTTATTATTTAGTTCTATAAAAATAAATATACATATATAAATCCCACTGCTGGGCTTAGGCCTTACATGAAAACAAAACTTTTCTACAGATTTATTATACGTATAGAATTAAAGAACATTGCATTTCATATATGCCTATGTACCTATGTACATATATACCTATGTACACATAAATCCTCCGAATACAAAGGGTGTTAGAGCACAGTCCGCCACTGAGCTCCACTGTTCATTGTTCGAAATATTTTTGTTTGCCATTTCTTTGGTACCGAGGATCGAACTCGGTTTGCTCGAGCAGCGAACTAAAGCGAGCGCTTGTACACTGACATACCACGGCTCGACGTAAACATAAAGAAAAAGTAAATTTCAATAATGTTCATGTTGCAGTCGTGGCCTGGAACATGTTTGGTCAAACCCGAGTGTTCTAGACGCTTATTCTGCTATTTCTGCAAAAAATTCCATCAAAGGAAAGGAATGTAGTTAATTTTCTATTGCCATAACATCAGGTTGGTGCCGACGAGAAAATCATTTTATTATATTTTCTTTTTCGTAACATTTATACAGATAAGAATTGTGTTCCTTAAATATATTGTTGTTACGGGCTGTCTGTCACGACATATAGAACGTATTATGTAAACCCTAAATGTATTAAAGGTAGACAGACGGTAGAATAAAATCAAGCAAAGCTTATGAATTATTCATCAGCGAAATTGCACTTTAAAGTGTTTACTGTCTCGGCCTTGGAAGGGAGGAGGGCACGGGAGAGGGAGAGGGGGAGTATGAGGCATCCAAAGTCGATCTTAAGTGAAAATAATCTTGAGTGTCCATAGCTGAAGAACAAACTATTAGACCGTTATTTTTCTATAATACTTGGCGCGAACGATAAGCACACCGTCAGCGTCGCTGGTGCCGAACGCTGGCTGCGGTTCAAGATACTAAATGCAATACATTATGACCTCATCAGGACTGAGATGGAATGCCACATCCCATCACTTGCCACACGAAACACAGTAGCGTTTGCTGCTATAACACGCTGGTACTCTAGCCGATCATGCTGGAACCAGCTGCCACATGGCTATCGGTAACAGTTGATGAACAAATAGCTCAAGTGTTGCAATGGAACCCGGCAAGGTGTCCGTCGTTGTGTCGTGTCATGGTCCTTCATTTCTGATATTGATGTGGTTCCACGAGAGGCCTCTCCGCGCCACCCACCTTACGTGAATCAAGCAAATCAGTTAATTATTTGACCCCTAATGAAAGATATTCTTTAGCAATATTTTTTTCGTAATTAAGCCTCGAAGTGGAGGACGATCTTCCACTGAATGGAGTGACGGCCTATGCATAACAGCAGGAAGTCGATGGATTCAGCTGCCTCACGCTCTGTGGCAGTCTGCCTGAGATAACAATGATAACGTAACTCTTGCTGTGACTGAGCGCGTGTTCAATATATACTTGTCGTACTAAACAACTCTACATCAGTTATATAAATTAATAAATTGCCTGCAATTACTCAACATGGCAGGAAATTTTAATTATTTCCTTCTCTCACTCAAACAAGGGTCAAAATTACTTAAGAGGAGCTGCCGCCGCGCTCGTGTGCAGTGTTCACGAGCCCGCGACATTGTTCCAGGTACTGTGGAAAAGAGCCGGACACGAAGCCTCGGCAGAGATGTTGCCTTGACACAACCATTATTATTGTATTATTGTATTATTGCATTATTGTATTATTGTATTATTGTAGTATTGTATTATTGTATTATTGTATTATTGCATTATTGTATTATTGTAGTATTGTATTATTGTATTATTGCATTATTGTATTATTGTATTATTCTTTTCGTCTCGCAATATTTGTTGCAACTGATATTTTATTACGTTTTAGTTTTTAAACAAAATCCGCATCTCGCGGACACAGCAAGGGCTCCGTTCGGGTTTTCATTAAGACAGATTAATTGCTAAACAAACGTTTATAGATCTCAGTGATTCATTCACATACAAACCGCAACTTGCGGTGAAGCCCTGACTTCAGCAGTTGGCTGAGAGTTGATGATTATGTTAAATCGTAAGAAAATTGATATGTAATATTAAACAAAGATGTAAAGCGGATTGTACCGAATCCATTTCATTATATTGAGGGCGACAAATGAGCACACAGTTCACCTGAGGAAGTGTTCCGGCGCCCCAGGACATCCACGTGGATCCTCGGTATGGATGCCGTATAGCAGATGTAATCCAAGAGGAGTATGGCGGAATGTCACCAGTTATTATTAGGTCTTCGGAATCCTATGTCCACCACACGAGATAATACTGTGTTAAGGTGCTATTTTCGACCCTTATTCCGTGAGGGTGCGGTCCACAATCGAGCCAACTCATTCATGCAACAGTGTAGCTCTAGCACCGTGGGTGAGGTGCTGTTTCGTCGACCTTACAAATGAATTGAAATATCTCACGTAGATTGCAGTGCCTGTGATGACGGAACACGCGGGCCAATCGAAGGCAAAGGGATCTTTCGCTTTGAGGGTGCCTCGGACTCATCCAATACGCTGTTTCGTGTTTTCGCTTTACAGTTGGAATTGGCAACGTGTGTTTCTGTACAGGGTGAATAAAGCAAAGCATTAATTGTCGTCACTTTGTTGTATTGAGGGTCACACTGAGCACACAGTTCACCGGATGGTAATGACTGAGTTCGGCTTTTTTTTAAAGTATTAAGATGAATTTTGCGCTGTCTGACAATTTTCAGTCTCATGGTTGTTTATAGAGTCATCCATACGAGCTTGGTGGCACTCAATCAATCAATTCATTCATTTGTACGCAATATTTTTTGTTGGCTTTCATTGACGCTTCTTATGTCTCCTCTCAGATGCGTTCGAGTGACGTGAGATGAATACAATACTTTGTTTTTGGTGGAATTTAAGTATTATCCTTGCCCGCTAATCAAACGCAGAATACGCATATTAGCAGCCCGGTGAACCTTTACTATGCCACCGGAAGACGGGAGGTAAAACGACCACCAAGAAAATAAATTGTAGCACTTTAAAATTGATTACAAAACTCTCTGAGTTTAATCTGTACAAGTTACACTTGTAGTTTATTACAGGCCAAGAGAAATGTGGTGCACGATCCGATCCCCGGAAGTCTAATAAAAAAAACTAATTTCGCCAGCGCTTGCAAGGCGCGCGGGCGGGCGCGTGGCGCTTCTTGGGTACTAACGAATCGGCACAGGCTTCAATTAATATGGGACGTTTATTATATTTATTAGTTCATGTACACACACAATAAAAAACATAAAGTTATGTATAAAGGAAAATAAATAGTGATTAGGTACTACTTATTTGTAAGGAGATCTACACCGGCAGACTCCCTTCCCTTCCCCCGTCACCCCTGAGGACATGGAACATCCAGCAACAGCAGTAATAAAGATCTCCGGACCCCAATACCAGACGAAACACTGTTACTACTACTTTTCCCTGGTTCTCTATGAGGGGTCCTTTTCCAGCGGAGCTGACCCATTATGCCGTAGCCAGAAACAAATTTATAAAATATAATATATTTGTTACAATTACGCTTATAAATAATAAATAATGGAACAGTCATATTCTTTTTTTAAATTCCATTTAGAGTAAATAGCGAGCACACAGTTCACCTGATGGCAAGTGATTCCTGCGACCCATGACATCTACATTCATCCTTGACAAGAAATCATCATACAGATGCGTTGTCACCCTTGAGGATTGAGATGGAACGCCTCGTCACCAGTAATAAAGGTCTCCGGACTCAAACGCTCATCAGAGGAAACAAATTATGCTGCTATTTTGTGGTGGTATTCTGTGAGGGCGTGGTGCCCCATTTATTTTGCAGCTAGACGACGGATGACCAGAAAGGATTCTAAATATTTTTAAAAAGAGCTAGCAACAAACTTAGAAGCACCTTTTCCAAACATGTTACAATGTTTTCTGATTTATACGAGTACATTTTTCTTGTTGTTGTTGATTTGATGCGAATTCTATTTCCACACGCTGATATACACATATATAATAGCACAATAACAAGCCTCACTTTGTGAGTTGTGCTCCGGTGACTCCGCTAGCAAGCTCACTTCCGTGGTCACCGTGCGGGCGGGGCTGCTGGTCTTGGCTGGTTCTGGAGAGAAGCGATGGCGGAAATACAATAGGTAGATTCCTATCGATTCCGGATACTATGTCGTTATAATTGTAAATTTTATTGTTTGCTTACAAATTTCAAAAATCAAACTCGTCAGCATATATGAGTAACTCCAGGTAGTTTTCCGACTTTCTTGTGCTAAATTATTATAGATTTATAAGTCCACTGTCAAGTAAGTAGAGTAGTGTTTAAATCATAACCTATGAAATTGGCGTTCTTCAGTATTGGCCATTTCAAACCAAAAAAAAGTTTTGATTGGCTGTGAATTCTAAATTCAAATTAATCTTGATTTAAAAACATGACATTCTTTTTACAAAGTCAGTCTTTTGTTTATTGATTAGCTTTGTATTTTCATTACGTTTGAACATTTTTCGTCATAATGAATACTTTAAAAATTAGTGCAATTATAGAATATGAGTTCCGTTGTGGCATCAACGCGGCACAAACGGCACGTAACATCAACAACGTTTACTGAGAGAACTTTACAAAGGAACGCACAATCCGTTATTGGTTTGCCCGGTTCCGTTCCGGAAATTTTGATTTGAAAAATGAACCTGGTTGTCCGGACACTTTGGTCAACAATGATGAATTAAAGACGATTGTGGAAGCTGATGACACTCAATCTATAGCCGATTTGTCACAAATGGACCAATATTGTTTTGACGTTAACATCAAAACAATATTGGTCCATTTGTGACAAATTGGTAAGGTAAAAAAGTTTGATAGATGGGTGGCCCACGAACTTAACGATCGCCAACGCAACGTAGGCGTTGAGACCCGCCTTGCGCTGCTCAACAGGCACAGGAATGAAAGAATTTTGAACCGAATTGATACATGCGATGAAAAGTGGATTCTGTTCGACAATCAAAAGCGAGTTGTTTAGATCCTGGTTCACCACCAAAGCAATGCCCTAAACGAAAAATGTCCTCTAGAAAGTCGATGGACACAGTTTGGTGGCCTAGTGCCGGTGTGATACATCACAGTTTTTTACCAAACGGCATGAGCATTACTGCAGCTGTACTGTGAACAATTGAAGACAATGATGGAGAAGCTCGCACATCTGCAACCAGCTTTGGTCAATCGATCGGCCCCGCTGCTCCTACGCGACAACGCGCGACCCCATACTGCACAACAGACAGTCTCCAAGCTGCAAGAGTTGGTGTTGGAAGCTCTACCTCATTCACCGTTTTCACCAAACCTTGCACCCACCGACTATTACTTTTTCCAAAATTTGACACCTTTTTAGCGAGGAAAAAAATCAATTCCCGAGAGGCAGTACAAAATGCCTTTGAAGAGTTTGTTGCCTCCCGTCCAGCTGATTTTTACAAGAAGGGCATCAATAAACTACCACTGCGTTGGCAGAGATGCATGCATCGAATATATGGATGATTACTTTGATTAACGGAAATATAAAAGTTTGAAAAAAAAATACTTTAACTGATCTCATACAAAACGGCAATGTCAGGTACAGAGCTATAAATCAGATGATGTAAATGCTAACAATATTAAAGGTAGAAAACATAATGAAACGCAGGCGAGTATTAGAGCATGAATTATTCAAGAGTGAAATCGCATTTTAAAGTGTTTACTCTCTAGTCCGGAAGGGAGCGGAGGAGGAAAATGAGGCGACAAAAATCTATTGTAAACCTCTTGAGTGCCACTAGGAAGCTGGTAAACAGATTTCTGAGTCCGTGCCATGTGCTTACGTTCTGCCGAATTTGGTGTTATATGCAGCTGCTTATAGGGGTCAACGATAAAAGAAGTTTCAATTTACGTGTGCAACCTACTCGTAAAAGCAATACTGTTATTATATTTTATATACAATAAATGCGACTTTATAGAAGTTTATTGCGATGACACAAGAAGGTGACTAAACACATTTTACAATATTAGATTGCATTAGAGCTTTAGTCTCTTTAGTGAGGTACCTGCATAAGGCAACATATGAGTTTTATTGTACTCACATGGCACACCGATTTAAGTCGGTACTGTTGAGAGAGTTATAATGGATTACTGCTGAGCTGCAAGACGTCTGACGATGCAAATTCTTTATACCATTTACATGTTACATTTAGTGGGCGTGGCTAAGTAAGTGGACTTACGTGTATTTGTATAAATATGTATGTTCACAGCTAACGTTATATAATGAAAGTCGTATGTGATACAAACTTAACATTTTCTCCAATAAAAGTAAGCTAATAGAGCAGGTGTCCTAAAATATTCTTTCCAGGCGTGGCCGGACCCCGGAGCGCGGTATTTCACCGCGGCCGACGTTCCAAGTGGCTAACCGACTGCGGTCCTCTCTCGTTACAGAATTAAAAGATTTCTGGCAAGATTCAAATACTTGGTTGGTGTGGTCTCCAACTAAGTATTTGAATCTGCAATGTTAAGTTTCACAGACCGTTCCATTGGTCTTTTGACGCTTCATCATCTACGAAATATACTAAAACGTAAATGTAACGCGAATGTTATCAGGTACTGCACGCTGGAACAAACCAACAAGTAAAATATTATTTGTACTTTTTCTCCTCTAATAATCCTTCTCGGGCAGCAAAAATCTGTCTTTTGTGCCACGCAGACCTATGCTCCGAGACTCCGCCTGCTGGCTGCGCTGGAGGCTACGTGCCCGGGGCCCCAACAGCCCATACTCAAGTAAACATCAGCCGCTAGACAACAGAATATTTGTTTGATTACCAAGTTGAAAACTTTACGCCAGGTAAATAAAAGAGAGAAAGTGGAGGTCCCGGGCGGACTTTCAGTCGGTTTGGTAGATATAACAGTGGTATGTACGCTCGCAGGGGAGTACCAGCATGAGATATATTGTTTATTCTATTGAGGGTTACAAAAGACCTGGTGATGATTCCTGTGGCCCATAATACCCACATTCATACTTGATAAAAAATCATAATGCAAATGTATGGTCACCCCTGGAGCACTAAGATGGAACGCCTCGTTATCCAAGAGACCGGTAAGGTTCCGGATCCACACACTAGCCTAGTTATATTTAAGTCGCCGATTGCCGCAACTGCTAACTAAGGATCAGCTACGTGACATCACTTACCATTAGGGTGAATTGTCTGCTCGGTTCTCATCTCTAATGCTATAAAAAGCTTTTAGGCGTTACTCGTCAATAGCGATGGCACAATGCACTAACACCGTAGAATGTTAACCCAACTTGGTCCATATAGTCAATAATATGGCAAAAAATTACAGACGTTTATGTTTACGTTTATCCATCCGATTCGTCATCATAACTGACCCCATAGACGACCACAAGGTACGATCCTAGGCTACCACCTGGCGAGGGGTTCTACACTGCGACTGCCAGAACGGGTCCCCGCTCGAGAACATTTCTACCCATCGGTTAGCCGTTCTACGAGCTATACGGCCCCTCTAAGGCCATTAGATGAGCGCTTTTCATTTTGGGAAGAGTCAATTGCGTTAGAAGGTCAGACGTAGAACTCATTTCGTTAGCACAATTTTACTAGCCCTCTGTCTGATTTCATGACTACGAATAATTATATATTTGTAAAAGAAAAAGCCTTCTCTAGATGAGAAGAGGCCGGAGGACGTTTGAGCACAGTGCACCACGAGTCTCCGCTGCTACGATTGGCGGACATCACATGTCTTCGGAATATTTTTATTTAAACTTATTTCTTAGTAATGCAGGTTTGTTGATGTTTGTCTTCCACCGAGCACGTGGTATCAGCACTTAGAGTTGCAACTAACAATTTCATAGGTATAGAGGAGATTAGATAGAGCTAGCAGGTATAGAGGAGATAGATAGAGCTAGTAGGTATAGAGGAGATAGATAGAGCTGGTAAGTATAGAGGAAAAAATTCTGTTTGCTCGCGTACTGTCGAATAAAAGCCATCGCTAAGACACGAAGCTACCAGAACAGTAGATAAGTTCTTAGTAAATATTTATGTTTTAAATTGACACACATGATTTATTTAATCGGGTCGGGCGTCGAATCGCAATCTGCGCTCGTGACGGTCTGTATTTACCTCTGTTCGGGGAGCAGCGGAGCAGGGCGAGGAATGATATATCTACTTGTTTATTTAGGAGGATGTGTTTTACAACTAGTAAAGTAATAGCTTATATATAGAAACCCATGCTGCTCATAAGCTTCCGCCCGACAGTACTAAAGCATGGTCCATCACACCATGATTCCCTACGTAGACGCAAACCAGCAAGTGCATCATCGAGTGAACTATCAATTCCCCAGAATGTGTGGGGCGTTGGATATACCGTTGCTTGTTAACTGTCCAGAGTGTTGCGGCCTCTTTCGTTTTTCGTTGAAAGGCTCAGAGTTGGACTACTAAAATATTAAATAGTAAATTGCTAAATAATCAACGGTTTTCCTTCTTTATAATTAGAAAAGTTTTTGGTGTGATTAGTTAGTAATATAAAATGGTACTTAGAGATTTTTTGTTTTAAAAAATGCTGTTTACGGGACCAACAATTTCGTTAACCACTCAACTAGTTTGAATGACGGATTGGAACTCGATTGGAACTGTTTCGTTTCCGGCAACCAGTGTAGTAGTATCTGATGCTAACACATGCTGTCGGACTGCGAGGATAACAGTTTTTTTTTAATTTATTTTTTTATTAACTTTTACAGCAATTAATAATAATGATAAAGGTAAGTAGAACACGTCCGGACGCGGCAGGCCGCCGGCGTGACGGCGGAGAGCGGTCCCACAGTAACGCAGTGTCCGGACGAGCCCGCTCGGTGGCACGTGGCGTGTATCTCCAATTATACACAGATTTGTTTGATACGCATCTGTAAGCTTCGTCGGTTAAACTGAAATAATATAAAAAGAAACAGTTGCAAGGCTGCAGTGTGCTTGTGCTAGCGCAACATGGCAACCTGAGGAATGATGTGTCTTTCTGAAAGTGCGGATGTCACGGTGTATAGGTGAAATGTGTGCTCGTTTGTCACCCTCAATACAATAAAAACAAAAATAAAAATAAAAAGAAAAATAATTCCGTACAATTATTCTCTTGAGGGTTTTAATTTTTTATTCTGAGGTAAATTTTGTCCGCATATAATCTTGTTCGTAATCAAATTCGTGTACGTCAGAATTCTCTCCACTTCCAGCTTTAAATATTCCTCCGCCAAACTTATTCAATCTAAAACTCTGTTTAATTTAATCTGTTTAGAAAGCATGAGTAAATATTACTATTATATGCATCTTCAGATAATTTAAGGTTTCTAAAAAAAGCGTGTCCTTGTCTGTGTGTTCCATTTAGTTTTGCAGTAAGTTTTTTTAACTTATTTTTCAAATTAAAATAAAATGAAGCAAAATGGATCTAACAGAGACTCCGGTCACTTGACTGAGCGGACGGTACAAAAGTGTTGTGAATTTTTTTGAATTAATTTATTGTTTCTAGTGTGTTTTTTTTATATAATTCTCACTATATATGTTTTGCAATTGTAAGATTTGATTTGTTTCATATCTCTAGTCTTCAAATCCAACGAATGATAATTCTGTCTTCATTGTAGCAATAAATTAAAGAAAGTAATTATCTTGGGAACCGATATTTTCATTTCAAATTATGCATCAAGAACTCGTCTGATTCTCTGATGCAATATGTGGCTAAGTAAAGACAATAATCCCGTTTACTTAAAATACTACTTGTACATTAGATATTGATTTTTTTACTAGGACAGAACTCAGCGAGTCATTTAGTTGTGATTGAACTGACAAGAAAAAGCTTCTGTCTAATGTATTTTACGATTTTCTTCACTTCTATTAAATTTCAAAGTAAGTTTAGCGTCTACTATAAGTTTTCAACTTGAATTTAGTTCTGTTTCTTATGTTTGTGTTTTAGTTCATGCTCCGACTTCAATGAAGTCGTTTATTTGTTTTGTTTAAACAATTTTATTCTATAAGATTGACTATGCGGCATTACTTCCAAGTGATTAAGTTCAAGTAGTTGTTATATGATTAGTAATGGTAGAGATATAATGCAGTTGTTTTCTGGCTTTGGCATGCACGTGGAGCATGACACCCACATAGAATGCCAATTTTAAAATAGTACCATAACGCTGCTGTGTTTTGACTGGTGAGTGTGGGGATCCCTTATGCGACGAGGCTTCTTGAAGGTGATAAGGCAGCTACACTATGATTCCTTATCGGT
Source organism: Teinopalpus imperialis (assembly GCA_029286865.1). NCBI lineage: Eukaryota > Metazoa > Arthropoda > Insecta > Lepidoptera > Papilionidae > Teinopalpus > Teinopalpus imperialis. Next base: position 179,219 of record JAGSMU010000065.1, read on the forward strand.
GAACATGGATTTTATTAGAACCACTGGCATCAGGCGGACCGTGAGCTCACTTATTACGCCAATTCAATAAAAAGCTATGTACTGCTATTTAAAGTTGCCGTTTTTATGATACTCAAAGAGGCAACGATGAGCAAATTCATGCCTACAGGACCGATCATTACCAATACATTACAGTTCAACAAAAGAAGTCTTTCATCTTTGTTTGCTTACAGCAGTACAAGGACATTACGCGAAGTTTACACGCCCCGACATATTGTACACAAATCAATATTATGTGTGAAGGCAACATTGCGAAGCCTCGCAGTTAATCTCTTAATGGAAAACTGATCTCCGTCGTTCGAGCGAGTGCTGTGGACGGGCTCTGGTACATCCTCGCAACACTCCGCGCCCACAGACGATATTGCTTCTAATATTGGCAGGATTATCCCTGTACGCTGAAGATACATATATCCCCGATCAAATGTATGGGTTGGTGCTTTTTATGTCACCAAGGTGGCAAGTTAAGTATCCGTTCCGGTCCGGGCTAGGACCAGTGGGAGGGGACTGTCTCTATTATATTTGAGACGTAACTTTTGCATTTTTTATATATAATTAATAATATAATTAAACATACATACACCACTGCAACAGCACATAGATACAATCACAGTATTCCGAGCTGCGGGTAGCCCCGGCTGACCAGGGCATGAGGTCCCCGTGGCCAAGAGTAAAACATTAGAAACGTTGCGAATTTAAAAAGTATGGATCTCATTAAAGGTTAGATAATAATCAATCAACAACTACGGTGTCCGGGTTCCCACGTAGGTACTTCCGCAATAATTAATGAAACAGTAATTGCAGGGACATGCGCGCGACGCAGAACCGCGTGTAAACATCGACTCCAGAATGATGACTAGCCTGTAAGCATTTCGTCGTATTTTAATTTTATACCTCGAGTTCGGATGGCTATTTTAATATTTAATTTAACATTCCCTTTTAGAAATGTTTGTCTAGGTAACGATGACAAATGTGCACACAGACTGAAGCTAGAGAAAGAATAAGCGGCCGTACTCAGACCCACCGCATGGGGCTGGGATTGTTTAGCTTTCCCGGCCCCAATGGCGTCTGGGAAACGGACACGGGTGGATCCGCCTCCCATCTACAGAGGGTGATGCCCTCCCCCGGGCAGGAGCTGCCTGGGCGGCCTGCGCAGGTGGATGTGTGCGAAAGCGTTCCCGTGATCCAGCCATATGCGACGAAGGTGGAACACCATTGGATTTTAGTCGATCCTTACTACCGTACCCATCCGCAGGGATGGGTATTCGTAGGCATTTCGACATGTAAAAGAAATGGTATCGAAGCATTTCATCTAAGTTCTTGTCTTATCGAATCCCTTCTAAAATCATCTTAATTTCTCTGAAAACAACGCGGTACGCGATAAACAACTATCTGTCGCCAGCCTCGGTCGACCGAAGGCAGCGAGTGTACGCTCCTGCACCAAAATAGATCTGGTACAAAAAGTTTACAAGACGGCGTTACTTTCACATATAAGATTCACTCAAATTGTCATATCTTGTACTCAAACAAAAATTTTCAAAGATGACTCTGTAGTTCGCTCGACCGCAAAACAGACTGGTCAGGTCAGGGAAATGTCGACAGTACAAGAGTGAGGTTACCGATGAACCTGGGGAGGACAGTACAACATAGTGTCAGTGTTTGTGCGAACGTTTATGGAACTATGATAAATCCTGCATATCATACGTGACCATCACAAAGTATGGTCGAGATGATAACTGAGGCGGATCACTGATTACATTAATGGATGAACGAGCTGTTTGTTGGCAGATAGGGCTAATACAATTTCAATAACAATGTAATCAAATCTCCATGTTTACCTCTGGCGTCCATTTTGATTGCGTTTCGCAAATAATCTAATGGCGACAGAAAATAAAAAATCAGGCCTTGTCGGCAAAGGCTTGATGCTAAATTTAAATTCAGCGAGATTAAAGCAACATTATTTTGATTTTAACTCTTCTGCGAATTTTATCATTATATTTAAATGAAGATTTTTTTTTATCAAATTAGTAATCAACGATGGATGCAACTGACTTAAGATCATGCTCCTAGCGATGTTCCGGCAGAGGAGCCGTTGTGAAGGAAATGCAAGTACAGGATAGTTTAGTGGGTGGTGCTCACAAGTACTGGATAGTTTAGTGGGTGGTGCTCACAAGTACTGGATAGTTTAGTGGGTGGTGCTCACAAGTACTGGATAGTTTAGTGGGTGGTGCTCACAAGTACTGGATAGTTTAGTGGGTGGTGCTCACAAGTACAGGATAGATTAGTGGGTGGTGCTCACAAGTACAGGATAGATTAGTGGGTGGTGCTCACAAGTACAGGATAGTTTAGTGGTGGTGCTCACAAGTACTGGATAGTTTAGTGGGTGGTGCTCACAAGTACAGGATAGATTAGTGGGTGGTGCTCACAAGTACAGGATAGTTTAGTGGGTGGTGCTCACAAGTACTGGATAGTTTAGTGGTGGTGCTCACAAGTACAGGATAGTTTAGTGGGTGGTGCTCACAAGTACTGGATAGTTTAGTGGGTGGTGCTCACAAGTACTGGATAGTTTAGTGGTGGTGCTCACAAGTGAGGCACGAGGCAATGATGAACGTTGTTGACGTTGTTTGTGCTATTAACATTACCAACGACTAAGTAAAAGCTAACACTTGTGCTGGAAATGTTCCACAACAAGTCGAATGGCAGATTCAAACTTAAGTTTTGCAGACCGTACCCAAATGATTTGATATTGACGCTTAAATTAGAAATTTTCAAATTATTTTTCATTTTTCATGATTATTTCTTTTGTATTCCATGTTAATTAGTTTGCTACTTTGGTAATAACGTTCATTATATTGTGTTTCAATGACTCGAACATTTTATTGAAATTAATTACGCAGCTTCTACCCGAGAATATTTAGACAGTTTTTTATTGACGTTGTCGGGTCGTTCATTAGGATGGACGACAGATCCCATTATTGCCTCGTGGGGCTAGCTTTGCTTTTGGTCGTGGAGAATAGGATAGGAACAGATAAGATCCATCCACTCCATAACTGCACTACCAGCTCAAATGACAATTCATTTGCATTTTTTATTTTATTTGTTTGTTACAAAATTAATCACTTATGAACTTCTTGCTGATGTTTAAAACCCATTTATTGGCGAACCTTCTACACTTTAGATGCATACGCTTGTACGCTATCCGTAAACAATTCTTGCGCGATACCACAGCGAGCAAACTGGTATTTTAAGGCCACGATTACGTGCTTCGAGATTACTACCATAGAATTCCCATTAGCATTTATTGTGCTATTATACAGTGGTATTCCTCGTTGAACGCTCGAGCCGATTCGATCATGTTGTAGCTAGAAACCAACAGTAGTATGGCCCCCCACCTTCTTTAAAAATAATAACTTTATACTGTATCGAAAAAGTAGCATCATAGTACTCGCGAATGAAATTATTTATCTCAGCGGATTACTCGTACTGTGAAACGTTGGGTTGAAAAATTAAGAAAATAAACAAAATCCCTAGAAAATATTTTGTCTTAGAAAGTCAGTCGCCCTGTAACTAGATGGGGCGGGGATATTCGCAGGGCAGCGGGCAGAGGCTAGAGGAGGACAGCTGGAGAGCGAGCTCAGTGGCCATGCAAGAGGCCGATGTCCAGCAGTGGACTGATACAGGCCGATGATGTGTATGTGTAAAGCTTATCGAGGCAGGCCGAGCTGGTCACTACAGGCGTAATGCCTGGATTCTTTTCCTTTAATCTCGTAAGGATCACATCGTCGCATTACATTATTACATTTTTTATAACTAAGGGTCTTTTGTTTCTATATCAACGTACTAATAATAATAATGAATCTTTATTATTTAACTAACAATTTACGTAGGTAAACACGGCAGGTAAGTGTAAAAATATGAAAACCAGAAAGGTTGCACTTTTCCAAAAGCTGTACCTGCCTAGTACTAGCTGTACCGAAATTACGTTTTTGTTCACTTAACGTACAATGAAAGAGGGATAAAAGTGTGTTGTTGTTGTGTTTTTAGTAATGCTAAAACATATACATATAGATATATAAATAATATCTATGCGGTATTCAGTCCGTCTTTACATATTTTTAATTGTTTAGATCATTAGTCAATGTCTGCTTACAATCTCGTCCATTTAATAAATATATGTTTAGGTTTTTATGGTTTGGTTGCCTTTTATAAATAGATTTTACATCATCATATTTATATAATAATGATAATTTAGATGAAACAAATTCCATTCCCTCCACTTTGGTAATTGTGGCAGCGTTCGACTGTGTAGTCTGCAGTTAATCCGGTAATGGAAAACAAACACGAGCCTGTAACGAGTTGTTGCGTCCGGTACTGTACAAGGTGCTCGCGTCTTAATCACTTAACTGGACAAGTAGACCCTTGTGTCCTATACCTCCTTACACCTTAAAAGTATGAAGAATGTGTCTTATTAGAAACAATTGTTTTTCACAACACGAAAATAATTGAGACACGTATTAATTCTATATGTAATAAGCAGCTGAGGTGGGCCGACATACACTTTCTAGGATATCTACGAGTATAACTAACAGAGACACATTCGTATTGGCATGCGCAGTGTAGACGAAAGATGACCTCAGGATTGTGTCCTGTCTCCTATGGTCAGGAGTGGACTAGTGGTGGGCTGAGAATCTGATGACGATGATGAAACAGTTTTTTGTCTGTTTGTCTCCGCGTGTGTGCGCGCTCGTCTGCACAATGAATGAAACAATTTTGATGAGGTTTCATTTATAATTATTTAAATCAACAAATACTAAATACACCAATTTTAATATCTTGTTCGCGTTAGTGCATACTGTGATGTTTGCATGAAATCGAAGGCACAGCTCGTTACAAAGAAATCAAGAAAATACTAAAATATTTCATGTATGTTACTGCTGCATCATTTGAAGCAATATTCTACCGGTTGGAGCGACAGCATCGATGAAGTAAATTTGATTTTATGAAATAAAAAAAAGTAAAGTTATTATTGTGATTTATTGGTGATGAATGTGGGCGTCATCGGCTGGTGAATAAAGATAAGGAATCCGGTAATTGCACATGACTGGTTAGAAGTAACTGTGGTTATGACGTCACATCCGCTTGTAACGTTAGCGGACTCAGAGCCTCGTCATGTGCAAGCGTGTCAAAGTGTCAAAGATTCAAGATGCTCACGTGTTGCTTCCTCCCGAGGACTGCGGTGTAATGTCATACGAAACACATCAGCCTTGTGCTGCTATTTCACGACATTTGTGGCATCTGCGGTGTCGCTCTACCTCTGGACAATGTTGAGTGAGATGACAGACAGCCCAAATATTTATACAAAATATTATATTATTTATATTAATGTATATATTATAAATGTTGCAAACTGAAATGCACTTACTCTCCTCAAAAGAGTTACTTGCGGTAACGGAAACGTAAACCATTTCGTAGTAAATAATTATGTTTTAAATGGGAGCAGATGTTTCATTTAATAGGGTCGGACTTCGGGTCATCCGCGCTCGCGAAGCTCGTCCTTGCGTCTCGCGGCGCTACACACAGAGCAGAGGAAGCGTCGACAGTGGCGACAAGTGGATCACACTCCCAAACACTTATTTGTGATAAAAACAACAATAAAAGTTTTGGACGTGTAATCATGGCAAGTTTTACTTGTCCCTGCTAGCTGCTGGACAGAGTCCACTGCGCTTGTGCGCTCGTTAAGAAAATATCTATGAGAATATATTACGACCGAAAGCAGCTTGACAGCGGTGACGTCGACTGTGAACGAGGAACGGGGCCTCACGGTGTTTCCGTGGACTGTGACTGCGGTTGGCGTTTGGGAAATAAGAATACAAGAGTCGGATAGTTAATACGGGAACCAAGCTAGAATCAACAGCTTAAGCCACACTGCCGCATGTAACTAGTTATAGAATGACTGGGTCGGCTCGACCACGTCCGCACACCAGTGTGACACAGCGGCATCGCTCTGCGGTGTGTGCTGATGCTTGATGGTGCATGTGTGTGTGCAAATGTGTTTGCGTTTAATTTCACAAATCCTATAAGCTTAACACTTTTATTTTTCATCTTCTATGTTTAATACTAATTGAACGTCAACCGGATTGCGTGTGAAATACATAATATTTTCTGTCGCTGCGTTCCGATACTGGTCGAGGGTTGTTATTTATGTTATCCTGACTGCAAGCTGTATTCTCCTAAATTTATAAATTTTGATCAATAATATGTGTATGAAACAAGTGTTAGTATGTCGTGCGTTAGCCCGCGCTTGCGACGCACGATACCTCACCGAGGTCGTGCATCGTGTTCAGTTATACACAAATCAATACATTGTTCGTGACGTGACAGGGACAGGTTTCGTAGTTAATCACTCAGTGGAAAATTGATCACCCTATAACCTGACCGAGCATTCTGTGCTATCAATAACGCAACCTCACAACACGACCTCTCCTTCAGACGGTACAGTTCTTTACGTCTGTACTTTCTGCTGTTATTGCTGATGGGATAGTGCCTGTCTCCCGCACAGGCACAGTACTATTTAAGATATGCGGGCTCCTGTGCTGCGGCTGCAAGTTCGAGGATGCCACACACGAAAACCTTTCTTCCTCCTCGGTTGTCGGCTCTTCGAGTACGCGGCCGGACCACTGCCACTTAAATGATATTATTTTCATATTAAGATTTACTTTGTATACTGTGAAAGTATGTTAGGTAACACGTGCTCGCAACCACAGCTGTATATAACTGTATTGCAGGCCTCGCCTCACAGTACAACTACTTAAGCTTCGCTATCGTTTGGACACGGAGATGTAATTGCGTTATAAGGATCTCATTACGGGTTAGATAATATTTAATTAACAATTACGGTGTCCGTGTTCACACGTACGTATACAATAATTAATGAAACAGTAATTGCAGTCCGCAGTCCGTCTCGCAGATAACTCACTGACAAGATGCAAGACGCAAGCTATTTACTCCGTCAATATTAGTCTCCGACAACATTAGACCTGCTTTGAAAAGGGAAGTAAAAGTCTAAATATATACAAATCCCTCTCCTGGGCACAAGCCTCCCTTGTAGAGTGTTAGAGCATAATCCACTGTCGATTTGCTGCCTTCGCATATCTTTGAAAAAAAAATATTTTTGATTATTAATATTATTTCTTAGCAAGTAGTAAATCAGCACTTAAAATTGCGACTAATTACTATACTATACGCTGAGCTGTGACGAAGGTGAGCCTCATTGATTGTTGTGATCGATCGTTTGCTACGTACAGCTTCAGGGAACAACAGAAAGTTGCCATAAGAAAATTCTAAAATACGTGTTCAACTAACCCACGACTTAGCAGACAATCAGAAACTCCCTGTGGAACGTTTACAGAAGAAAATATATATGACACAATCAATAACATTTTTCAACTAAAAATAATTATCAAAGTAAACACAATGAGAACAAGTTGCAACAACAACAACAATGCAAGTCGCGCGGTTTTCCTACAAAAACTGTTCAACAATGAAATAAGACTAGTTAAGGAAAATGTACAGTACAAAGTTATTGCGCCCAGCGCTCCGGAGAATTCATTAAAGAGATCATTTGCTTTGCAGTTCTCCGGCAGACTATGACGATTTTTTGCGACTTTATTTACTTTCTTCAGTACACCGAGAAACATGAGGGACACGAGACCTTGCTAACATCGTATTGCACGCGAATTACATCCCAATATGATAAGAGGACGAGGGAGTGCAACTTCCTTGCGAATGCCTCGCACTGTAATATATTCTGAGTAGTGTAATGATATAATATATTCAAAGCTATATCATATGTGAATAAAGAAATAATCAGATTACCATTTATGCTGGGGTTTATTACAATATAACATTATAAGTACATATGTGATAACTAGTATGACGTTGATGAGATTAGTCTCGCAAGTTTTTTCTTTGAGTCAAGTCATACAGAACAGGTCAACGTGATGCTCCGGAACACGCTCGCCATAAATAAGAGTTTTAGTAAAATTTATTGATACTTTGCTTAAAAGCATTCAGGTTGTTCTAGATTAAGATAACGATTTGAAGGCATAAATCATATAAGAGTGTAATATATTTGTTCGTGTGTATCAGTAGTATATATAGCAATGTTATGGTGTCTACGCTGTTGTGTGGGACAATTTTTTTTGTAAATAAGTTTGTCTGCTTTTTCCACTGAAGAATTTCACAATTGGCTGTACCAATGAATAATTGCCCACACATTGTTACGCCTAAGCCTTATTTTTAGCCACGTTAGCCTATTTAGTGAGCAAGCGCGGAGACACGGGTCAGATTCTTGTTAGTACGAGGTTGCCATTCGAGTATGTACGTTCCTCTTCACTTATTAGTTGTAGGGGCAATGTACCCTGCCCCATGCCGCTACTTACGTCTAAGATAGAAACGTTTAATGCATATTTACACGAGTACTACACAATTAATGAAACTAACTTTACGGTTTTTTATTACACAATTTTGAATTTGTGACATTTTGAGTGCTTTACGACATTTAGTCATGGGTGGCCGGTCGTGTAGTGTTTGATGGTATATCCTTTATCCAGATTATAGGTTTTTTATTTGATTTACACAAAATAACATCTGTATCTTGAGATCCTGGAGTGGTATGCTTGTCTTTGATTTCATTAAATCAAATAAAAGCTGAATATTTTAAGTTTAATTCAAATTAGGATCGATCCCCAGCAGTCATTTATTGTCTGAAGTTTGATGTAAAGAAGGTCGACGTGAAGAGCTGCAAGGACGAAAATAGATCGACGTAAACAACTCAGTTGTGCGTCACATCTACGTTTAAATTACCATTTATTTCCAATTGTTTACACAAATTTGAATTATTTTAAATTATAATTTAAAAATCTACATCTAACACAAATAATCTACAGCCAGTCTTCGCATTTGTTGCGAAAAAGGAACTTTACTTTAAGTTTAAGGTAAAATTGGGAAAAATTACTTTTTTGGGATCGTTCCTGTCAACAATGTTATGTCAATAATAGCACGCATTAAATTGTAATATTTTATATCAGATATAATGATCAGTACAAGTTAACACCAACAGTACAAAATACTTGTCAAATGGCCAGCACACGCCTAGACGAGTATGACATGTTGAATCTAAATCCACTTCACTATCCTTCTGCGGATGGGTTGTAATCAAATTATTAATAAATTATTTCTTTTTAATTGGTACCCTAGGTTTTCAAGATTTGTATATATATATATATAAGATATCTTACTTGATTATTTTTCAGCCTATCAGATGCTATTTATTAAAATATTTTTTTTTTAACGCCTGCGGATATAACCTCAAATACTATTAACAATACATAATTTGATTATTATCGAATAGCGTAGTGCCTGAAGTGTGTTTCTGAAATCGTACAAACATAAAAACGGGCAAGTGGCCCTACCCCAGGCGAGCGGGCCGAGACCCGTTGCAACTAATTCCCGGCGCCCAGCTGCTGCAGCCGCTGCCCCGACGCCACCGTGCTCTGTCGCGCAATTAAAGTTCAAAAAGAACACACAATGATATCTATGTACGTCGCCGGGGATCCCCCGCAGCGCGGAACGCCGACTTACTCTGTTTTGTCCAATGAAAGTTAGATAGCTCATAGTTGCCGGAACAAACGGATTTGTAGATTGCAATTTGAAATGCTCAATGTCGGCAGTTGGGGAAAACACCGCAGGTTGAAGTCAACCTTAACGCCTAAGCAATAAGACAAAATGGAAATACGTGAACGGCCAACCTAGTGTCGATGTGAGCGACCATTTTTAAACACGTTTATTTTTCAATCATTATTCGTATTTACCTACAATTTATTCATAGAATGTGGAAATATAAATAGGGGTGGCGAACCAGTTCAGTTCACCTGACATCCAGCGGACCATCTCCTAGCACAAGCATTGTCAGCTCAGTTGTCCTGGTTAACTGGAATATTACTAATATTAATGGCATTGCTAATATTCTTTAAAAAAAATATTCGGCATTTTTTTTGATATTCTCATAATAATAACTATAGTTGAAATTGTTGTTTGTAAGTATTCCACCCCAAGGTTTTCTTTTCTAAGTAGTCAGCAATTTTATAATAATTTTAACCGTTAACAGTGTAAAGGTTCAGAGTACGGTCTGAAATCTTAACTATGTGGGTTCGAATCCGCCATTAGATAATTATTGTAAACCACGTCTACCTACTCAATAAGTGGCACCGGAACGCGCGGAGCTCGGTTTGCTCGCGAACTCGTCGCCTGGCATTGAGCGGGCGCACCGACACGGAGCCACCCGGCTCCTCGGCCGCCGCTAAGTATAGATAGTTATTTACGATCAAATACTCCTTGGAGATTAGTAAAAAAAAACGCACTTAATTTAGCTGGCACAGGGTGGGGGTGCCGTGCGCGGAGGGGCGGAGCGTCTTGATTATATTCGTTTGAACTGCAGATGAAATCTCATTTTAGTTGTGTGAAACACTGATCAAGACAACTGGGCAGTGTCTGTGTGTCTGTATGTTCTAGTATAAGTGAACATTGAGGCTCTTCGCAGGGGCGGACTGGGGTCCAACGTGTGGGTCTGGGCGAGCCCAAGCTGTTCAATATGTTTGTTTTTTTATTTATTTCATCGTTGTGTATTTTTATTTTCATAGATTGTTGTATTTGAAATACAGGCAAACTACTAGGGAGCCCCCTGAATGAATGAAGCAGTTCAGGTCTTTGTAAATTTGTACGCAATGATAAGGACCTTGAAAATCTATACAACAATGTGGCGGCTATCTTATTATAATCAGTTTTAATCATAAAGGGAATTCATTTTTATACGATGGTTTATACCCGGGTATTATTTCTTTAAAAAATTTTCAACTAATATTTTTTTAAACCTATGGTGTTTTTATTTTTCGTTCCTTAAAGTAGTCTGGAGAAATTCTGCTGTCGCTGTGCCGTTGTCTTTACGCGAATGATTACGGCACTATAATATATTCTGCGCAGTTTTTGTCACCTGGAAATAAGCAGAAGATATCGTGGACACCGACCAGGAGGACGTCACCATCACGTTGTGATGACATTGGTGAAGCATGGTCTCCTGTTCAACATTTACCATAGGTACTGATCTTTCTTCTCGGAGGTTACTAAATGATTTATTAACAAAATTAGAGATATCAAACAAGTACAGTTATCGTAATAGTATGTGATTATTTGAAACTAAAAACATTTACATTTGCCTTAAAGGGTGATAACATGTCACCAAATGTGAAAATATTCGAATGAAGTATTTTAGAAGACAATATAATAAGTTTGACATCGCATTTTGATATTTCCTCGTCCCCGAGAATCATTGTAAACCTTTAGTGTTTTATACATGTTAGCACTTTTAGCAATTTTTAGCAGTTAGCAATTTTCTTCTTACATTGAGAGTAACACACGAGCACACAGTTGATCTGAACGCAACTGCTTCCTATGGCCCGTGACATTTACATTCATCCTGGACAAGGAATCACAATGGAGATGCAATGATACCCTTAAAGAATGAGATGGAATGCCTCGTCACCAGTAATTAAGGTCCGGATCCCTGCACCTACCAGTCGATACACAGCACACAGCGCGTGGTGCTACTCTTGGCGAGCCGACCCATTCATTCTGCAGCAAACGTACAGCGCAGCTCTACCACTGTCAGGTCCAGGGTTTCGGTTTTATTTCACTTACATTCGAATTCTTTTTCAATAAGTGATCAATCAATCAATTTCAAAAATCATCTATGAAGTGTGAAGCGTATTGGTTCAGGACACGGTCTGTGTCTTGACTTAACTTAAGGTCGGAGGTTTTGAATCCGCTATTCGACTATTGTCGTGAATAATTTTCTAGCCTTTAGGTTTAGGTTTAGGTTTAGGTTTAGGTTTAGTTGGATTAATGTGAACGTTAGTTATATTACTAGCACTTCTAGAATTCTTTTTAATTCTTTTAATAACAAAAAGTTTATGGGAATCCCTAAGTCGTCCGGACGTCAGAAACTTACTCGTAATATTAAATAACATGAATGTCATTACACTTAAACGATAATTAAGTGTAGATTTTTGCTAAAGGTGCTTAAGGTATGGTAATATTCAAGCTATATCAAATATACGCAGTGGTGCGCGAGACCAGTTGTGACCCCGTGAGGGCGTCAGGGCGTGGCGGAGTTCCTTGATTAAAAGCGCTTTGCGACTCCGCCGGCGGCGAGCAAGGGATTACCGTTAAGCCTTTTTTGACTCGTACGTTGCATGTCTTCCTTGTGAGCGAATTGAAAAGATAATATAAAAATAAATGAAATCATAATTTTGTCCATACTTTATCGCAATATGTCGACAGCTCAGCTTTTCATCCGCGGTACGCGAGCAGACCGAGATCCATCCCCGGTGCTTGTAACCATGAAGTTGTTTATAGCGTTTTTAGTGCTGGGCAAATCCAGCGCTCGGCGGTAAAGGAATACATCGTGAGGGTCTGCATATCTAAAAAATAATAAAAGGAAATATTTCGAAGACATGTGAAGTCAGCAACAATAACAGGCTGTGACAGATGTTCCGCAGACGAGCACACGTCGACGCACCTCGGAACTTGCCATCAAATATACTTTAATGTGTCGTAAAAGTGTTGCACGTTATTTTCAATGTAAGAGCAATGATTCAGTTTGTTTGTAGTTATAGCATGAGTGGGACAGTTCGACCGGGATAGAATATACATTTATACTATATATTTTACCGCATATATATTTATATATGTATATATATATATATATATATATATATATATATATATGTGTGTATATACACTTGCATACAAATTGACTTATGTCTGTTGACTTATTGTAAAATTAACACACATTAAGAAAATATAACATTTAAGGTAAAAAAATCAATTAGCTTCGTACAACAAGATTTAGTAACCATAGATATACTGTACACTTTATTTAAGATATGGAAGAGCTGATCCTCCTGGCACACGCATACTAATTCTTACAAGATGATTCTAGCAATTAGTAAAGTAATTCTGTGTCTATCATAACACACTTTATTATTATTTATTTATGTTTAAGTTACCGCGGTCCTGATGTCGATTCCCAACCGAACTCAGAGCTTGTAAACGAGTCGCGTTATTGGTATCGAGTCTATTACGATCCGTGTGGCTGATTGCGCATCCGACCCGACCTTCGGACGTTACGTCACGGTTAGAGAGGGACGAGGCGAGCACGTATCCCTGTTGCCCTCGACTATCATTATAAACGGAAATAAAGTGGACACACGGCTGGTCACGCGCCTCTATTTTCAAAGATATGTTTACGATATTTATAGTCATTCAAACCAACCTTTTCATGGTGCAGCTGAACACAAGCTGCGACGTGGCTCCAGCACTATTTACCACGACTACATGTTGATACAGAAATAACGTTTGTATAACTCAAAACTGCCACTGTGTTCTCTTGCGACCGCCCACGACTTCCTTGCGGTGTCAGCTGCCGCGCGGTATCTGCATTATGCTCAAGGATAAATGTAGATGTCATGGCCGCAGGAATCACTAACTCGCTTTTAAATCGGTACGAACCGAGTTTGATCCCCGTCGTTGATACTGCAGCTCGGAACTAGTTGCGTCGTTACTATAGCATGTTAAAAAGAAGCTGATTTATAATTTTTTCAAACGTTGACTCAATCGATAAGTTACAATAACTCTTCAGCCAACATCGGCAATTGAAGTAAATTACTATCGTATGTTTGTAGTACCTTATATATTATCTAAAGAGGTGAGTGTTCCATTGTTTCCCATAGTAGAAGTAAAAGGTTTAGACAAGGAAACAAGTACTTTATACAAGATAGCTCAGAGAGCTATGGAGAGTGCTATGATGTTTCTCAGCGTGATAGAACACGCCACGTAGACATCCGCAGTAGAACGAGGGTGACTGACATCACTCAGAAGATTAGCGTGTTGAAGAGGCAATGGGCTGCCATATAAGTCTTAGAACCGATTAGAACGATAGGTTCTTGAGTGACAACCTCGGGCTGGCAGCCACAGCGTGGGGCGACCCGCCACCAAATGGAGCGACGACCTGTGCAGGTCAGCGGGGAGCCTACGGATGCATGCGACTTATGATTGCGCTTTGTGGCAGTCTATGTCATAAGAGTCTATGTCATATGAGTCTGTCATAAGACTCTATGTCATATGAGTCTCTCATAAGACTCTATGTCAAAAGAGTCTATGTCATTAGAGTCTATGTCATAAGAGTCTATGTCATTAGAGTCTATGTCATAAGAGTCTATGTCATATGAGTCTGTCATAAGACTCTATGTCATATGAGTCTGTCATAAGACTCTATGTCATATGAGTCTGTCATAAGACTCTATGTCATAAGAGTCTATGTCATAAGAGTCTATGTCATAAGAGTCTATGTCATTAGAGTCTATGTCATAAGTCTATGTCATAAGAGTCTATGTCATAAGAGTCTATGTCATAGGATCTCATATATTGATAGACTGCGATCACTCTTGTTTATAAACCGAAAAATAAAATTCCACTTTTACACAGTTTAAGTGAAAACTTCATTTACGAATGAGATTTGATGCCAATTATCAAGAGATCAAAGGTGCTCCACACTTCAAACAGTCTGTTTAAAATAAAACCGAACTAAAGTAGGCGTGGACGGAATTAACATGCTCACGACATCAAAGCTCTGCGAGGTAACTCACTTCTATTTCTGTTGCAGCGCACAATGCCGACGACGACTCTGTCGCAATTACTTTTACTTGTATTAAGAGGGGGAGAACTACACAAGGTTTATTTTATTGTGCTGGTAGTTCCGGAAACAGTAGTCACTGGGGAAGAGGCCCACCATCGCTGTCCCTGGAGACTGGGGACAACGCATCTATATGTATTCCTTGTGGAGGACGAATGTGGGTGCCGTGCGCCACAGGAACTACTGACCATCAGGTGAACTATGTGCTCGTATGTCACCGTTAATAAACCAACACAAAAATTATTAGCAAGAATAGTCAGCGGTAACACGTTCTTTTAAATCCAAATTAGGAAAACCAAAATCAAATTGATAGTACCTTTACAACACCTACGTACCCTTGTGATAACTGGCTGTTCGATGATGGTTAAAGGTCCTCAACTCTCACGACTCCCGCACCAAGGGAGAATTATTATTTAAAGCTGTGTTAAAAAAATATATAAAGAAATTTAAAAAACTAGTACTACAATTACATACATTTATATTGTATGGAAACTTTTAGTTTCACTAGTTCCCGTTGCTCGCGCCAGGGGATGCTGGCTCACGCCTAGCTGTCTGAACTTCTCATATATTTTATTTTTCATTTCCTGTTAAAGTAGAAATAAGGAGTACAGTTTTAATTTACCCACTGTCATTATAAGCACATGCTCGCTCTTCGCGCGCTACTTCGGCAACTTCAAATACTTCGTTAAAAATATAATTGATCCGTAACTAAGTTCTTTCCTTTTTTTTATTATTCAATAAAAGTTAACAATTTTTTAATAGATAATATCGTTCATATATTTTGCTCACCGTTACATAAGTTAAACTCCGCGCATGTCATTTGAAAGAGATCGAAAGAGGTGACATAAATGAACTCTTTTGATATTCCCTTCGAAATAATTTAATTTCACCTTCAAATAATCACAAACATCATGCCAAATTACCAGAGTATTGCAGCATTTTCTGATGGAAAAGATTTCTATATCGTTCACAAAAAAACAGTTGTTGATAATCTGTCTACGCTATAAAAATATGAAGAATATTTATTTATTTCTTAGACTTCTCTCGCTACGTTTTTACTAGTTTGTACTTTTCTCTCTTTATTTTTTTCCTTCCGCACCGGGCACGTGGTAAATGAGTCAAATTACAATAATGGTCATTGGCGCCAGCACCGGGGATCCAACTCGGTGTGCTCGCGTGCTGTGGATTGAAAGCGTGAGATTAGACACCGAGCTAGCACGGCTCTTCAACTAGCTTAATTAACAAGAATTCTAACTAGCATAGTAGCCAAAGAAAAACCAACATATTAAATTTAAAACATTTTCCCGGCAAGCGATATATAACGTTAATTGATGAAGCTTGAACTGAGCAAAAATTAACGTGAAGATGTAATGGATTTCAACTAGAGTTTGGTCAACGTCAGCGATAGCGTGACAGGTTCCTGCATCAGGCGCGTCTCGTGAGCAGGCACAGCTGCTGACTTGTGCGACAAGGCGATGAAAACTTCATTCCTTCACTTCATCGCTTAAGCCGATTGCTATTTAGAGAGGTAACATTATTATATCCAAATGTCTAACAACCGTCGTATGAAAAAATAAATGCCACATAATCACTTCACATTTGATCATGATATTTTGAATATTTGAATCATGATATTTTTCCTAGAAAATTAGACATTTATTTTAGACAATTAAAATTAGATTCTTACGCAGAGAAAATCGTCAAAATCTTCTTGTTAAAAAGTATTGATATTCTATTTATTATAGAACTAAAAATAAGTACATTTTCATAAGAATTATAAATCTTTTCAAATTTTAAGTACAGGACATCTTTGAATTATTCTAAGTTTAGGTCTTTCATTTAAAACTAAACATTGACACAGGTTAGTTTATCTATTTTTATCGATAATATATAATACGTATGATTATTTTAATGTTATCAGGGTGGGCCTACACTGTCCTGAACAGCTGTGAAAGTTGCATGAGTGGTCAACATTCAGAACTGAGCATCATTGAGCAGAACTGAGTCATTGGTACCATATGAAATATAGCACCAATGACATGTCAAAAACAAAACGTAACAGACGACCACTTGAGGAGCACTCTCGTCAGTACAGCGAGACCCTAACAAATATTTATAACTGCCTGATGGAGACGGTGTATTGCGAGCTAAAATTAGTTTTTTTCTTAATCTCCATAGTAAATCATCATCTCCGCTCATCACTAGCTCACTACTGAGCACCGAACCCCGGCCACGTGCATACATCGACTTCCCGCACTTTCATAGCAGTCTGGCATAGACCGTCACTGCATCCAGAGGGGAGGGGGTACCATAGTGACTCTTCTGCGGATATCCACATTTGATACGTGATCACGCAGTTAATTATTTTTTTTTGTTATCATCTTCATTTACAATGTATATATAAATTTGCTTTTTAAGTTGAAATACAATTATGATAATTTACAATCGCAGTCGTATATTAATTCATAATTAAATCATATTATTACTGTTATGACTTTTATTTCGTCTGTATTAGTTAAAGAGAGAGGCGAGAGACGTGGTTGTAAAAATTCAATTTGCAATTTTCTCGTGAGGACTCTAGCTGGAGCTTCTCCTTGATTAAAAGCAATAAGCGGCGCGGAGCTCTGACGCGAGCGGGTGACGTTCCGCATGATTACACAGATCACTCTTACCTTATGTATTTCACGTGTCACTCGGTAAGTGAAGTTCGAAGGTAAAATAAAATTGAATGAGAAAGACTATAGTCAGCTGATGGTACACGATTGTGCTTACCGCCAGCTGAACTATCAGATCACCATCAATGGTCCGCTGCTCAACCGAGGCCTCTCGCACAGACTGCTACCAAGTGCTGCCCTGAACCACCTGCAACCATTAACTAGCCGCAACATATATAGGCCGTTGCTGCTTATATAGTGGGGCCCGTTCTCATCGCTAATGGATGGCGAACAAATGTCTTGTGTAGCAATCTTGGACTAGACGAAGCAAAGCTATTGATAACTGAATCACTCATGACAAATCAATTATATCAATTATATAAAGAGAAAATGAAACACATCGTCTGAAACACAGCAGTGTGCTGCTAAAAATAGTGAGAAAGCAAATGGTGAAAATAAAATAGTGACTCTTAAGAATATCCTAGTCGAAGAAACTAGTGCTGTCGGTCATAAGCGAGCTGATGGCATTCCACGTACGTACGTACGCCGCCAGCTGGGAGATCAATCGGAGGATGGATTTAAGGGAGGAAATGATATTGTAGATTGACATTATCAAAGTCAGTCAGTACTTTTTATGTGGCACCGGTCGCACGTCGGCCAGCTGCTCCAGACTTGAGGAAGAAAACGTGTACACTTGCGACAGCAGGACTGGAGCCCGCTGGGCAGCACCGGCACCGGCACCAGCTCTGCGGCTCCTAGTTATTTGGATCGTCAACATAATTAGTTTGAACTGATGTGTTGTCTTATAAAATATCAACGTTGTTTTATTCCACTGTGGAGACCTGGAGAACAAATTGCTAGAAACTAAGAAGTCCATGTAAGTACTCTGGTGGACTTTATTATCATGCCGTTTCATGTTATGGGATTTTTTCATTAAAACCAATAAAATATCTAATTAAAAATGACTAAAGTCGTGATTTGAAATGTTTTTATTATATTAACATAAAGTAAATATAAATAGTGGTAGAGCTACACTGCAGTTTTTTTCTAGCTGCAAAATAAATAGGTCAGCTCGACCGGGGTAGGACCACGCCCTCACAGAGTACCAGTGTAATATAACAGGATCCAGAGACCTTCATTACTGGTGACGAGGCATTCCATCTCAGTCCCTAAGGGTGACAACGCATCTGCATTATGATTCTTTGTCAAGGTTGTATGTAGATGCCATGGGCTGCAGGAATCACTTACCATCAGTTGAACTGCGTGCTGTGATGTGTGCTATGAACTGTGTGTGTGTGTGTGTGATATAAATATATCAAAATCACGAATAATTTATAAAAAAAAACGGAATAAACGTTCGATGTATATAATATATTTAACGTTTATTTCTCTAAGTATTTATTAGATTGCAAATAAATATTTATGACCGTGTCGGCACCACCGCACTTACATCTCTGCTAAAGAGCTCTGCAGCACTTCATGCTGCACTCAAGCAGCAGTCAGGAGCTGTCGTCACGGACGCCACGTCACGCCCCGACGGAGTTGTAGAACAACCCTCGCGGAGAACTGCACTTCGATACTTACCCTCATCATTTTAACCTTTCGTTGTGAAATCATTCGACCCATTATCGTTTATTTATAACATTATAACAAATAAAGCCCCGTATAATTCACTAGATTTGTCTGTTCATTTAAATAATAAAGTCATTTGCCCCCTAACTAGCACACAGTTGTATAAACATACCCGGACCCTTACGGTACATATATGTACCTATATATGAGTGGTCACCAAACCTTGTGCTTATAACTTTTCAGCCAAGAAGAAGAACTTGGCGAGATAGCATAGAAGTGATAGTGATAATAACATTCCTTATCTATGATAATGTTCTTGATACATAAGGTGATTTTTAATTTTAATTCCTTGATACTATTAGATCTTTATAGTGCTGGAGACTATGTTAATTAGAATACTTTTGTGCAAATACACACTGAAATGGAAATACATAGAGAATCAACAGATATAACAATTATTTATCCTAGGGAAACTTGCAGCTTTTCTAATTCTTTGTTTCGCTGCTAGCTCGGCCCCCAGGGAGTCCCGCGCTGCAAGCGTCTAAACTTTTCATATATTTTATTTTTCATTTCCTTTAGAAGTCGAGAGAGAGATTTTAGTTCAAGTTGTTCAGTTATTGTCATGATAAGCACGTATTTGGACACGAGTTTCTTTAACTGAATTTGTTATTTATCTGAAAAATTAATAATTTTAATAAATTATAAATTTAATAGAACCCGTGGTCTGGCGATTTCAAGTCATAGTCTTGTTACTTTGCTACGTTATGCACGGATTTTTTTTGTGTAGAAGATGCGGCTATTTTGTGGTTCAGCTGATGGTAAGTGATCACGCCCACGAGCTTTCGCAGCACTATAAAAGTTGCAAGTGCATTTCCGGCGCTTGTGAAACGAATAAGCTGTTATCTTTTTATTCCCAAGTCAAATGGGTTCGGAAATATCGCTGGCAAAGTATCGCTGCTTACGCAAAGTAGTCGTGTGTGGTGAAAAACTACGCACAAAGCGCACAGTGACAAATTGCCATCCGAATTGAAGGTGCGGATGAAATTTTTAATTGTGTCGCGATGATGGTTGAATCAATTCATCTGTATGTGTCCCGCATCGTGTACCAGCTTGGTTTGCAACGATTGCGGAGCGATGACCCTGTGCCTGTTGCCATTACTTAGTACGTGTGAGACGACGACAATTCAAATTGTAGATTAAATGGTGGTATTGTGTTGTAAACACAAAAATCACCATTTCTGTTGCAACCAAAAATAAAAATCATGTATCATGTTGAAATTCATTAATTGAGTATTATAAAAAGATTCAACACAATACATGATTTTATTTTTGGTTGTGAATAGAAAAAGTGATTTTGTCTGAGAACGAGTGGCTGTGCGAACGCGCCAATTGAAATAATTTTATCAGCAATTCGGATGTGAGTGAAGAGAGTGAACGCGCGAATGTCACCCGCAACCCCCCAACAAACATGATGCGTGTTAATGTTGACCACCGGGGCGGTAACTCCGTGTCAGCTTGTTCTGGTTCCGCGTCATCAAGAAGAGCGTGGACTTGTGCGGGATATATTAAATAATATTTTATCTATTTTATTTTATTTGGAAAACATACAGCAAAATACAAAATAACTTAGGTTTATATACATACTATAAATTAGCTAATAACATGTTTTCACATATAAATACCTAAAAATAGAGCCCATGAGTACAGAAACTTCACCGCAATACTTTTATAATATTTGTATACAGACTTAATTTAAAATAATAAAGAAAACAACAACATTTGCTTGAACAGAAGACAAATAAACAGAAGCAAAAAAGAAATAGTAAAAAGAGTATGTTAAGCTACAGACCAAACCAATCTTTAGTCAATGTTTTTTTTATAGTGGTAATTTTTGAGTTAAAGATATCAAAGTCATGTTGTTCTTAATTTTGTTGTATTTGTTAATTAAATTTGAAGCACGACAGAAAAATTAGTTTTTTCTATATTTTGTTACAATTTTGTTTATTATATCACATATATAAATCACACAGTTCACCTGATGGCAAGTGATTCCTGCGGTCCATGACATCTACATTCATCCTTGACAAGGAATCATAATGCAGATGCGTTGTCACCCTTGAGGACTGAAATGGAATGCCTCGTCGCCAGTAATAAAGGTCTCCGGTCTCCAATACGAGGTTGCCACTAGAGAACCTTTCCTTGATTGGGGAAGAAGCACGCCCTGATAGAATATCAGTATTAAATAGCAACATAATGCTGCTTTGTTTCGTTTGCTGTGTAGGGATTTGGAGACCTTTATCACTGACGACGAGGCATTCCATCTTAGTCCTCAGGGGTGACAAAGCAGCAGACATTCTTATTATACTTTGCGAGGATTTGCGAAATGTCTTCAGACCCTGACAGGTCTTACAATCAGATAGATTGTCACTCAAAATACAATAAAAATTGGATTAAGATGAAGTTGTGGTTCGAGAAAGACGCCCAAATAACGCATCATCAACAGATTGTTCAACTGAAATCTAAAAAAAAATAAAACCTTACAGTGCATCGATAAAAGTATATCAATATAAAGAAATAAATTAAAACAAACAATATGCTGCGCAACAATTAAACAAATTAATAAACAAGAGAAGAACATTAGTTATATTGACTGAACAGTAAAGAGGCGGCCGCGTGGGTCCGCGGAGCTCGGGTCGTCGACCTGCGTCATCGACTTTACACGTATGAAAAGACACGAGTATTAAAACCAAAAATGAATGTGACATTTTCTCAGTTAACCAAACACCGATGATATCGAGTTTTTACTTCAGGGAGGTTATTAGCATTTTGTAGTCCTTGCCTGGAGTCGAGGTGACTCATTCGGGCGCTCGTTTTTAATTGAATGGTAACGTGAGTACAATTACCGGTGAAAGCATTTATTTTAAGTGCTGTTTGAACAACGTAAACGAAGGCAGTTTTAACAGTGGTAGAGCCACGCTGCAGCAGAGTACTAGCTGTTTTAAGACTTTTTAAAGGGTTTTTTAGAATGTTTTGAAGTGTCAGTAATTGGGGCTCCCGAGCCCCAATTAATCATATAAAACATAGGCTTATGATTGATGTTGGTTTTGTAAAGACGCGGACCTTCTCCGGTCGAGCCGACCTTTTAATAGTGTAGCTAGAATCTAGCTGTAGTTTGATGAGATGATCAATAATAATATTTGCAATGAGGTTTCATTATAATTCAAACACAAACGCTCGCACTGATTCGTACTAAACCGTCTCTACTTCTCAACCTACAATGCACGCGATGCTTTAAGAGAAATGTGATAAAACTAATTTAAGATATCACTTAACGAGCTTTGAAGCCGTCTTGTCGTAATCCCTCTCCCGTAGCCTTTCTCTGAGTTTGTTTCCGAGTGTTTATAAACTATCAGAGAACTCCTTTGATATCTACTTAATGTTTAAGAATAACTTTTATTCCTCGAGTACCTAAATTTTATTGCTCTTTAGGGATGTAATGATACTATATGTCACATATTTTATTTAATAGAGGTAAAATTACGCTGTAGAGGTATTAATTACACTGTAGAGGTATTAATTACACAGTTTAATAATCCACTGCTGTGCGTTTTACACGAAATTTTCTGTTACGTACAACTACTGTGTGTAACTTTGGGATCTTCAAGAAAAGAGCGACACCTTGCTTAGCGGCCGGCCACGCCTCTGGTGTCGCGGATGTTCACGGACAGGGACGGTACCTTGCCACCACAAGAGTTGCTCGTTTGCCACCAGTTTGGTTTGTTTCTAGCGTGAACGAAGTTGGTGGGCACATCGCGACCGGAGGAAGACCGCGCCCTCACAAAATACAGCGTAAAATAGCAGCTAAACACAGCCGTGTTTCGACGTGTGTGCTAGGATCTGGATACCTGATAACGAGGTATTCCGTCTTACTCCTTAGAGTTGAGACCAAAACAAATTATGAGTCCTTATGGTGGATGAATTTGAGTGTCATCGGTGGTAGGAATCACTAACCATCAGGGGAACTATGTTTTATTAAGTAATGCTCATACGTCGACAGCAATGACATATGTTATAAAAGGTAAGTTTGTCAATTAGTACAGCATTCATCAGATTTAATTAAATCTCCAACTGATTAGTGGATTCACAGCCAACGTTCATCTGGTCCTTGCCGCCCTGCGGTCGGCGCGAGTCGCGAGTGCAAATCAATCCAATCGTTGTTTGTTATTATAAATTATTTATGTTTGGTCCGAACGTAATGAAATTATTATTGCTGATCCAGGGTGAAGTCAGTAAGAATAAACATTAATCTATCATCTCAAAGACAAACAAAGCAATAGTTAATAATTATACGATAACGTTTGCAGTTTCCAGTTTAAAGTTCTTCTCTTTAGAGTTCCCAGTGTTTAGAGTACAAAGCTGCCTCGCAGGTCCCGGGTTCGATTCTTAGCCGAGGAACAACATTTGTGTATCACTAATTGTTGATTTTCGGGTGTCGGTGTTGTGTGCCCGACACTGCACCCGAGCCCTCCTTCGACCTTGTTGCGCAGGCACTATATAGAAATAGGGACGCGAGCTAGTGCCCGTGTTTGCACAATTGCTTATGGCAATATAAAATGTTCTGCACACTTGATATCATCTGGCAGGGACCAGAACATATCACCGTGGTCGAAATAGACCAGGAGAATTTCATTAAAATCAAGCTCATGATTCACCATGCGCTCATCGATGAAGGAAACCATGGATGAGGAACACACGTGGAAAAGTGCATATATTAAAAAAATCAAAGATATGTGAATACCGTCCATCCACAGTAGAGGCGGACTAGCTCTAACATCCTCCCTAGGAGGCCTCCTCCCCCAACCTCTATGCCCAGCTGTGGGATTTATATATATTGGCTATCAGGTTACTTTACTTATACGGGGCAGGAGATTACAATCGAGTCACGTTGTTTGCTGATCTGTCTTACATTGTTAAAATCTATTTTATTAATAAAAAGCGCAAATATAAACCTGCGTAGCTCCTGACACGAACACGAACACGAACACGAACACGAACACGAACACGAACACGATCACGAACACGAAGCTTCGGTCAGCCGAAATAATTTAAAATTATATTTAAAACGTCAGTGAAGTTAGGGATAAGTTTTTTATTTTTAATGGCGGAAAAACAAATGCAATGCTCTTATCGTATTTCATTACATTTTATGAGTCACTTATGTTTGGACCACGGCGACCTCGTTAGACTATCCCTTTAATTTTCCCTTATATTGTATTTTTCTCTAGAAATGATTCTGTCTTTTGAATATACAGCAACAAATTGCCTTAATACAGAATATTATCAAAATAAACAGGCTCGTTGCAAACCGTTGCCGACCTCGAGGTGTGTCGTCCATTTGGCTTTTACAGCGGTTTATTTTAAATATTTACTCGTATTTAGATTATAACGCAAAATGAACGAGGAAATTGTTTGTATTTCTTTAATGATGAACTTGAATGTTGGGGTACAATTAGGCAATAGAGACGCAATAATATTTCTATTAAAACAAATTAAATATAAATAGAAAATTAGAAGTTATATTCTTTCTTATCAAAAGATTCGTTATAAAACTGAAAAAAAAGATTAAGTTAAGTTTCACTTAACAAACTAAGAAGTTAAGTTCGTCAATATGATTACTCCCGCGGTGTTTCGTTTGGTGTGTGCAGCGAACTGGAGACCCACGAGGAGTTTAATCTGGCCAGGGGGTGACTGACATATTCGGGGTGGCGGTCGCAGTTTGAGTTTTTGCAGTGACATTAAATTTGTTAATTATATTACAACTTACGGGATCAGTAAATATTTTAGTCATCGAATTCCTATTAAAACTATTAACTTTTTACAAAATGTTTGATAGTTTTTTGATATAATTATAAGCGTAACACTCGTGTAACGGGATCCGACGATGAGTTGACCCATTCATCGTGCAGCGAGAGGCCAGCTGCAGTGTGGCTCTACCTCTGTCAGACAGTCATTATAACTGATATTAAAATTTTGTATATTTCGAAATATATGAGGAATATGAACTTAAATATCACAGCAGATTATAAATAAAGGTTACAGCCTATATATGTAACTAGTGTGGCCATAAATACTGTTACATAAAAACTTTTCTTTTTTTCAACTTTTTAATTATTTTGAATTTAAAAGCGAGTATATTATTTTAAAAACTTCTTTCGATTTTGCGCCATTTCACATATTTTTTCGTGTTCATTATCAAATTACAATATGGAATGGGGTGTTGAAGCTTGGTATCAGCCGTATGTTCGTATATCGTACTATCAACAGATACAACAACACTCCGTCTGTCAAAGACCAGAAAAGATCGGGGCGGCTGCGTGCTATTTGAACTACAAAGGCTGTTAAAGCTAGAATTCGTCGAAACCCCATTACGAAACAAAAAATCTAATCTCGAGAAATGAAGATTCCCGCTAGGACTCTATCACGTATTATAAAACAAGACCTGAAGCTCGGTGCTTATCGTCAATATACAGGACATGCCCTAAATCAATCTTTACAATTAAAGAGTGTGGATCGATCAAAACGCCTTCTGTCGCAATACGCAGGCGAAAGGCACAGAAATATCCTCATTACCGATGAAAAAATTTTCACCATTGAAGAACACTACAATAAGCAAAATGATAAAGTGTACGCTCACAGTTCTAAAGAAGCTGCTCAAGTGGTCGGAAAGGTACAACGTGATCATCATCGTGCGTCAGTGATGGTTTGGTGGGGTGTCTTATCAAGGTGTCACAAAACTACATTTTTGTGAAAAAGGAGTGAAAACTTCAGCCAAAGTGTATCAAGATACAGTCTTGGATCATGTTGTGAAACCTCTCAGCACTACACTTTTTAAAAATATACCGTGGACTTTTCTTCAGGACTCTGCACCTGGTGACAAGGCACGAACTACCCTAGCCCGGCTTGAAATCAACATTCCGCACTTTATAAGAGCTGAAGACTGGCCCTCATTTAGCCCAAATCTCAACCCTTTGGACTTCAAATTATGGTCAGTTTTAGAGGAGAGGATATGGCCTGCTCTAAACGACACAGCGACATTGAGTCTCTTAAAAAATCTTTGGAGCAAGCAGTGGCGAAATTTCCCTTGGAAACAATGCGTAAATCCATAGATTCGTGGCCGAACAGATTAAAGGCCTGTATAAAAGCCAAAGGTGGCCATTTCAAATAGAATATTTTTTTATTTTTTGCGACTGACTAATAAATATGTAGGTATAAATTTTAACAATATTACATTACTTCATTAGAAAAATGTATTTTCATTTGTAACAGAACTTATGGCCGGACTAGGTATATATAAAGGTTACAGCCTATATATGTATATATAAAGCCCCTGTTGGGCATAGGGCTCCTCTAGGGAAGCTGTTAGAGCGTAGTCACGTGGCTTCACACTTCGAATCGAACTGGGTTTGCTCGTGTACTTAGAATTAAAAGCGAACGCTTAGACACTGAGCCACCACGGCTTACGTTAATAATGCGCGACGTGAATTGGCTGAGGTCTATAGTTCAAGTGGTCATACTTCCGATGTACGTTCCCTATGAGAACATAAACAAGGTGTTCGTGAAGCATCAATAACAAGCTCTAACGTCAGTTTCATCAGAACGCTGACACTGCGAGCGACACACACTGGCGCGTTAAACGTCTTAATGCCAAACTGTTTAACCAGAGAGTACACGATGCCTCTCACAAAACTGCAATAAAACTTAATAGAGATCTCCGGACGACCTCTGAACTCAGCTCCTCGTAAATTTTCTCGACTATTTACGTCGCCCTTTGTCTGGATTAGTTTATGAGAGTGTTCGTGAGTCGGCGAGCAACTTGTTGTCTTCGACTTACACCAGTACTACTGAATTTAGCAGAGTTTCATAAAACAGCTTCGGGTACTCACGGAGCGGTTATTTAACTTAATGTGTACAATATTTAAAATTAGATTAAACTTAATTCTAACAATAGAAGATGCTGCTTACACAGGACATTTGCAATATATTATCACAAATATATCATACATTAAGACAAACACATACACAAGCGGCCACGTGCACGTGCAACAGAACATTCGTAACAGTTAGTATGAGTAGATGTCTTCTTGTCTGCTCACACTTACTCCCGTATCAACACTTTGTGAATATAACTTTTAGATGGTGATCAGGAATCCCTCAATCCTCACGACTCCAGCATTACATCCAAGGGAGATGGCAGTGGCTGAAAGCCAGCGCTGCACGGGACTATAATTCTGTTTCAACAAAAGCTGAGTGACCTCCGTTTGCCAAAGTGTATAATACTGTTTATGTAAATTTGTTTATTTTTTCTGCGGCAATAAACTGTTTCATTATTATTATTATTAAATAGCAGCATGATATTGCTGTTTCATATGGCAAGTGCATCCGAGGCCTCAGGTGCAGATAACGAGACATTCCACTTCAGTCCTCAGGGTGACAACGCATCTTTACTCTTTGCTTCGAGAAATCGTTGACGTTATGTGGGTCGCAGTTGTTACTTACCGCCAGGGAAACTGTGAGGTCGTTTTCATAAAAAAAAGATACAGATATAACCACTTTTAATGCAAATAAGTCTTAAATTATTTTATAACGTACCAATGTAATATGTATTTGAAATATAGATATAATTATATATATATAAATCAAATTATTGAGATACTTGTTCCAATTAAATGAGAAAGACAAACAAATTTACAGTTTAGGTATAAGTTATTACAGCGACTCTTGGCATCCAAAACCAACCAGCAGATGGGTCGGCATGTAGATACGTTATCAACCCTGAAGACTAATATATACTATAATCATACAATAATGTGACTTGTGGCTAGTGTGAATGTGAATTCCTTCTGTTCTAAGCACGAAACACAGCAGTACTGAGCTGAGGTACACCGGTAGTGTGCGAGCGTGCTCCTCCAGTCGGCTGGTCTATTAAGATCTCTTTGCCACGATAATCAAACACATTATTAATTTTCCTTCCTTTTCGTAACCTTAACCAAAAGGGTTACGAAAGGCAAAGGGCGGACTTAATGCCTTAAGGCATTCTCTACCAGTCAAGCCATTACGTGGGGAGACATAGTGGCAGGTACGGTGTGTACTTTGTAAAAACATTACTAAAAACTATTATAATAATAATTAGATATAATTTTACTAATAAATAACAGCATATGTATATGGATACATAAATGTGAGTACATTAGAAACGTGACGTACACAATCCCGCGTGACGCCACGTGGCGTGCGTCAGTGCACGCTTCCTTAGACACAGCTTGGGCATGTAATAAATATACAAACAAATAAGTTTACCATCATAATAAAATAAATCACTTAACTATTTTAAATATTTCTTAAAAACAATATAATTTAAATTTTGACTTTTACAGGTTAGGCCTGGCTAACAGCTGTTCACATGTTATCGAGTGTCCGGATCCCTACTGGTGACTGCCGAACGAAACTCAGCAGCATTATACAGCTCGTGGACTGGTGTCCCGCGAGGACTTGGTCAACCATTCCTCCTTCAACCACAAACAAAATACAGCGTGGCTGGACCAGTGACAAAGAGACGTGTGTTTACTATGAGACGATAGATGTTATAAATATACGATAAAATATTTGAATGTGTGAAGCTTCAGTATAGAATCCGTGAGAGGGGATGTCCAGCAGTGGACTGGTGATGTCCAGCAGTGGACTGGTGATGGGCCGCAATGATGTTGATGATGCATAATTGAACAATTACAAAATAAGCTTCTGATGACAATCAAAAGTCATTAAAATAGTGTATTTCCACGACGAACATCATTTTAATCAAACTGATATATTTTCATTGATAAACTAATTGTTTTAAATACATAGTACTTGTTATTATATCGTATTATATATAAAAACATGACACATTTTTCGAAAAATTTAAATTCGTTCCGAAGTTCCAAGTAGTTCCCAACCGAAACAAATTCCCAAGTTGCCGCGTCACTCGTCACTCGCCCAGGTGTTGGCTGCGAGAGGTGGAGGTGACGTGGAAATAAAATGCAATTTCAATCACAATTTAGCCAACTTCCTGGATGTGGCGGCAGGCGCGACATTAACGAAAACGTAACGCGTAACCGTAACCAATTTAACCGTACCGTGCCCGATTGAATTGACACTTCTATAATTTCACATCAAAGTCTACTTTATTATTATTTAACTCTATGAATAGGTTAGCCTCGATTCTGTACGACCTCACAAAGTACCAGCGCGAAGAAGCGGCATAACTCTGCTGTGTTTTGTATGGTGAGGGTATGGATCCGTAGATCAGATCACAGCTAACAAGGGGTTCCTCTGCAGTCCTCGGGACAGCGTATGTGATGATCTTCGTTATGGATGTTAATTGCATAGCTCAGCCCATCTTGGGTCACCATGGGCCGAGCCATGCAATTGTCTGTTTATCTTGGGTCACCATGGGCCGAGCCATGCAATTGTCTGTTTATCTTGGGTCACCATGGGCCGAGCCATGCAATTGTCTGTTTATCTTGGGTCACCATGGGCCGAGCTATGCAATTGTCTGTTTATCTTGGGTCACCATGGGCCGAGCTATGCAATTGTCTGTTTATCTTGGGTCACCATGGGCCGAGCTATGCAATTGCCTGTTTATCGACAACAATGTCTGTCAGTATCACTAAAATAAAAATAAATATCAAAGTATTTTAAAGTTACATGCTCTGTGTCATCTAAAAGTTCATTTCATTATTTAAATTAACGTTTGACGCTTACGCATTATGTCATTCGTACACTCAAAATAATATACGATATACTTTCACCGTTTGTACTTTGCCAAAATATTTTATTAAACAAAATACAAAAGCTTTCTCTATATACAAATGCAGAGCTCGGGTGGCGTGTTCGTCTTTCTTTGGCTTATTTGCATGTTTTAACGGCCGAAGCTATGGCACGGGACCGTGCCCTCACTTTTAATAAAATAATGTGAAACACCATCAATACTGATAAGCTTTAACTTGAAGACAACGTAGAATAGTGAACTTAAAACCTGAAACGTAACGTTTTAGAGAAACCTGACAGATTGATTGAACTTCAGTTTGCAGACCTCCTCGAGACCACCTGGCCACGCCACCTCGCAAGTTAGATGTCATCGTCTGGCTGCAGTCTCCTTTGGATTTAAATTCACAGTATTACAATTATGTGTCTCACACATTCACACACAAAAGTCCAAAGGTTTAATAAACTCTAAAAAACAAAGTAGCAGTTTATATTCAATGATTATGAACACGTCTAACCGTCTAACGAGTCGCTTGATAGTTTAGTAATTTTAACAATACCAGACGAAAAGCGACGTGAACAGAAACCGCGGGAATTTATTAAGCGACTTCAAAACACGTTGAAAGATATCTCAATTGTATTTTATTGCATTCCTCTGACCTGACGCTTTGTTATACACGTAAGAGGGGAACCAACATTTTTATAAAAACAAATTTAAATAATGAGTTAGTATTGAATACTTTATTCATTCTCAGTGTTTAGTTTTGTATTTCATGTACTCGTACTTGTTACTTTTATTAAATTTGATCGCATTCATTAGCCACGAGAGGCGTAAGTCGACAACTATATCGTTCCAACACCTATTCCTTTGTAATCCGTTACAACGGAACTGACAAAAGTGCTTAACAGCACTTCAGTTAAAGTATGCTGACATGATTGATAGGGAATGTAGGTGCGGTTTGTTATCATTTAAAACTAAGATGGAAGGACTTGTCTGGATGGACCACAGCGGGATATTTTTATTTTTTTGTTTATCTAGTCTTCAATTGTAAACACCTTATTATTATAAAACAGGGTACAACAGGTGACCCTGTCCGCCAGACAAACAGCAGCGCCAGTTCCGGGCAGCAACATACACACTCATATTCACGTCCATAATTAAGCTTTACATTCCAATATCTTAATTAAAAAGAATAGGTAGCTGTGTCTACTTTTAACCTAATGAAAGCAAACTTGTTCAATTCCCAGTGCCATTTTTAAGTGTTGATTCATGAGATGCACGGCAGTGAAGGTAAACTCGAGCATAGAAAAAATTTTAAGCAACGTACGGAACGTACGGTAATGGAGAAAACTTGATGATACACTTAATTTAAAGAAGGGTTGATTCTATCTATTTT
Organism: Teinopalpus imperialis; assembly: GCA_029286865.1. Taxonomy (NCBI): domain Eukaryota; kingdom Metazoa; phylum Arthropoda; class Insecta; order Lepidoptera; family Papilionidae; genus Teinopalpus; species Teinopalpus imperialis. The sequence continues at coordinate 210,490 of JAGSMU010000065.1, forward strand.
ACTGGAAGTCAACACTAAAAAACAGCTTTAGCGTAGATAACTAGTATAATGAACAAGCGATAGAGCTCTGGTCTAAACAGAAAAACTTTCTTAAAGAGGTCCTTAAAATATTCACTAGGAAAACAAGGTCGTCATCGAGTGCGCAGTCACGACTTAATGCGCGAGCCCTCGGCCGGAGCACACAACTCCGAGGTCGTAAGAAACTGTAATCAACATGAATGTGACTTGACACAAAATCTTGAAAAAGATTTTCTCAAACAGATGGAATGCAATGAAAGATTCTTGTCATTGTAAACGTGAAGCTGAAAACACTAATACAGTAGTACAGTTTTAATGAAAAGTAAAATGACGAAACCAAACTCGGTGCGTTTATTAAAACAGATTTTTAGTCTTTTTACATTTTTCTAAAAACATTCTGATTATTTGATCTTTGTCAATGAAATCTACTTCAAGTGATTATATATATATGTCTGTGTGTGTGTGTATATATATTCTCTTCTAATTGATAACAGATATATTTAATTGACATAGAAAGAGGAGCTAAGAATGTGAAATTCACGAGCATAATAATTTGATATTGATATTAATTATAGAAAAAGTAAAGTGAAAGCTAAATACTTAAACGCCACTCATGAGCGTAAGCCTACCGAGAAAAGAGGAAACATGGAGCCGCGCCGCCGCAGCGTCACGTGAATTGTCTTCACATGTCATTATTTTATTTTATTTACTTGTTAGGTTTAATAATTATTTTATCAATCCGAGTTCGACCGCCGCACATAAAGTTTAAGTGATCAACCACGTGGTTGGAGGTGATGGAAACCTTCGTAAGGAATCTTGGATGTCTAAGTTAACTATGTGCTTTATATAATTATCACGAAGCCAAAGGAATATCAGTTATAAATAACTTGATTAACGACACAGGAAGGAAGCCGTACGGCTTTAATACTATCCAGCTCTGATTTAATCTATAAATGCTGACGTCGCGCGATAATGGACTCAATTAATCGAGTTAAATGTGCCATGTAATTGAATGTTATTTAAATAGAAAGGTTTTATCCTTTCATAACAAAATGATGGCGATAGATAGTAAAAGCGCAGCCACCGTCGTCTCCAAACTCATCAACACGCCTTCAACATCAGAAGCAAAGTAAACAAATAACTTAAGTTCGAGTCCCAGTATCGGTACAGTATCAATAGAATTGTTATTTGTAATTTTTAAAAGGTCATTGATGGTCATCTGGTTGGTTGGAACGTTTCCTTTAAATATTGTAATGCCGTTAGTGTTGACGAAAAGAGATGTAGCATTTACTCATCCTTCCACAATCCGATATGAACATGGGGTAAGATCCAAGGATGCTTAGGGCTAGCTAACAAACATACCCAGAACCGAAAATTATTGTCCAAGGATATTACTAAAAAGAAGATATGTACCCAGAAATACAACGTACATACATAGGATGATACTTATTATACAGCACTAATGATAGTATTTCTTAACTATTAACTGTCCGTTCCTTCCAGGGCCAGTGGCAGTGGAATTACTTAAATTATATTAGATGATATAGTTAAACAATAAGTCTAGGAAATTATTAAAATATTGATTATGAAAAATAGAAATGACTTAAGCGGAAAGTCTGTCGTCTTATTTATAATATAATTGAAATATTGCAGTATATTTGGGCACTATGTTGAACGAGGGCTGCCACGAGAATCTCCCGACCTGCTTCTATAAAGAGGTTTCTTAGTTGTAAAGTGGTGATGAACAACATGTTATTAATTATACACCATTTTCCATCCTACCAAGCTATAGCAAGATCTATGAACAGATCTTCGATTTCTTCGATTCTTGATGAGTTCTTTGCCGTTTTTATTGAAAACAAGGTTTTACATCTTAAGTGATTGGTTTCTGTATAAGCGGTTTCTTAAAACATATTTTTGAAGCAATCATTACGCCGCACAAAGTATAGGCTACAATGTTTTCTTCGTATTTACAAAATAGAGAAATATAAATAGTATTACATGAAACGTGTACATATAAGCATATTTCCGCATGGATTTGTTTACCTCCTTTTATGCCCTTTCCTATTTTTTATATATATACAACAGTTTTTTTACTATGTTAACGTATAAACAGTATACATATATATAAATATATATATATATATATATATATATATATATATATATATATATATATATATATATATAGTTTCTATAAATAAATTCCTGCAAACGTTAATTAACTTAGCATCAACAATTTCAAACATCATTAAAAGTTCTTTCTTTTATAATATAAAGTAAGTAAAATATAATACCTAGTTCAGCCATAAGTTCTGTTACAAATGAAAATGCATTTTTTTTAATGAAGTGATGTAATATTATTAAAATTTATACCTACGTATTTATTAGTAAACAAATTAAAAATAAAAAAATATTCTATTCGAAATGGCCACCTTTGGCTTTTATACAGGCCCTAAATCTGTTTGGCCACGAATATATGGATTTACGCACTGATTCCAAGGGAAATTTCGCCACTGCTTGCTCCAAAAATTTTTTAAGAGACTCAATGTCAGCAGGCCATGTCCTCTAAAACTGACCATAATTTGAAGTCTAAAGGATTGAGATCTGGGCTAGATGAGGGCCAGTCTTCAGATCTTATAAAGTCCGGAACGTTGGTTTCAAGCCAGGCTTGGGTAGTTCGTGCCTTATCACCAGTAAAAAGCAGCTGGAAAGAATGTATCTTGTTACACTTTGGCTGAAGTTTTCATTACTTTTTCACAAAAATGTAGTTTTGTGACTCCTTGACACACTCTACCAAACCATCACTGACGCAGGATGATGACCACGTTGTACCTTTCCGACCTCTTGAGCAGCTTCTATAGAACTGTGAGCGAACACTTTATCATTTTGCTTATTGTAGTGTTCTTCAATTGTCAATTTTTTTTCATCGGTAAAGAGGATATTTCTATCCTTTTAATTAAAAAGTTGTATTAAAGAAGTTTTTATGTAACAGTATTTATGGCCAGACTAGTTGTACCTGCTCTAGGTCAATAAGGAACAGTTGTGTGCAAAATATTTATCTGTAGACGTTATTGTATATTATTATTTTTTATACACAAATTTTAATTAATTACCCTCTCGTGTTTCTAGTCGGATCTTGTTGCTAGACGTTAGCTCCCGAATCGGTAATAGTGTAAATATGATGAAACAGCTTCTATAAGCATAACTGAACTTTTTATTTTTTATTGATTATTATGAGCTAAATAAAAACGTACATAAATTGTATGAACTGCTTCACTTAGGCAAGCCGCCGCCCATTAAAGCAGCATGCCGCCACGAGAGGAGTTATCTAGAGTGCGGTCTGGCTCGCGCGCTCGTGTGTCGGCTCGTATATTCAACGCCGCTGGTTTAGACGTCGCCGAGCACGCTTGCGCCGTGACGGACACCTTTATAGATAAACAGAGGTTCGCTTATCCCATTGTCTACAGCAGACACGCTGCTGGCCGACAGCGACACGGTCGGCTTGTCTGTGCACGCAGTGTGTGCACGGAACAAAAACATGACGCTGCTGTGTCTCGTATGGTGTAGGGATTTGAGGATCTAATTACAGGTCAATAGCCTAATGGTTTAGGTCTGCGAAACTTAAGGTCGTAGGTTCGAATCCACCATTAGACTTAGAAATTTGTGAACCTTCTCCAGGCACAAGCATTGTCAGCTCAGTTGCAGTGGTGAACCGGAATATTAGTCATGTTAATAGCATTGCTAATATTATTTAAAAAAAAAACAGACAGACATCTCATCGCAGCCCTCAGCGGCGACAACGCACGAACTCGTTGAATGTTTCTTTAATACGTATCGGCCGCAGTGAACACGTATCGTGTACCTAACTAAAGAATTTCTGTACATTGATTTCTTTTATTTTTCTTAGATTTTAATTTAAGTACGGTTCAAAAGCCATGATAATAAGTATCGGAAATGTAGCCTTCCTGAACACGCCACTGAGAAACTGCGGACATATGTCAATGGAACTTCGGTACAGTTTCATGTAAAGTGTGTCAAACAAAGTATCGTTAACGCTATATATACTCTACCTTGTATACAAATTAATATTTATATAAATGAAGGTGTTAGAGTCACGTTGCAGTTACATTCAAGCTGATAGAGCTCGCCATCAGAGTCCTCCAGCAGGTCCTCGGACCCAACTCCAGGCGTTCCATCTTCGACCTCGGGGTAAACAGCGCGTGCGCATCTTAAACCTTCGATGAGGATATCACGGGCTGCAGTCATAACGTACCAACATAATATTATAAAAAAAGTCGAATTTGTTTTCTGTGTGTGATACGGATACCAAACAAAAGTTTTTTTGTTTTAGAAAAGTGTGTAACCCGCCTGTGTGTTTGATTATCTGAATGAAGACTTCTTAAAAAACTGTGGGACGGCTTTACGTTAAACTTTTACTATGATAGAGCGTTAGAATCTAGAAGCTAAGTATTTCTCATTACGCTATTCAGTACGAGAACAAAGAAGTAGCATATTAAATTGAATATCCACCACCCAAACCACCGAGAGTGTGCTTTTTTGTGAAAAACACAATGTTAAACAGTCCTCGTACCGATACCTATACTGTGTATTATCACGCTAGGGATAACATAGGTGAGCAGCGACGTCGCCTTCTTGTGTATTCTAATGAAACATTTGTGTCGTTGGCACTCCTCTCTCCCGCCTCAATACAAACCCCTTAAGTTAAACTCAAACTAAAATGATGAGACAAAAATTATTTAAAATAGACTTTTTAAATGATATGATTCATAACCACAACCTCTGAATGCAGATATATTATGTAGTTGCTCTATAAAGGAGTATAATGTATATATATATATACATAGAACTTTGGTATAGCAAACCTAGTTCAAAAAAGTTAGAAAATCAAAGAGCATGAGACGCCGAGTACCGGCGAGTTGTGCCATCCTGTGCGACCCTTACACTTATACTTTTCCGATATAAATAACAACATCTAATATAGCCGAGCACGTATCGGGCTCCCAGGACCTGGGCACCAGGACCAGGGCATCAGGACCAGGCCCCCAAGACCAGGGCACCAGGACCAGAGCCACAGGGCCTGAGTCGCAGGTTATTCAATTATCTACAAACAAGTTACGGGCTAATGACGTATCAGCGTAATTATTTCGCCGCCACATATCAATGTTCTGTGGTTACGTATGATACGCGATGATAGGGCTCGGCGCATTTGCGGAGAGAAAATATTGGGCAGCTTTACTGTAATTATAATGAGGGATTGAGATATTAATATTTGTGGCCTTTCTACGATTAAATAGGAAGCTGGTCCACAGATTTACAGTATGAAAAATCCAAGGCTGGAGCGAGCCTTGAACGCGACCCTTCTGGGAAAAAAGCAACGTTTAACCCGACTGATAAAGTACCTACTCACAGATAGATTAGGTGGAAAAACGAGCACACGGTTCACCCGATGGTAAGTGATGACATTTAAGGCCATCTCCAACAAAGATACAAGATTCACACGAGACTGAATAGCACGTCAAACTTAAAGGGAAGATAGGGTGACGCATCACCTACTAGACAAATGACCTTAGTAAAAGTGTCACCATTTTCGAGATATAGATAGAGAGGCTGATAATGTTATTATTTCTATTACAAACTTTTGATACATACTTCCGATATATACTTCCGATACATACTTCTGATACATATTTTCGATACATACTTCCGATACATACTTCTGATACATATTTTCGATACATACTTCCGATACATATTTTCGATACATATTTTCGATACATACTTCCGATACATACTTCCGATACATACTTGATACATATTTTCGATACATACTTCCGATACATACTTCTGATACATATTTTCGATACATACTTCCGATACATATTCTCGATACATACTTTCGATACATACTTCTGATACATATTTTCGATACATACTTTCGGTCGGGTAGTTGTCCCGTCAACTCATCTTCCCCTCGTGCTACTTACGATCTAGCAGCTAGACCTAAGTTGTAAAGTGGCTCTACCACTGTAATTTAAATCTACATTACACTGTTTGACCTGTAGTAACTTAACTTTACTTATAAAGCATCTCATCATAATAATTTGAAGAGCTCGATAAATATAAAAAATAATTTTTTAATCAAACATAAAAATATTACTTTAGACTGATTACTTTTATAACGTAACATATTATTAATTCTTATTTCAAACTGGGCTATACATAGAAATAACTGTTTGAAGTCTACCCATCCCCAAGGTAGTCTGGAATAGAATATTCCTTTTGGGATTAAATCAACTTATTTGTACAATGTCTGTTTTTCAGGGAAATAAAGTATAAATAAATACATAACTAGTAATATATTAGAAGTGTCCTTAGCCTAATATAGGGTACGGTCTGCGATACGCTTTGAATCCGCCATTCGACTACCGTCGCGAACCATCTGCTGCTACGAGTAGGAGAGGTGAACCGGAAAGGCAGTGATGTTGGGCAGCTGTACAACACAGTATGATTACTAGGCGGGCGGAACTGTTTGCAAGTGGGAGCGTTAAGTTAGGAAGATAACAACACCCTCGGCACGATCGCCAACGCAAACGGAACAAGTTCTGGTAAGTCGGTAATTGATGATTCCGCGCTGGTTCGGTCCTCCTTTGTGTACTTAAGCAAAGTCCGTAAATACTACGCAATAATGATAATAACATGTTTATTTATTTCTCTGTTACGTCTATAGAACAAGGTCGAGACCTTCTTCTGCTTTATATAAAGCTAAAGCTAAAGACCTAATAAAAGAAAATGAAAACAAATCTATAGTTTTTTCTTTGACAATGCAAATGCAGTGTTGTTTGTGTTAAGAAAATAAAGCGATATTGTATCAAAATAATAAATTCGGCCCGAACGTAATATATATAATATAATAATATATATTTATATATAAATAATATAAATAAAATCCCATAGGATAAATAAAAGAAATGTACATCTGCATATTCTATTGTTAGTATCGAATATTTACAGAAGTCATTCTTTTATTTACTTTCAATTTATTGGACAATAAACATCTATTGTTTTCAAACACCGACATACGCTGCGCTAGAGCCAGGTGGTAGAGTCGTAATAATATTTTTAATTACTTTGTTTTTGTTACATATTAGTCAAAATGAGGATTATATTGCTCCTGAAAACACATGTTTCTGACTTATTATTATTCCCGAATTTACTTGGGTTTGTTCACAAACAATCTCAATTAGTCTTAACTTGTGGTTTCTACAGTGAAGACGTTATAAAATGGGAAAAGCTCGAGAAATTAGCAGTGAAGTGCGTTCTGCCATCGTTGTTTTGCCAGAAATACGCGTTGAATCAAAAAAAACTCAAGTTAAACTTCATCATTGACTACAGTAAACCGGTGACTGAGAGATGCGAAGTTGTATGGTCGCGTTGCGGATCGAAAACCTCTGCTAAGGCCGCAAAATAAGGAAAAACGCATACAGTGGACTCCTGCCCATAAAAATTGGACTGAAGAAGATTTTAAAATAGTGCTTTGGACCGATGAATCCAAGTTTGAACTATTCGGTTCAAAACGTTCGACGCAGTGCCCAAGATAAGATGATGTCAGATTGTGTAGTCCCAACAATCAAGAATGGTGGTGGCTCAATTATGGTCTGGGGTTGCTACTCTAGCCAAGGAACTGGCGATTTGATTAAAATTGAAGGAATTTTGAAAAAGGAACAGTACAAAAACATTTTAGAACAAATTGTTTATTTTCCTACTTTAAGTACGGTGGTATTAAACTTTTGGCCTGCAGTGTATATATATAGAGGTATAATTTAATATTTGTTATATTAAGTTCTAGCAATAATAAAAAATTAAATATCCTTTTAAAATGAAAGGCCATTTAACATTTCCGGCGACTATAATTTAAATAAAAATATAAAACTGAAGTAAAATTTGAATACAAACATTAAGTCATTGATTAATGTTGTCTGCGCTCGCAGTTTTCGGTTGTATCAACACTAACTCAAAGTTTGGACAGAGTAGAGTTTTTACTGTTTTAGTGTCAGTATTGTGGTTAAATACGAGTCATAGTACGTACGATCAGCTATATCTATATATCTTATTGTATATTTAAGTGATCGTACTATACACTTGCTACGAACCTGAACGAATGTAAAAAGCTATAATTTAAATGAGAAGGAATTTAAACTGGACTCTACTAATTATTTAATCAATAATAATATATTAAATTATAATATTTTATTCAATACACACATGGCACCAACTGTATTTATTGATTACAAAGTTCTTTACTTACGTGTGATCCCAAACCAGTAGTAGTGTTTCCAAAACAGGTTAGCGTTCCCACGACTGGGCAACGTTTCCACAGCTGGGCTGCGTTTCCACAGCTGGGTTGCGTTTCTATAGCTGGGCAGCATAAAAATATTGTACAATGAATTTAAGAGTAACTACTGATTAGCACTTATTTTCAAATTGATTTAAAGTTAAATCAAATCCAGTGAGACAGTGTTAGAGCTAAACTGCAGCTTGTTTCTAGCTGCAGAAAGAATGGGTAAGCTCGATCGGGGTAGGACCACCCTCCACAGAATACCAGTGTAAAATAGCAGCATAATGTTGCTGTGTTTCGTCTGGTGAGGCATTCCATATCAGTTCCCAAGGGTGACAATGCATCTGCAGTATGATTTCTTGTCAAGAATGAATATAGATGTCATGGGCCGCAGGAATCACATGCCATCGGGTGAACTGTGTGCTCGTTTGTTACTCTCAATGTAATAAAATAAAAGAAATCAAATCGAAAATGAAACACGGATATTTAATGTTATAAATCTAGTAATTAACTTTATGTTTGAGATGAATATAAACAGAATCAAGTTGAACAGAGCGTGTGTGGGTCGTCCGTGACCTGCACTTGGATGTGACGTGTGCGGGGAGCTTGTATGGGGGAACGTGAACGCGGCCTATTGTATACTCTGTCAAACTATATCTGCTGAACCTCGTTATTAAGAGGCGCAAACTTTTCACTTGGAACATGTTAACCGATCATAGCGCTATTGTTCATCCTTTGCCTGGATACAAACTCCACGCCAGAACCCATCGGGAGATAGATATGGGTGACATCAAGGTCAAATTAAGGACGTGTATTTTGATGGAGCAGCTGAAGACGAGTAGATCGAGAAAAGTCTACGAACTTCAGGTGCCCGCAGCTCACGCGAAGTGTCCGTAGACATGCCACAGGAGGACGGAGGGGGATTTCATAGAAGCCCCGAATAAATTCCTCGGTGTAGTTGTTGTATTTACTTTACATTACGTTTGGTGGCTTCAGGTAACATATTACTAGTATAAATATATATATTTGAGTTTTGTTGTGTAAATAAATTATTATGTTGGATATTGATTTTCGTCCTTTTCGTACATCCTGGTGAAAAAAAGAAAATAATTATAAAATGAAATAAAATAAATCAATTGATAAATAGTACGATGCATTAAGCTGAAATAAAATAAATGCTCCTCATTTATCCCAAAGGGAGAAATTATTACTACTGGCTTCAAATTCTTATCTCACACTTCATGAGTGACAACGCATCTGCATTATGATATATTTTCCAGAATAAACCCTGGGCCCTGTCACCAACGGTGTGCTTGTTTTTCTCATCATATTTTCATAAAAAACTGTCCTACAGTACCAGAATGATTTTACTGGCTTTCTAGTATAATAGCTAATTCACGGCCATTACTACATCTATGTCTATCTCTCCTGCGGTCCATTGTTCGGACTAACGAATCAGCTTCTTTTGTTCTTCCTATGCTCATCTATTATTCTTTTTGAAATGAATAAAAAGATATATGAACGCACCTATGTCCGGAGTGTGTCCGGTGATACTTTTAATTACTCGCACAGTACGTGTCGGCATCCGCAGCTTGCGTTCGGATCACGCGATGAGATAGTTTCCTGTGTGCGACGACCCTGAAACCTGTCCCCGTCCCCCGCCGTCGTCTGCGCCCCGCACTGCGACACTGGTGCACAGAACGGATCCAGTTCAACTGGTCCCCGATTGATGCTCGGTTGCATCTCAACGACATTTTCAAAAATATATGTAAAAATAGAATATATATATGTAGGCGTGGGTGACATCAATGGGAACAACATTATCTAAAACAAAGAAATAATTTTTTTCACGAAAATGTTTGAGCCGCGCTGTGAACTGGTAAGAACTCCTGGCTGCTACGACACGAGTCCTAGATTCAGGTCCCGGACCAGGAACATTATTTATACATCGCAATATGTTTGTTTTGGCATGTTGGTGCATCGCGTGTCCCGTTTCGCCGGCACCGCCTCGGGTCTCACTGGCCGCACTACGTCAGACCATACAATGCTGACGACACAATTGTTTATCCTACGCAGTTGATGTCCTCTGTTAATAACCACAATATATCACAAGCCGACAAGGAGGACACCACACGTGGATGGAAATACGTAGATATGTACATAATATATTTTATTGTATCACACACATGTCAGCTCTTGAAAAGTACTCCAGACTAAATACTTATAGGCCAAGAGGGATACTATAATCGTTACTTTTTTTATTATATTGGTGACGAAAAAGCATGCATTTCACCTAAGTAACCTCCTTACTTGTTATTAGGTCTCCGGACCCCTACAACCATCATACGAAACACAGCGGAATTCTGTCAGGGTATGGTCGCTTCCATCAGGAAACGAAACATTCATGTTGCAGGCAGAACCAAGATGTAATGTAGCTACACCACTGAAGACGATCTCGTATAAAACGTCGTACAATATTACTAGTAAAAAGGAACAGTCCTCTTCTTGTGGAATACGGAACCTTCTGGATCGCGGAATGCATTGGATTGCAGGACACAACGTGTCCAACAGAGCAGCACGGAGCTTTCAAAAGCTTTGTTAGAATATCACGCAGTTCTGTTTCTACGGATGACATTGCAAAGGTAATATTAGCACGTTGTGTGTACAACAAGTTTGTATTATTTTTCATTTGTAAATCTACTAGTGTGGGATTATAATTTCTTGCTAAAAGTATTCACGTTGTTTTAAATTTTTAATTTCTATCTCCACATAGAGACGTCCTTGTGTATATGTTTATGTACGTGCGTGTGCGTTGGCTGTCCGTGGAATTGACTTCCTCAGGCACGACGGAGGGCTCTAGCTTAGACTTAGGCCGTTTTGATTACGAAATATGCTAACTCTTTTAGGAGAAAACCTGTAACTAAACTATATAACAGTACAACAGTACAGCAGTATGACAGTAGAGCAGTACAATAGTGGGATCGAGTTACGGCTGCATTTTAATTTATTGTTATGGCGCTAGTTTTATACGTTTTCTTATTCTTTTTCAGAAGCGTTGCTTTGAGGCAAAGGGGATATATATGTGAGACCTAGACTTTGCTCAACACAGATAAATAGCGCCCATTTCCTAGTGCATCACCATTATCCGCCTCGCAGCCGATAGACGATGCAATCGGTTTGTGTGACGGCTACATAAATAATAATGTACAATAATGTACAATAATATACAATTATGTACAATAACATACAATAATGTACAATAATGTACAATAACGTACAATAACGTACAATAACGTACAATAACGTACAATAACGTACAATAATGTACAATAACGTACAATAATATACAATAAAGTACAATAATGTACAATAACGTACAATAATGTACAATAATGTACAATAACGTACAATAACGTACAATAACGTGCAATAATGTACAATAATGTTCAATAATGTAACAATAACGTACAATAACGTAAAATAATATACAATAAAGTACAATAATGTACGGTTTACAAAAGTGTGCTAAACCGTACATTATTGGAAATTTTAATTGTGATTTGTAGTAATCTGGAAACCAGAGTGTCAATTATTTGTGTCTATGTTTAGCTGTGTACTTACTTGAAGTTTACATGGTAGGGTCACATCACTGTTATAAACTAGGTGTAGCACAAATATATTCTATCCCTGTGGCGTCCTGTAGGTTACTGATATCAACTTTATCAGGTAAGTAATCGAATTTCAGAAATAAAACAACCTTAAAGTTTTATACTCAGCTAGCCGACACACCCGCTGGCCACTGAGTAATGTCACAAGGCCGCGACGTGCGCTTCCACTTCAGATTTTATTTATGTGTTTACCACAATCCCTATCAATACGATAGTTGTTCCAGGAAGCCTAATTCTACAGGGGTAACACAGTTTTTTATAGCTACTTTGTTTTGTCTGCTGCTAGAAAGTGGGTACCTTATTACTGGTGATGTCTAGACAATACACCTGCTTGTCTAGTCTAGTAATGTCTATAACCAGATGGAATGCGTCTGTCATGAGGCACAGGAATCACTGACCATCAGGAAAATGATGAAACAAAAACCATTTTATATTTCTTTCCGAGCGCCTACGAAAAGCCTTTTATATATGTTGACTTAATTGTTGAGTTAAATATTAGGAATACAAAATTTTTAAATACTACACATAGAGATGAATGGCGACCCATTCATCTCTATGTGTGCCGACCAGGGAAGTACTACACCCTCACAGGATATCAGATAAGAGTATAAGGGATCCTGGGAGTGTTAATTCTGCTGGAAAAGTATTTGATCTTACTCTTCAGGCGTGAAAACGTATCTGTACTCCTTATCGAGGATACATGAGACCGTCGTGGGTCGCAGGTGTCCCTTGCCATCAGGTGACCTGTGTGCTCCTATGTCACACTAGTTCCAATACAACACTCGCCGGAGTATAGCATCCTGCCGGCCGGCGAGAGTAGTCTAGACAAAACCACGTTTTAAACCAATTTTTTCCAGTCACAAATAGATGCGATGGGACGCTGGCGGGTCTAGCAGTAATTATTCTCGTACATTTTATTACGAAGTCCGAAGGAAACGGTCTGAGAACTTCGAATGTTATCGATTCGAATTCGCCATTCACCCATTACCGTGACCTATCTCCTAGCGAGCATTTAAGCTTAGTTGGAGGAGAGAACGGGAATGCCATTCATGTTATTACTACTGCTATCATTCTTTAACAAAAACTGACGGATTCCGCCGTCTGTGGCACCCGCGAGTGCAGGGTAAGAAGATGTCTAGGGAACCCTTGTACTATTATAGTTATCTATATACTAGGCTTGGTCTTTTTTGCCAGGTGAAGCACTAAAAGCCTTCGGGTCTATAGTGTGACCCCACCCCAACCCATTAATTCTGCAGCTAGAAACAAGTGGCAGTGTAGCTATATCACTGTTTAAACTAACTGCTCTAAAAATCGTACTGAATTTCTCAAAATATTAGTTTTGCTCATTATACCGTTTAAACACCAATTTTTAATAATTATATTAGTGATTTTTTTATTGTTTGTTGCTCATGAGCTCACACGGGCAGCACACAGTTCATCTGATGGTGAGTGGAGACGGTAAGAGTAAGGACTCGGAATACTTACACTTATCATACGAAATATAGCAGTGCTTTGCTGCTATTTCTACGAAGGCATGGACTTTGGGCTTTGGTCCTGGTTTCGGTCGGGACCACGCATTCGTGGTGCAGCTAGAAATAATTATTTCTAATAAACTAACAACATTCACGTTGATAGTAAACTCTTCTTGTTGATAGTAAAAACTTCGTGGTGTCGTTCCCGGTTTACTTTGTGTAGGTAACTATTTAAATCAATAAAACATTTTCTATTCGTTTCAAACTAAAAGAGTAGCGTGCGGAAACGTTGCCAGTATCAAAAAGTTACTGCACGTGCGGAAACGTTGCCAGTATCAAAAAGTAACTGCACGTGCGAAAACGTTGCCAGTATCAAAAAGTAACTGCACGTGCGGAAACGTTGCCAGTATCAAAAAGTAACTGCAATTGCGGAAACGTTGCTAGTATCAAAAAGTAACTGCACGTGCGGAAACGTTGCCAGTATCAAAAAGTAACTGCACGTGCGAAAACGTTGCCAGTATCAAAAAGTAACTGCACGTGCGGAAACGTTGCCAGTATCAAAAAGTAACTGCACGTGCGGAAACGTTGCCAGTATCAAAAAGTAACTGCACGTGCGGAAACGTTGCCAGTATCAAAAAGTTACTGCACGTGCGGAAACGTTGCCAGTATCAAAAAGTAACTGCACGTGCGGAAACGTTGCCAGTATCAAAAAGTTACTGCACGTGCGGAAACGTTGCCAGTATCAAAAAGTAACTGCACGTGCGGAAACGTTGCCAGTATCAAAAGTTACTGCACGTGCGGAAACGTTGCCAGTATCAAAAAGTTACTGCACGTGCGGAAACGTTGCCAGTATCAAAAAGTTACTGCACGTGCGGAAACGTTGCCAGTATCAAAAAGTAACTGCACTAAAATATAAATAAAATAGAATAAAATATGGTAAAAATGTATACGAATAAACAATGAAAATTGTAGAAAAAGATGAACAAACTTTCCGTCGCATTCACGTCAAACTCCGCTCGGTTGAAGGGTTCAAATTACGGTTTGACAAATGCTTCGACCATAATTTATATCGTTCGCAATTATACAAAAATATATTGCCGACACATACATTAACAGCACTTATGTTTAATGCAAACAAAGTTACAGATGTGTAACATTAATTGAACTTAGACTCTAGATAATCATATATAATTTTAGTCACGTAAGTAGTCGTATTTTTGTGATTCCACTGCTGGGCAGAAGCCTCTTAGACACGGTGCTGCGGCAGGCGCTCTCCGCAAAAATTAGACCGTGTCAGTCGCTGCTTTTCCGTCACACATTGTAAACTTTGGCGAATGGAAAGTTGCGGAAGTTTAATATTTGAAATTACTTTTTCGGTCGTCACCGTCTCCAACGTAAAGTAATTTTCCAAATTATTATATAAACGTTATCGTATTGTTTGCTATTTGAAATAATTGGTGTGTGATTTTTTTTTATTACATTGAGAGTCACAAACGAGCACACAATTCACCTGGCGTTAAGTGATTCCTGCGGCCCGTGACATCTATATTCATCATCCTTGACAAGGAATCATAATGCGCATGCGTTGTCACCTTTGAGGACTGAGATGGAATGCCTCGTCACCAGTAATAAAGGTAATAAAGATCTCCGGATCCCTACACTCACCAGACGAAATACAGCAGCATCATGTTGCTATTTTACGCTGGTACTCTGTGAGGGCGTGGTCCTACCGCGGTCGATCTGATCCATATATTCTGCAGAAGAACAAACTGCAGAATGACTACCACTGAAAAAAATTGATATAAATTGATTTTACCAGCGGTATTGCAAAAATGTATGCAATAAATGTCGTATTTAAATAAGGTATAATATGATACAATAAAGGTTATATATCCGACAGCTTCCTTGAATAAAAATGTATTATAAAAATGATGATTTACATCTCATGGTTAATATATTAGTGTAGACTAGACTGGCGGGACCGCCGTCCGTCGCTCCTCGTGAACTATCTCGTAGCACAACTACATCAGCTGTATCTTTAAAACGTCCGTCGATTTCCCACCTTCATATGTTCACATGAGAAATGTTTACTTTAAACTTTTTTATTCGGAATATTAGTATATTTGGTTATTATGTTATTTATGAAAATTATTAGTTTAATATTATTATATATTATATACAGTGCACATATTGAGGAGTTTTAAGACTACGCATACACTTGTCCCGACGGAGAGGGAGGGACGTGTCAAGGTGAGGGTCGAGGGGAAAGACGGTCAGCTTTTGCTTTTAATAATTATTATAGTGATCGGGCTCCAACTGTTATGACGTCATCACTTATCATGTTCCTTTCTGTGAGAGACCTTCCCGATGTATAGTCTGAGATAGTCTATCGGATGTTATGGCGTAATATTAGTTTTTAGAACAATTAAATTTATAAGTAGAGTAAGTTGTAAGCCTTTTGAGATTAACCCAAACCAATTGTGACACAGAATTAAATGAAAACCATAAAATATTATCTTTCTGGCTAACGGCCCGCGAAGCCGTGTGAGTGAGCAGCTCGCTGAATTCTAATTATGAAGCCTTTTGTTGCGTTTCGTTCCGTCTTTGTTGTTAAAAGCGTCCGGTTCGCGTTACCCGCCCTTCAATTGTTTCGCCGAACAAAACGTATTCCCTCGTTATCAGCGTCGGCGGACATCGCCATTGTCCCCCCCTTGCTCCAGCAAATGTTTTTACTGCTCATAAACATATTTATTTTCATCGGATATAGGGTCTTTTATTAATAAAAATATTTGTTGTCATTCCGTAAAATCTTTTATTATCAGTGAATTTAACGCAAATAAAGCAACGATGAATTATATTATTGTATTACAACAGGCAAATATAAAGTGATTTGTTTACAGATGAAGAAGAAAGTAAGCCGTGGTCGAACAGTGGCCAGTGGCTGAACGAGATCGGTCCCGCTGCTGAACTGCCGGCACCAAAAATATGTTCATCACTATTATTTGAAGTGATGATTTGCCTACTGACTGCTTTACAATAATGACTTACAAAAATATTGTGGTACTGGTGAAATGACGCAAAATCGAAAGAAGTTTATAAACTATATACGTATATTACGTGTTCCAAATTCAAAATAATTAAAAAGTTGAAAAAGAAAACTTTTTATGTAACCGTATTTATGGGCAGACTAGTTGTGTGTTAGAGTTACGTTGCATCGATTTATTGGCTACAGCACAAGCAGGCCACCTGTACTGTATTTTATCTGGTCCATGAAAAATAACTGGCACATCTCGTTGATGACAAACTTACTGCTCCGGCTTAGGTGTATCTATAATACATTATAGGAACGATGTCAAGCTCATCATGAAAAATAAATAATGATGACCTTGCTGGTAATGAAACATAAGTGTCCACGTTACTTATATTATATTTAAGACAATTCCAAATATAGAAATTTACGTTGTTATTCCTTGATCATAAAAATAAACATCTCACTCCGCCGTCGCATTGTGCTTACATTGCGTATTATTTGCAACTGCAACAACAGATCAAAAACAGCATCACTCCAACGATTTATCACTGTGTACCTACGTACGACGTCCTCTCATGCATTTGCGTGTACATCGTGTTACTGATCACAGCGAGAGGGGACAGAGTTCGAAAACAAAAGCACTCAAAATAAATACTTCGTCTGTTCGTGATTTGTTATTTTGAAGGAAATATTGCGAAGTGTCCTCGATTGTTGGTTCTAAAGATTTCTCTCTTTTTCTCCTTCTCGCTCCGCTCGTACAAACTGATCGTTGCTTTTATCTGAAATCTCTTTAGCGACACATCGTTCAGTTCGTTAAGGGCGTTGGAAAGATTTATGTGGTGATAAAGATTTAGATACGTTAAAGAAAGTGGCCGTCCTAACAATTGAACGGCATTAGAAATAAAATTTCGTAAAGCTGTTTATACGGTAGATGATAATAAAAGCGAGCTTATAACTCAAGTTCCCGTAAGTAGAACTTTTAAAGTGTCTTATTATAGATGTTTAGTTCAAATAAAATCCATATAGTGCTATAATACCGTAATACAATTTCTAAACTGGTAGAGCCACACTGCAGCGAGTTATTTATTATGTCGACTCGATCGGTGAATAACCACGCCACGTGTTCGCTTCTCAGAATAACAGGCGAGCTGTGTGACGGATGTCTTACGTACATATCGCTCGTAATATAAACTTTGACTTTCATATTTCACACGCGATACGTAAACTTTACATAATTTCGTTTTTACATAGGAATCTTCTAGCTGCGGCATGGATTGGTCCCTCACCGTGGGAGGACCACGCCCTCGTAGAACACCGGTGTGGAATAATAGCATTACGCTGCTGTGTTTCGCCGGAAACCTCTATGACTGGTGACGAGGCATTCCATCTCATTTCATAGGCGGGACAGCTCATCTCCATTATGATTTCTTAGCCCATTCCGAGGAATCACATATCATCATCACCATTATCATCGGGAGAGTTGTGTGCTTATTTGTCACCCTCAATACTTTATTCTGGTGTTCCAGCTTGCTCCTTCCTAGACTAAGTCAACAATTCACCAATGAACCATGTTACCCCAACTACTATTAAAACAACTAAGCAATGGACGAGACCAAGGCTCCGCATCGCATACGCTCGCCGCTTGCCCGGCGTGGGAAGGCGAGCGGCGGGTCTTGATCGGTCACATCGGCGATGCTGTGCTGGGAACCGGCGTGGAGAGCCGTAGCCTCCTTCTGCGAGACCATAATGGTCCGAAAGGAGGCTGCTTGAAGACGGGGCCGGCGTGGCACTCGCGCGCCTCGTCACGGCCCTTCTATGGGTGCTCGCCTACCTTAAACGGGGCCCTACGGATCACTGACGATCGGAGTGGGAGCTCCGACCGTCCAGTATTTATTAGCGACCCCGAGAAGGTTGACGGCACGACGTGGTACCGTGTCGTCGTGATATTTCCGCGAGGGTTCTGGGGGTGCGATCTTTACGCACGCCCCCGGTACGGGTTAATTGGAAAATAAATACATAGATGAAGATTGATAATACTAAATTACATAAAGTAATAGCTTAAGTATATAAATCCCACTGTTGGACATCAGCTGCTTTCCTAGACATGGACAGTCGGAACATAATCCGTAACGCGGCCAATGTGGATCAGCGAAGTTCATAGTTATTTATTTTACCGATGTTTTCCTACATTGTTTCTATCTCATTCAAACTTCTTGTTCAACTCATGAGGTGCTCTGCTCTGCTGCAGACACATAACTACGACTGCTAAACGCTAAGTGCACGACAACAAAATGATTTCTACTCCAGTTAGACATTATCGGTACGTACCGATGCATGCCACACAAGTCGCGCCTCAATTTCACTACGGGTCGGATGTACATTCAAATCCCCTATTCTACCTGCTCCTTCAAGTGTTCTGTTTCTATATTAACTAGAAGTGTGCTATTTATTTCATCAATTTTATTATAGTTATTTTTCATTTATGATAATGAAGTAGTTTCTTTTAAAAACTTTACCTGAAAAGGTATTTTATTACTATTGACCACTTGTATACGATAAATACTTATAAAAATTGATTTTTTTATAAAAAAAATTGTAGCAGTTCTATTAACAACTAACATTTCGGTTAACCACTGAAACTATGGGAAGGTTCCCGGCAATAGTCGAACGGCGGATTCAAAGTTCTTAAGTTTCGCAGGCTGCACCCAATACCGAAAGCCTTTGGCGTGTCGAATTAAATACAAAATGTGCGAGTAAATAGTTAGATTTAGAGGACAATATGTTTACTTTTATTCCAGGTGGAAGGCTTTTATTGGTCCATTATATTTGTATGGAGTTTATTTTAAAGTTTTCGTCTTTTTTTAATAAAAAAATCACTTCAATCAGGTCGGTGTGAAGCACAAACACAAAATTTAATTAAATTTAGCAAATATAGAGTTTTTATTTTTGTTAAATTTATCAAAATACATATTGAATAGAGAACCTTTTCCTAACCAGAAATCCAGATCGTACCTCGTGGATGAGTGTTGATAATGATTTATAGATCTCAAAATTGAAAACCATAAATTAATTATTTGTAGTAAAATTTTTCTTCATATAATTTTTATCATACAGTCGGCGGCGAACAACGAGTTGCTGGTAAGTGAAGACAGCGCTCCGGGACACCACACCAGCCTCGACAGAGTCAAGATACTTTGTCACCCCCGTGGGTTAAGATGACATGCCACATGCAGGAAAGACAGCAGTCTTATGTGGCATCGGTCGGGTTCACCCATTATGCTGTAACTAGAATGTAACTGCAGTGTGTCTTTAGCACTATTACACAATATTTGGATATACAATGACATCTATCTAATGAAGTTCTATCACAATAAAAATACTTTTTACTGTGATAGAACTTCATCGGCATCCAGTGCCAGACAGCGGGGAGAGGCAGCGCTATATTATTAGAATATAGTCAAAGTGTTTTTAAGAATCCTTTAACCTCCATCTGTAGGTTTGCCTCATCTGATAAACTAATTTTGCTTGAATTACCTTAATAACGGTATTCCATAGTCCAAATTATATTCAAATAGAAAGCATTTGATAGTTTAAGATAAAAACCATCAGTAGAACTTACTGTTACTTTTAACTAAATGGTTAGTAGTGGAAATGTACGAGCCCGTGGGTCTCATCAATATTCAGGGGCCGCTCGCGTCACGAGCCGATGCTTTGAAAGCCGTTAATTTGTCACAAGCATTCTGCGCAGTAGAAATAAAACTAGATTTATTTACTACATTTTTCACTTTTACATAATTTATTGAAATTTACTGTAATGAAGATGAAGGAAAGAAAGAAAGAAACACAGAACATATGTATACATACAACGAGATTAAATATAGTTTGGGGAGTGGACATCCGCAGAAGAACTAAGGTAACCGACATAGGTCAAACAATCAGCTAGCTGAAGGGAATGGGCCGGCCGTGTAGCTCCCTAGTACAACCGATAACCGACGGGAGGAAAGGCTCGCGAGTGGCAACGCAAACTACGATGAACCCCATGACGATCTTTTCATCACAGAAACATTATAATAAACTAGAAAATATTTTCATCATCATCAGTGTCCTGGTTTTTGTTCGGCAAGTACTAATAATACTTTAAACTATTATATACAACGTCAATGAAGTAATACTAAATGTTGCGTTTGCTTGCTGCGTGAAATTATTAAAAATAACCCAATAATCAAAAAGCATATTTGGTGTTCTTCTGGAAATCTATTTGAATTATTATTAATTTATTTGTTTTGTCTCCGCCGGCTAAGCCAACGACATTCAGGTTATACTTATATTATAGTATATTCTATTATTTCCTCAAGTATCGAAAACTTAATGTTTCCGCGGTGCATTCTACATTGCACAAACTAAATGCTATCATCTACAACATGTAAAAAAACTCGAGTAAAAAGTAAAATTTTCCATTTATTTATAATATTTCATATCACTTGGTATTTTTAATTCTTTTATATAATTACTTTTCTCTTTTCAGTTAATTTTTTTCTCAAGTGGTATGTTCTAAATAATTTAAAATTTTTTCTTTTTTATCAATAATTTGTTTCAGTTCAACTAAAACACATAACAAAGGCTAATGTGATGGATGAACTGTCACATCTTTTTTTATTCTGTTATTTATTCTTACAAAGAGTAAGTAGCAAGTCCGTACCAACTGATGGTAAGTAGTGACTGGCATGTCAGTGCCACCTGAGATCTTAGTAATAATTACTGATGCTTCACATTCACGTTCGCTATCGGCCGAGAATAGAGGCGGAATTCTTAAAATTCTCGTTTGGCGTCCGTAGTGTAAGTGCGTAAAAAACATAAAACTAAAGAAATTATAAGAATTTGTAATATAAGTGTTCGCTTAACTAATTGAAACAAGGATCAGCCAGGAACATTAGTCTCCGGCCGGTGCGCCTCCATCAAACTGTTTGCAGTAAACACTTTACGGTGATGACTTCATTAACTGACTCGACTCTCTCACCTATTTAGCACTTAATTGACAGTCGGCTTTCTGCCCACACTGCAGAATATATTAAAATACCTTATACCAGTAAATAAGTTACTGTTATATTACGGAATGACCTTTGTATTTTACCCGACGGCCTAGGAAAGAAAGTATTGTTTTTCGAGTACCATATGTCTATTTCTTTGACACACTCTAACCTAAACGCTGTTATTAAGTTTAGCGTATAAGGTTTGGATAAATTCGTTCTCACTGTGGAAGAGAGATAGGGTTTATGTATATTTAAATATGGTTTAGTGAAATAAAATATACTTTGTTTGCTATATTGATTTACGTCAGATTGCAGAGTGTAGTCTGGGAATTTACGAAATAAAATATGGCGCAGCATTCATTGCAAAGGGCATAATTTCACCTCCAAATTAAGTATTCGTATCCCTTAAATGTTTTCTGACGGTGATATTGAACATTCTTGTGTACGTCAAGTATAAACGTTATTGTACTTAACAACAAAACTCCTGGTGATAACACCAACAGTAACTGAAGCGGAGAAACTTAATATTTATGTTTTTGATTTAAAATAATATTAACAACATACATAATTATGTAAAATAATAGAATTCACTTTGTTGATTATTGCCCATTGGATTCACTTTCAAAGAACTTAATACTAATAAAGAATTGTGTATATCATTTATATAAAAGCCTTTCATAAATATTTGCGCCTCATCTGCAGAACATGAGAATATTTATTGTGTACAAGTGTTTCCCGTATTCTTGCTAATAGTTATATAATTATAATTATGGGAATATTCAATTTAGCTTTGATTTAACCAATAAAATAAATAAATTACTGTAAGTTAAATAAGATAAGTAACACAAGTGTATACAATACTATAAAATTAATTTATACACTCCAACTAATCCTAGCATTCCTCGATAGGAGAGTCCTTATGGTCCAGGGCAAGCGCAAAAAACTGTTGGAGCATCACCGCCTTCTGTATTTGGATCCGGAGTTGTCATTGTGTTCCGACCACCTCAACTAACTCGCGAGGCTTATTAGTAAAAGGGTCAATACTGGGAACGCATGAGGCGCTGGCGCTGGTCGAACCAAGGATACTATGTATATCCTTATTATAATCTCTGAGTCAACGGCGCATAAACAAAGCATGCTGATTACTTAAAGTAAACAAATAAATAGCACGAACGGTGGATGGGTGCCCCGCAGCGGGCGGACGTTCGCTAGTAATTTCACGGTACGCGAGCAAGCTGAGGCCGGCCCCGACGCCCGCACCAATGGAATCGTTAGCCGCGATTTTAATTGGTGAGTTACCACGGGCCCGGCAGAGCAGGCCGTCGGGATAACAACCTGTCAGATATAAAAAAAACCTAAATTTCGAATAGAATTTCCGCTAACCTTTTATAATGCGTTTCCTATCTCACTATATGCCGGGTTGTTAATCATGTTTTATTTACATGATGTGTACGTCGACCGCGTTATCGATAAAAAAACACTGGGCATGTGTAGGCTTAAGTACTATGTTAGTAAGTAACTCATGTAAGCAACTAAACAATGCAAGAGGTGTGCTCTGTTATGGAACTATAAATATCTAAGTGATAGTTATTTCCAGTTGATGTCACTCGGTAATAACTAAAATATTGACCAGGAGGACGCCATATGGATTGAAAACATGTAGTTATTATTATTGTTTTTTTTTTAAGATTGCGTTGCGCACAACGTACACCTGACCACAAGTGAATCTTGCAACCCACGATACCTAAATCATCTTAAAAAAAAGATTAAGAGATGTGTACATATTATGTGTATATGCGCTACCAGTAGTAGAGCCATGGCGCAGTTTGCTTCTAGCTGCAGCGTGAATGGGTAAGCAAGATCGGGGAAGGACAACGCCTCACAGAACTCCAGCGGGGGTGGCAACTCTGCATTATGTTTCCTTGTTAAGATTGAATGCATGTCATGAGTGTCACGAATAATTTACTATCCGGTGTCATACTGGAAACGAGGTGTTATTATTTGTACAAAAAGAAAACATTCCACCGTTAAGTATTTAAGCAACGTTGAGAGATACATTGGAAACAACTCACGGGAACACTTCAAAGCTTCCTAACGAGTGGAATGACAGATTTCGTTCAAAATAAACTTGTTTACACAGCGGTACAATTATATCTAAAGATTATTTTTAACATCAAACGCCTCACCGCGTCGCGTTCACCGTTATTCATACTTTAAACAAGAAGTTAATACAACAGCGACTTCATTTGAATATCAGAGAAATCATTTTATTAGCTTTGTTTGTGTTAACAACCGTGTAATCAATACTGTTGGTTTTTCTATATTATTGGTTATTTCTACAAACTCGATTTCTAAAGCTCAAACCAGTTTAAATTGTTCATGGTTTTATGTGTTTTCTTACTTTGCTATTAAAATTATTGATACAAAATATTTAATGTAATATGCTGAAAGAAACTGGTGATTGTGTGCTCCCCTGAGGACTGATATGGAAGGTCATGTTACCAGGATTTGGGTTCCAGATCCACGATAAGAAACACAGCAGCATTATGCTGCTATTATTACGTCGGTATTCTGCAAGGGCGTGCTCCTCCGCGGTGGAGCTGGAAACTAAATCCAACAGTCCTCTACTGCTGATAGAATTTCAAAGCCATTTATTTAATTAAAACTCAATTTTATAATAATTAATGTTTTAAATGACAGACATAAACGTCGGTGACCACTTACCATCAGCTGGACAGCTTGCTCTTTGCCGACAATACTATGAGAACAAAGTGATTCCTTTAGACAGAGATGACAAGCAATTCATTTAAAAATTTTGTGAAGAGAATCGGATCGTGATCACAATTAATATTAGTGTCACTAGTGACATGCGATAGTGTTCTATTGTAATACCTTCTCTATGTAATTATACACGAATGGGCTCGACTCGTCTTTCGAATGCTATCGTGTGTACCATAATACAAACCTGTTGATTATATAATATATAAAATATATAAAAATCATATATATCCAATTGATTTTTATATATATAATATATAAAAATCAATTGGATAGATTTTTTCTCAATAATCTTTTTTTTTTTAAATTATACCATATATATATATATATATATACCATATATATATATATATAGTTTGCAAGAAAATAAGTAAAAGGACATGAAGTTTCTCCGTATCGTGCCTTATCGTTCTGCTCTGTTATTATTTCTTATTTCTTTATTGTCGTCCTTCCGTGTTTAGATCTTTTGACTTTGGAGGCGCGAGTCCTGGCTTCGAGGGAAGTATACAAATAATGTTTTAGTGCACACGTTTGCGTGGCGTAGTGGTTACATTAGGTTATAGTATTGGACTTCTCCGTCGCGACTCGATTCCCAGCCGAGCGCCAGGGAACCAGGACATGTGACTGATATAGCTTAAAAGATCAGTAAGCTGCAGTGGCAATGCCATAGTTTGGCCATTAAGCTCGTAGAACTCAAAACCGATAGGGAAGAAAGGCCACTCTAGGCAGCTTTGAGCTGGCAGTTTCAATGCAGTACGACTCCCCCACCAGCTGGAGTTTGATGACGTACGCAAGTTGCGGGAAGCCGCTGGACGCAGGTGGCTCAGGAGCCAGCTTTGTGATGACCTTGAGGACTGTGTTTAGCAGCGGACTATTTATAGGCTGTCATGCAGGTGATGATATTTGTTCCGATGAAACAGTAAGAGCCGCATAGGCCAACAGCGTCCACATCAACGGAATCTATAGATGATATTTGTTCCGATGAATCTGTAAGAACCACATAGGCTAACAGCGTCAACATCAACAGAATCTGGAGATGATATTTGTTCCGATGAATCTGTAAGAGCCGCATAGGCTAACAGCGTCAACATCAACAGAATCTAGAGATGATATTTGTTCCGATGAATCTGTAAGAGCCGCATACTCTAACAGCGTCAACATCAATAGAATCTAGAGATGATATTTGTTCCGATGAATCTGTAAGAGCCGCATAGGCTAACAGCGTCAACGTCAATAGAATCTAGGGAAGATATTTGTTCCGATGAAACTGTAAGAGCCGCATAGGCTAACAGCGTCAACATCAACAGAATCTAGAGATGATATTTGTTCCGATGAATCTGTAAGAGCCGCATAGGCTAACAGCGTCAACATCAACAGAATCTAGAGATGATATTTGTTCCGATGAATCTGTAAGAGCCGCATAGGCTAACAGCGTCAACATCAACAGAATCTAGAGAAGATATGTGTGACTCTGTGTACAAAATGAATTCTTTTCTCATGTACATTCGCACGATGTTTTGGTGAAAAGTGTTTACCACTACTGACTGAACCTATCGAGGAATGTTCATCTGGACGGACTCGTATCGTCTATTTGTTTTATATTTTAACCGAGTTGATACTAAAATTATCAACATGAACGCTTGGAATTTACTTTATCTTATTTGATGTGTAATGAATTTACTTTGAATAAAAAACGAGCGAACGGGACGTCAGTATAAAGTGCAAGATTTGCGAGGCAAACGGTCTCGACGTCTCACGGGACGCGAAACGGAATAAGTTTATATAGCGTTACCGCAGTTGTAATAACTTATAACTGACGCTTTATATTTGATTGCAACATATTTAAATTTAAGTCATAATAAGGACAATTAAATTCACCAAACTTCACAGACTCAATGAAGGTACTAAAGAGCTTTGTCTGTTACAGTAATTCCCAGAGGTCGACATAAATGAAAACTGATTTTGGGAGTCGACGAGGTCTAAAAATCGACCAAGTTCCAATTTGATACTTTCAAGATACTGTATAAGTTGTGTTACGTGTACCAACTTGTTATAGGAATGACTAAAATTTAGTAGGAAGTATCATTGTTGTACTTTTAAAAAACTCAACAAGTCGATAAGTCTACACAAGTTCGTGCAAGATAATGTGTTTGAGCGTACAAGTCTTTCAGGTACGTTTCACTTGCTCTGTACTCTTTGAAGCATATAAGCGATTTAACACGAACGAAACCAAAGTGATAATGCAAGAATAGTCGATTACCATCAACACAGACGAGGAGCTTAAGCAGAAGTTCATCCGAGACTATCAGAAGGTGTGGTTTCAAAGCAACATTGATACATAGTATCCTGCACTGTAGAACATTGGTGGAAAATACCTTATAGCTTTTCCATCATCATACGCAGTTAAGAAGGGCTTCAGCGTGGTTACCAACATTTTGACTAAACAGAGAAACCGTTTAAAAATCAACGAACGCCGAGAGCAGAGCGAGAGAGCAGCAATATTGAACGGCTGCAGCCAAATCGATAGAAAGTCCTAGTTATACCTGAATTTTTTATTTCTTTATCTTTACTTTGCGATTGTAATGTTTTTTTTACAAATACTAATTACCTACGTAAGTAATTTTGCTTAATTTGTATTAATAATTATTAATTACACTTGGTATTTGCTGAACTTTATGTCTATTAATTTTGTTACATTTTGATGAGAAAATGATGTCAAGTTTACTCACCTAACCAACCGCAATGTTTTTAAATTCATAATTATTCTGTATCAATAGGACAAGAACTAGAGATAGGATTTTTAAAGCAACTTGGCTAGGGGGGTCGGAGGTATCAGTTCATTTTGAAAAATGGATCCTCTTGCACAAAACCAATGTGTATATACATATATACGTGCGTAAGGCGATGACATCCTTTACGCACGCGTATTTTGATGTTGGATCAGAATGAGCGACATTAAGGTGACCACAACTTTCATCGCATACTAACGTGGCGTGCTATGTGTGCAGCAACGTGGCATGCTATGCGTGCAGAAACGTGGCATGCTAGGTGTGAGCAACGTGGCATGCTATGCGTGCAGAAACGTGGCATGCTAGGTGTGCAGCAACGTGGCATGCTATGCGTGCAGAAACGTGGCATGCTATGCGTGCAGAAACGTGGCATGCTATGTGCAGCAACGTGGCATGCTATGCGTGCAGAAACGTGGCATGCTAGGTGTGCAGCAACGTGGCATGCTATGCGTGCAGAAACGTGGCATGCTATGCGTGCAGAAACGTGGCATGCTAGGTGTGAGCAACGTGGCATGCTATGCGTGCAGAAACGTGGCATGCTAGGTGTGCAGCAACGTGGCATGCTATGCGTGCAGAAACGTGGCATGCTAGGTGTGCAGCAACGTGGCATGCTATGCGTGCAGAAACGTGGCATGCTATGCGTGCAGAAACGAGGCATGCTATGCGTGCAGAAACGTGGCATGCTATGCGTGCAGAAACGTGGCATGCTAGGTGTGCAGCAACGTGGCATGCTATGCGTGCAGAAACGAGGCATGCTATGCGTGCAGAAACGAGGCATGCTATGCGTGCAGAAACGTGGCATGCTAGGTGTGCAGCAACGTGGCGTATATGCGTGCAGAAACGTGGCATACTATGCGTGCAGAAACGTGGCGTACTTTATGCGTGCAGAAACGTGGCATGCTATGCGTCTGAAACGTGGCATGCTGGGTGTGCAGCAACGTGGCGTACTGGGTGTGCAGCAACGGGGCATGCTATGCGTGCAGAAACGTGGCATGCTAGGTGTGCAGCAACGTGGCATGCTATGCGTGCAGAAACGTGGCATGCTAGGTGTGAGAAACGTGGCATGCTAGGTGTGCAGCAACGTGGCATGCTATGCGTGCAGAAACGTGGCATGCTAGGTGTGAGCAACGTGGCATGCTAGGTGTGCAGCAACGTGGCATGCTATGCGTGCAGAAACGTGGCGTACTTTATGCGTGCAGAAACGAGGCATGCTATGCGTGAAACGTGGCATGCTATGCGCAGAAACGTGGCATGCTTGCGCCTCATTAGGTCCTTTATGTCGCTTGGCAGGGTCCATCGATGGTCTTTCACCGAGGAACCTACCTCGAGCAATCCTCGACGACTGTCTGGATGTGCCTAGTGAGGGGCATGAACTCACGGAGTTCGTGTCGTGGACTGAATATGTTCCTAGGAATAGCATCTAGGTGCGGTGATGTGGCTTCCCTCAGGTTTTCCTGAGTCGGTGCCAGTCTACTATGGTTTTGGTGGAGGGTGAGGTTGGGGCGGAGGCCTAACCGAAGAACAGGGTGATGATCGGAAGCGAGCTCGTGGATTACCTCTATCCCTTGGAAGGCGAGGTTGATGTTCTTACAGATGGGAATATCAAGTTCATCGGTGCGTGATCCAATATATATGGAAAATGAGTAGGCGTAGTAGGCGCTACGATGTCGAAGTCGAGTGCGTCGCTTAGCGAGTCTAAAGCCAACCCCTGGGGGTTGATTTTAGTTGCATTACACCGAGTGTGCTTGCTATTGAAATCTCCTGCCAAAATTACTGAGTTTCCGAGGGAAAGGAGTTTCACGAAGACGCTTCGTAATACTTGTGCGTCACGGCTGCAAGGCAGGTAGACCGACGCGATTGTGATGGGGGCGTGACCGGTCATGGCTAGCTGACGGACTGGGCTTCTAGGAAAGTGAGGGTTGACGTGCCGATGGTTTTTGCCAGTGCAAGGACTGTAGGTGAGTGTTCCGCCATTAGCGGCAGAAGTTCTATCATTCCTAATGATGTTGACATAATTCGCAATGTTGGGATTGCGAGTATGTAGTTGAAAGATGTATCTTGCACTGAGGAGCGTCGACTTGGTGATCACGAACTAAATTGAAGATTTCGTCGCGTTGATTTTAATACCGCCGTTCGCGTTAAAAAAAGGCGACGTTAAAGGAACGCGGTTTTGCTCTGCCGTTGAAAAAGATGCTTCACACACGCAATCGTCAACTTTCAATCATAGAGGCTTGAAAGTTGACGATTCTGTTTATGTTAGTAGCGCATAATGGCGGCAATCTGACTTCGGGCTTGACATTGGAATCCTTAGGGCTTTGCAGGGCTGAGACATCGGCGCCGTTGAAGACCATGACGAAGCGACACACACTAGGCCGAGGTCGCTTTTCGCTAACCAGTCGTCCGGCTGATGGAGGAACTCAACCGGTTGAGCGACGTTACTACGCCGACAGGCGTTTACCCATGCAGGGCGTAGAGGTCGAATAGAAAAGGGCAGTGGCGCGGGGCGGTGGTGGGTAGCTACACTACATAGATCACTGATTTTTATTGGTTATTTGTAAAAAAATAGCGTAAAGAGAATTAATATTGCTTGAATAGAGATGTAGGGCGCGACAGATTATTAAAAATTATTTTTAAAATTTAAAATAGAATAAAAATATAGCACATCAGAATAGGTATTCAAGTTTTAGGAGCACAAACAAGCGGGTCGCGGGTCACCTTAATGTATTTAAAACCTTGAAAAATTATTGTTTTAATGGAATGTCTCTCAAACATACCTTTTCGCTCAAATTTTCCAAGTAAATTTAGTGTCATTGACAGTGAGCCATATTTTGTGCGGAAACTCATGAACACGATTACGTTGCTACAAATGTAACGTTGCCTTGAACCAGTTATTTAAATGACGTCATATAAATAGCAATAATCATAGTAGTTAAATGTAAAGAGTATAGAAAACCTGTTCATGTGTATAATCGAGGGAAGGTTACCCAAATATTATTTCTTTTTGCTTTATTGCCGATATAAACCTAGTTTATATCGGTAATAAAGTTACCTTAGTTAAAAAAGTTTAAAGTTACCTAGACACGCCTACCATTATGAGTTTTATTCGAAACTCCAATAATAATCTAAATGCTTTAATGACATCTAATAACGACATTAAAGCATTATGATTATGATTATGATAATCTTCAAAAATAACCCTTTTAATAATATCAAGTTGTAAATCGCATAAATTTTTATTTATTTATTTATTTATTTATTTATTTCACCACAACTAAAATACATAGAATAATTTACGCGGCAGTATATTCTCCTTAATAAAACACATTAGTACATAGTCGTGGCTCACTGAAGTGCCTGCAGTAGGCATTAAAAAACCTGTAAATCTGCAGGACATCAGGTCACCATTCCGCAGAGCACACGAATACAAAGAGTTCAGAAAGAAGTTTGCCAAATATTCCATGAAAATTAAATTAAAGTAAAATAAACAATCAATTAACATTAGGAAGCAATAACTAGTTATAAGACTTATGATAAA
The DNA here is from genome assembly GCA_029286865.1 of Teinopalpus imperialis. Taxonomy (NCBI): domain Eukaryota; kingdom Metazoa; phylum Arthropoda; class Insecta; order Lepidoptera; family Papilionidae; genus Teinopalpus; species Teinopalpus imperialis. The sequence continues at coordinate 241,170 of JAGSMU010000065.1, forward strand.
TGGAAACTTTATTACTTTATTAAAAAATATGTGAAAATTTTTAATGATCTAAAATATACATAATTAAAATATATTAAATAATTAACAATCTAATTAACTTAATTTAAAAGAGGCGCCCAAACCTTGTTTGTGTTTTGAAATACTCGCTCACGTATTGGAAAGCTGATACATATGTGTTTGACGAAGCGCCCACCGTCGCCCGCAGCGCGCCGGCCCCGTCCGGGAAGCTAAACGAAATTTCACGTCTGTCCGGCGCCGTCCGGTGCCGCCCGGTGCCGTCCGGCTGGGCGAATGTTTACGGTTTCATTTTAAAGGTAAATTTATACAAAACTTTCCGCCAAGTTCATTTACAGCTGCAGACCTGGATCTGTTTAATTATTTTTCTGTTTCATTATCATGTCATGCACATAGAAAGTTGTTAGATCTCGTCATTTTAATAAGGCACGCGGCTGGTTTTGTCGTGGATATTCCTTGCATTCGGGCAAAAGGATATGCTTCGTCGTTTTTATTGCGGCAGTCTTTCCGTCCGAGAATAATGTGAGTTGCGAGTATCTTCTTTTTTTTTTACATTCAGAGTACCAAACGAGCACACAACCGATGGCAAGGATTCCCACGGCCCATGACATCTTCATTCATTCTCGACAAGGAATCATAATGTAGATGCGTTGTCACCCTTGTGGAGTGAAATGTCTCGTCACCAGTAATATAGGTCTCCGGATCCCTGCACTCACCAGACGAAACACAGCAGCATTATGCTGGTATTCCGCGAGGGCGTGGTCCCTTTCCAGTGGAGCCGATCCATTCCTTCTGCAGCTAGAATTACACTGCAGCGTAGCTCTACCACGTCTTCTTTAGTCATCTTAATATCTTACCAAGATAACTTGTAACGATTAACATAACGGGTATATACATAACTTTTTTTATCCCAAAAAAAATGAACACTGTCACAACGTTTCATAGAATACATTAAGTTTATAACAGATCTAGAAAACCAGTGTCCACACATACCACGGCAGGGTAATCAAAAAATAACGAGTTCATATATAGTGGTGGGTCACCACTATATATGATAACATAAACACGTAGATGTTTTCTTATCTACTGATCTATATAAGTTATTTTTTTTATATCCTTTTAACAATGTTTTTGTCTGAAATACTAACTTTATCTTTGGAATGTGACTCAGACTATAGTTTTAAACAATGCGATGCTTAATGAGAATAAAGGTATACCATTTATTTTCTTTTTAGAAGTTGATGAAGGCCGTTGGTGCTCTATTAAATGTTCTGCTGCTACAAGTAGTCGACTCGTGCTAAAGCTGCTCCGAGTATCCGGCACTGACCATGACCCTCAGCCGCTCTCATCCAGGTGCAGCTGACCATCTCGTGAAGATCATCACTCCTATGACTAATATGTCTGGTTCATTCCTACTTTACCGGACACTAGACCTCTGTCAGATCATCTCGTTCCTCGATCCTTTAGTCGCCTACTGGAAGCACGACTGCGGTGACGAGGCATCACTTGCACTTCTGAACAATCATGATCCACGACCACCTGCCTCCATCGATTTCCCGCAGAGTTAAATATGTTGTGTGTGATGCCCAATCCGAGGTTACCACTCAAGAATCTTGTAATCTATGCAATAACCTGATAAAATTAAATAATATCAATTAATTAATTAAGCAAAGAGCTCGTACAGCTACAATATTAGTTTCAATTTGTATAAAATCAATAAATTATTGTAGTAGAAATTCAATGTGTTACGAAATGTTAGCAAATTTAGGAGCGAAATTTATTTTGGATTGTAACACTACACACACAATGGCACGACAGGCGACACCAGCAGAAGAATGCCCGAGACGACCTGATGCGACTCTGCGGCACGCGAGTCGTGGAACGAGTTCCTCAACGCGGATTCGTTTCAGAGCTCGCGGGCGCGTGGAGCGAGTCATCTAATTTGCACTTGGCATTGCGTCAGACATTCTCTGTAGTAAGAAAAATATTATACACTGCAATGTAATATTAATTATTGTATTTGTAGAGTTGGATACATGTCTTTCGTGGCAATTTTTCAGAGTTAGAACGACGCCAAAGTAATATGTCGGCACGTCGGAGGAAGGTCTATACCAGCGTGATATAGGTGTTTCGTATGAAGAGTTGAAGGCTTCGGAAACCTTATGAACGGTAAGGAGACTTTCCATCTCAGGAGTGAGGAGGCCTGTGCAACCACACGCTTCCTTCAGGATGTTAGTAATCCCGATCATCACTTCATCACACATCACATTACAAAATATCCAAAATGAGAAAGAGATAGTATCTAAACTTTATAATTAAAATGTAAATATGTATGTGTATGCGGCTTTAAATGGTGATAAAATATCAGAAATATGCCAAACGAAGACTGCCTTTAATTTACGAGCGGTCTGGTATTAAGGGCAACAATTCGCCTTCTAATAGTATCGACGGCTAAGCCTCCTAACTGTTGAAAGGTCTCTAACTGGTAAAAGTTACTCTAATTTTGAGCTGCTTCATCTGTATTCAGCTTTTACTCTCCGATATTTTCATCTTTGAGATATTCGAAGCACGTAATAAATCCATGTTATTTAATCTACTATGAAATACATTCGGAGAGCTCGGGGCTATTTCACTTCGGAGAAAAAAAAATATGTACAATAAATTCGACTGTAGTTTGAATGTATATATATTTTATTTTATTTAGGGTGACAAATGAGCACACATTTCACCATGCCTCAGCACCGGTAATAACGATGGCGTGGTGCTCCACCAGTCAAGCCGATCCATTCATGTCGCAGCTAGGAATAAACTGCAGTGTGGCTCTACTACTGTCAGAAATAATAATATAATAAGAAATATTATTTATCTTGTAGTTATTTTTTACACAAAATAATCCGCAATTAGGCTAAGCAATAAAATTGGGATAAATAATTATCATTTTGTCTCTGAGTATAAATAATAGAATGAAAAATTCAAATACAAGTTAGTTTAAAATTTGTGTCTAGCAGAATATGTCGAAACACTGTAACTCAAACCACACGCAGGCCGCCGCAGCTGCGAGTTGCCAGTAAATGCGTAAATTACGTCGTCCACGCTCCGGGCGTCTCGCGGCGCCTGCAATTTCATAGCTGGAAGAAATCATCGCCTATTTCACAAATTGTTTTCCGATTGCCCAGCATTTTTGCGCATTGAAAATTTACTTTTGAAGATTTTTGTATTTGAAATATGCTCATGTATATTGTGAAATAACGTTTTAGACCTTTAACGATACATATGAACACGTTTTATTTAGAAATGATAAAAATATAATCAAATTTTTATGTATGCAGTTCTTTGTAATACAAAATAATAAGCACGAACACTGCATCGTCGCGGGCAAGAGAAGAGGTATCGTATCTTGCTTTGTGGTACAGCCACTCGATGTTATCAAAAACTTATTTTAATTTAGTGGATTCATTAATAAAACTGCTGATGGCGGGCCCGTCCAATGTACGTTTTAGGTTTTTTTTTTTTCGGGCTGAAGGCCGCTGTTAACCCGAGGGCTTTTACAGTTTCACCGGGTTGAGAGGTGACCGAGCGCTTATAGCGCTCTGTCGAGACCTCTATATATGGGTAACCAGCACAAGGGCTCCCGAGAGGGAGCCTCGGCTTGTATCGTCACATTGTTTCGCGAGAGCGTCTGACTCGAGGGTGCCCGAGAGGACCGAACCTCGGCTCGGTCAGTTGCTTCTGACAGAGGATTCTTTAAATTAATATCACTATTATTATTTGCTATCTGTACCACCACTTCGGAATGCGTGTGCGCTGGAGAAGAAGTGGCGCAAGAAACTCCAGCGACGCTTCTATCTGTATGGACTGGAGAGAACCGACCAGTGACATGGCAGTATCGCGAATAACCTTGTTTGCGACGCCCTCGCCTCGGCGGGGGCGATATGAGGGTGCAATATACGTGTGTTGTGTTTTATAAAGGGCTTGGGCCCTGGTGGTCGGGGTCATCGAGGGCGTACCTCGGTCTCCTTCGGGCGCGGGTGAATCTGTGATTTGCGATAGGATTGTAAGTGGTGGCACTTACAATCAAGGGGTTAGAGTGTGTGACGGCAGAGTCGAAATATCGGCGGGAAGCTTGCTTCAGGTACTGAGCTGTGTTCGGCAGCTCAAGATCTATGTGTAGATTTTCGTTACGCAAGGGATATAAGTCATGGGCACGAGACGCCGCATTCTTGCGCCTCATTAGGTCCTTTATGTCGCTTGGCAGGGTCCATCGATGGTCTTTCACCGAGGGAACCTACCTCGAGCAATCCTCGACGACTGTCTGGATGTGCCTAGTGAGGGCATGAACTGCGAGGTTCGTGTCGTGGACTGAAGATATGTTCCTAGGAATAGCATCTAGGTGCGGTGATGTGGCTTCCCTCAGGTTTTTCCTGAGTCGGTGCCAGTCTACTATGGTTTTGGTGGAGGGTGAGGTTGGGGCGGAGAGCCCTAACCGAAGAAGAACGGGGTGATGATCGGAAGCGAGCTCGTGGATTACCTCTATCCCTTGGAAGGCGAGGTTGATGTTCTTACAGATGGGAATATCAAGTTCATCGGTGCGTGATCCAATATATATGGAAAATCAGTAGGCGTAGTAGGCGCTACGATGTCGAATTCGAGTGCGTCGCTTAGCGAGTCTAAAGCCAACCCCCGGGGGTTGATTTTAGTTGCATTACACCTGAGTGTGCTTGCTATTGAAATCTCCTGCCAAAATTACTGAGTTTCCGAGGGAAAGGAGTTTCACGAAGACGCTTCGTAATACTTGTGCGTCACGGCTGCAAGACAGGTAGACGGACGCGATTGTGATGGGGGCGTGACCGGTCATGGCTAGCTGACGGACTGAGGCTTCTAGGAAAGTGAGGGTTGACGTGCCGATGGGCACGCAGTGCAAGGACTTTTTGTAGTAGGTGAGTGTTCCGCCATTAGCGGCAGAAGTTCTATCATTCCTAATGATGTTATAATTCGCAATGTTGGGATTGCGAGTATGTGGTTTGAGGAATGTATCTTGCACTAGGAGCACGTCGACTTGGTGATCGCGAACTAAATTGAAGATTTCGTCGCGTTGATTTTTAATACCGTTCGCGTTAAAAAAGGCGACGTTAAGGGAACGCGGTTTTGCTCTGCCGTTGAAAAGGTCACTTCACACACACCAATCGTCAACTTTCAATCATAGAGGCTTGAAAGTTGACGATTGCTGACACTACATGTTGGTAGCGCATAATGGCGGCAATCCTGACTTCGGGCTTGACATTGGAATCCCTTAGGGCTTTTGCAAGGGCTGAGACATCGGCGCCGTTGAAGACCGTGGCGAAGCGACACTCTAGGCCGAGGTCGCTTTCGCTAACCGGTCGTCCGGCTGATGGAGGGGGCTGCTCAACCGGTTGAGCGACGGTTACTACGCAGACAGGCGTTTGCCATGCGGGGCGTAGAGGTCGAATAGAAGAGGAGCGAGAATTGGCGCGGGGGCGGTGGTCGGGGTAGCTACACTACATAGATCACTGATTTTTATTTAGTTATTTGTAAAAAAAATAACGTAAGAGAATTAATATTACTTGAATAGAATGTGGGGCACGACAGATTATTAAAGAAGTATTTTTAAAATTTAAAATAAGAATAAAAATATCTTTTTTTACATCAGAATAGGTATTCAAGTTTTTAGGAAGGCACACAAACAAGCGAGGTCGCAGGTCACCTTAATGTATTTAAAACGCTTGAAAAATTATTGTTTTAATGGAGATATCTCTCAAACATACCTTTTCGCTCAAATTTTCCAAGTAAATTTAGTGTCATTGACGGTGAGCCATATTTTGTGCGGAAACTCATGAACACGATTACGTTGCTACAAATGTAACGTTGCAGCAGACCAGTTATTTAAATGACGTCATATAAATAACAATAATCGCAGTAAGTTAAATGTAAAGTATAGAAAAACCTATTCATGTATAATCGAGGAAGGTTACCCAAATATTATTTCTTTTTTACTTTATTACCGATATAAACTAGGTTTTAAATAAAGTTACCTTAGTTAAAAAAGTTTAAAGTTACCTAGACACGCCTACAATTATGAGTTTTATTCGAAACTCCAATAATAATCTAAATGCTTTAATGACATCTAATAACGACATTAAAGCATTATGATTATGATTATGGTAATCTACAAAAATAACCCTTTTAATAATATCCAGTTGTAAATCATAAAATAATTGTTATATGTAAGGTATATCCTAATTCTTCCTTACGTTGCCCTAAGTGAAAGTCCTACAAATATTTACATAAATAATATTTCTAACTATATTTTTATTTTTGTAATTTCTATATCAAACGTAATCATATGTATCATAAAAGGTTTAAAATTTTATTTCACAATATACCTGAGCACATTTCAAATACAAAAATCAAATTTTCAAATCCCAAAAATGCCTGGCAATCGGAAAGCAATTCGTGAAATTGGCGTTGATTTCTTCCAGCTTCATTCTTGAATGTTATGTGTTTATGGATTTACTTGTGGATGCTTTGATTATTTCTGGCTAAACCGATATTTTTTTATAATATTGATTGTGACAAACGAGCACACAAGTGGCGGTAAGTGATCACCGTGGCCTGGACATCTGCAAACTTTACAACAATATGCTTAGTCATCCGCACGCATGAGCTGAGAGAAATATATGATATAAGGTATTAAATATATGATATAATGTATTAAATATATGATATAATGTATTAAATATATGATATAATGTATTAAATAAGGGCAGTAGGGCTGAGGTGAACAGTAATGTGCCCTTACATCTTAATCTTCAAATGTCTGTTTGTGGTTACAAAGATGTTTCCATTATTGCGTAGCAGGAACCACGACAGATCTACGCTCGTCACGCAATATACAAATGTTGTAATTTTTTTACAAAAGGTTTTGATAAACCAAGTCGCGGGGTTTTCACCGTTGTCAGTGTTGCCAATTAACGCACGTGTCTGAGCGTACTCCACTTTTTATTTAAATACACACGGTGCGACACCGGTAGGAGTTAATGGCTGCGGCTTTCCATGAGATACCGAGTTTTTTCTTTACTTAGGGTTGGCAAACGAGCATTCATTTCACCTAACGGTAAGCGCTGACTCCTGCCCGAACTACTTAATAATAATAATAATCCTCTTTTTGAAGGATTTACATAACATTACATTACATTATTTTATATATGTGTTTAAAGTATATTATTTATTTTATTGACCAACCGGGTGGAGATAGAAAAACAATATATCCCCAAAACAATAATAATATTCATTTATTCCTTCTTGGCACACATAAAAAAAACATTCCAAAATTAGGTACAGTAAAAACAATTAAAAACAAACAAAATAAAAAGCAAGAAGAAGACTTTTATCAAATCAAAAAAGAAAAAGAAAAAATAATAAATATGTAAATGAAAGGCACATGAAACCTGCTGAGCGTAAAATAAAGAAAAGGATCCACTCAGGCACTGTACTGACTTAGTGTCACAACCCTGCTCTTACGTGGAGCTACACAAGAGCAGTGACGCTCCTCATTTTAAAAACTAAAATAAAATTAATAATAAAGTAATAAATAAAAGTAATACAAAAATCATACAGAAAAATTATTGTATGAAAATTGACAAGATAATGTTATTGTGTATTAAAAAATACAAAAAGTTTAAGCTCAAAATCACTAAGGACAACCGCACTATTCGAGAATCAAATTTTCAGTTGATAGCTGACAGGTATGGGTAATTTAAATTCCATTTTAAATTTCAAATAAAAATTAGCATGATAGGTATTTTAATGCTGAATAGTGCCTGCCAGTATCATCGGTGTACTATCACGAATTCTTAGGTAAATAAAACTGATCATTGCTGTCATACCTGGGGTCTCTCGACAGGAATTCAGACTCGCACACTGAAGGTTACGTACAGTAAGATGTAATACAAAACAAATGAACACGATGTCCACGTCACGGGGTTATCGACGCCCTGTGCATAGCCCACCGCTCTCGCAGGCCTCGCCGTGTTTTGCCACAGCCTGAGCCTCCTGCATTCATCGACTTCCAACAAACTTGCATAGGTCGTCAGCCTACACTGCATCGGCTACGACGGCTCTACGAGGTGTATGCACAGCCTATTGCCACTTTAGTTTGCTAATATGTGTAAATACATAGTAAGGAGTTGGATAATATATCTTGTATAAGAAACGCTACGAAACGATAAGGGATACTCGAAATCAGTAAATTTTAGAATTATATCAGTGTATTTTACGCAAAATTTACGGAAAGGATTTCCATGAAATTCGGCTTGTAGAGACTTATTTTTGCTATTTGAGGGGTTATCTTCAAAAGATACCTTTCCTTTCAGTGGATAGACAAGTTCATACTGAATTTCTATCCACTAAAGCCCATTCGCCACTCTCATTATATTTGGAGGGGCTCCAGCAACTTCCAGTTTGTTCGGGACGTTCCGGTGCACACCTGCATTGAGTCTAAGCGGGCCCCTCCCTGCCCCACCTTCGCTGTGCTGCGGCACCATGATGTTATCGTGTTCCCAAATTCACTTTGTTTGGTATCCCATAAATATATATTAATTTATAGAAGTATACACTCTGATACTGATTACCCAAGATCTATAATTATCTACTTAATTTAAAAGATGCTTTTATATAATATAAAAATGTGGTTTAATATTATGTAATAACGCCATCTCCCAGGAAAAAATTGAAATTCTATTATATAAAAATGTGTACGTCTTAATTTAACGTGTGATTATGAAAGGCGTTCAATTATTTGAAGCACCGACAAAAAATCATCAACTAAAAGAAAAGGAAAAAAGGGATTCTGAAATCTCTTGGAGCGGTCAGATACCATACATTCATCATTCCGCAAAAGATTATTTTTTAAATAGTTTGAAGGAATCTATGGTATATATATTGTTTATTTATGTAGTTTATTTTGCATGAACCACATGAACTACTTACAAGCTAGTTATAAACATTAAGTAAATCAGCATTTAAAATTGCAATTAGCAATGTTCTCTAAGTTATAAATAAATAAATGACAATAGCTCGGAAAAAATAAAACGTAATACGTCTAAATCCTAAACATAACACATCTCACAAGATCATCATTCTGAAGTGGCAACGGAACACAGCTCGTAATGAAACCTCGGACCGGCAGTCGCAGTACGGCCCGTGCCCCCGCGAGGCGGAGCGATGGCACATGATCCAAGTTTTCGCTTGATAAAGGTGACTCGAGATCGTGGCATCCGGGCTGTATGTGGGCGCGTGAGGCTTAGGAGGAGTGGACCAGGATAGGCTGCGATAATGATGACGATATATTTTAAACGAATACAGATGTCAGTGTGGCGAAGTATTTTTTATTAATTTTCCTTTGCAACAATTCAGTTCACAAAATCATATTCTTACGATGGCCTTCATTTTAAATACCGATTTAATTTTTTTAGAGAACTCATTAAAATGTTCCATTCCTGTTATTTCTTCCCTTTAAGTTCGCAAGTGTACATGGGTCATAGCAATATTTTCTTTGTACGACGTTTGAAATGAAGTAGAAACTACTCAGATTATTATATTTTTGTTTTATATTATGTTCTCTTCATTTATATATCGATAAATGCAGAAAATCTTAAAGATTTTTTTTGTCATTATGTACATACTACTGCGCTCCGCGAGAACATCACCGCTCGGGAACGCAACACAATCGCGTTATTTCATATTAATGTACGCATGTTCTTTTGCCAATCATCGCTTATGGTAGTTCCACTTGAAGTTTTAAAACTTTTTATAAGATTTATTTCTACAACCAGCTGTAGCCAAGAACACCAGCGTGGAACAGCAGCATAACGCAGTTTCGTCTAGTTCGGGTTCGGGGGACCCAATGACAAGTAACTAGGCATTCCGTCAAGGATTTCAACCCACGCGCCACGGGTGTATCTTGAGGGTTGATGTGGTGGATATGGCGACCATGTGAACGTGTGGAACAGTGCGGTGTTTATGTATTTTTTTTAAATATAAATGTTGATTTATCTGTGGTTACATTAAAAATATCTCTAATTTTAATTCAATAATACGAAAGAATCATAGAGATATAAAGTTATAACATACATGTATCTATTTATTACCCTAACTCACAGGTGAGTGAAAAAAGGTTTTGGAGTGGCAGCCTCGGGCTGACCGCCGCAGCTTACATAGACCACACCGCGCGCTGATGAGGTCAATGAGTACAGGTGGTTTGTGGCAGTCTGGTGAGCTCAGCCTCAGCAGCGGACACAGGCGGCTGTGGCCTCAGAAATCTCCACGACGGAGGCTAACTAAATATCATTAACTTCTGCGCTACACGAGATCTAAAGAAATTGATCAGAATTAATTTAATTGACATATGAAGGACGATGGATATTTTTAATTATATTCCATGAGCAGCTCCTACCTACACCTTCTCATCACTGCTGACGACACATCCTGGCTAGTAACTGTGCATGTTTATTTATTGGTGGTGCATCCTGTACATTAATCGATGGAGAAACATTGCGTACCCCGCACCAGTAGCAAGTTTTCTTAGTTAGAACAACGTTAAAAACGAAAAGTTACTACAACATTTTTTTAAGCAAAATACAAGCAATGATGAATTACATTCCCGTGAATCCTCCAACTAAGCTTAAATGATTTCATGGTTCTCGACAATAGTGGAATGGCGTGACCTACGAAGTCACCTTCCGCACAAGAAACCTTGACCCATTAGGCTATTGACTCTTATATATAATATGAAGACTGCGTGGTATAGTGATTACAGTACCCGCTACTGCGTTGCTTGAGTTATATTCTCAACCGAAGAACAATATTTCGGCATCACAAGTTGTTGATTTTCGGGTGTGGGTATGTTGCATGTCACTCCCGTGTCCCTGACACTGCATCTGATCCTTCCTCTCATGTTATTGTCCATGCAATATATCGGACTAGGGCAGAGGACGACCAGAGATGCCGCTGTGTTTGCTCGACTGCTTACGGTACTATTAAATATTCTGCGCAGGTGACGTCAGCAATAACCAGAAGATTCCGCCGATGGTCGCAAAATTGATCTTGAACAAAGACCTGTGCGGTAACTTGAATTCATTGAATTAAATGAACGGTAATGAATACAATCTAAGGATTTAAACGTGGGACTAACACGCAATTGATAATTAGGGTTCCGGTGTACCGACCCTTGTCAGACGTCCTTGATAAATAAATAATCGCATTCTCGGCTTGTAATAAGTCTTCCAATATGCGAAGCCGACGTTATTTGAAATTCAAAACGCTTTCCTTATTTAACGATTTAAACGTAGAAAATGCAATTCATCCTATTTCTACGATACTGCTGCCATATTTTTCTATATAACAGAATATTAATCATTTATAACACTTTAGCGTTTTAGGCGTTAAGAAATACAAAAGTAGCAAAGTATGTTATCATTATTATAAAATATCCTTTCAATTCCATCAAGAGCTCTCAAACTGACTGTATGAGGAAGTTCAATACTAAGGAGCGTCTTGAACTTCCTCATACAGTCAGCAGAAAAGGACAAGCATCGCAGGTTGTGGAGATTCCGGAATGAAAGTAATCTAGGTCAGGAAACTGTTTATGAGCTGAGATAGTGATGAAGTAAAAATATAAACCAGTTTGTAGCTCACGGATAGATTTCTTTCCAGCCGAATGATATTATTAATAAGGAACATGTCGAAAAAATTTTTTCGATGTCTACGACCATACGATGGCTACGACCATATGATGTGTAATACCATACGTGTCTATGACCATACTATGTCTACGACCATACGATGTGTAATACCATACGATGTCTATGACCATACTATGTCTACGACCATACTATGTCTACGACCATACGATGTCTACGACCACACGATTTTACGACTTTGGTCATGAAAATGAAAAATAAATAGTTTTTGTTTTTATAAATATAGTTTATTATAACATATGCCTCAGCATCCAAGCTATACCTGCATGCCAAGCCACTTCCGTATCTTACAAATGTTTCAACAAAATAAACCCATGTATATCTATTATTACAAATTATAGGTAGCAAAGAAAAACTATTATAGTATATTATACTACTACTATACTATAGTAACTATCGAAATATACTTCACTATAATTTAATCTATTGACCGACACTTTTTTTCTAAGACCATGTTGGCTGATTAAAAATTTTGTGAAATTTTGGTGAGTAGCAACATCTGTTCTTCGTCATATTCCATTACGTCATTAGGAAAGGTACGCTTTACAAACGCAATCGAAGACCTTACTACTACTGTATAGGTTGCTGTAAAGATCTTGCAAGCTCATTACATTCGATACTAAACGTACGCATACACATGCGTACGTTTTTACGGCGATTTAAAAAAATTGTAAATTGTGTCCCCATCTCATCCCGTGGGTGTTACGAGACAGATAGCGATGGATAGGTGATTAAGAAATGGAGGCGGAATGACTATCTCTCTTTTTATTTAACAAACTCGCACACAGACTCCTGGTGGCGAGTGATACCTGCGGCTAATGACATCTACATTCATCCGTCATAACAATTCATAATGCAGATGCGTAGTCGCCCTTAAGGCCTGAGATGGCATGCCTCGTCACCAGTAATAAAGGTCTCCGGATCCCTACACTCACCACACGAAATACAGCAGCATTGTGTTGCTATTTTACGCTGGTATTCTATGAGGGCGGGCATATTGCAGCGTAGCTCTACCACTCTGAATTAGAGACCTAATATTCAGGCTAATGACGTGCTTAGAGGTGCAAAGTGTGCTCCCCAGGCGTGGTAACTGTGCATAAACACCCCCGCCTCCCCCTCGCCCTCTAGCGACGATGATGATCATGATTTGAAAAGTATCGCATAATAATTAGATGATACGAATGCGGTGTCTCCTCTGTTAATTTATGTTTATGATGTATCATCATTATATCAGGACAACCACACGATAGTCCTGGACAGTCCCGTGTTTGGACCGTTACCTAAAGTACGTAAGTTCCTTCAAACAGAATACATTTGTGGATACATGAAATAGTTTATGGGCGGAGGTGGTTACCCGAGTCTCCCGTGACACTCTTGCTCGTTTGCATTCCCCTCTTATAAAAAAGACTGCCCGTATTGCTCCTTTGAATTTTTATTAATTACGAAATTGGGTTGAGCATCAAACGAACGTTTATTTAAATGTACGAGTTTAATTAAACGTACGTCAAAGCTGAACAGCCAGCTAATGAATTGATGGACTTAAATATTTTTTCTTTTTATATTCAGACGTCATTAACGATAAAATATTTATATGATTGGAAAAAAGTCCCTTATATTATTTCCTACTGCTTTCTTCACCATTGATTTGATAAATTCCTTGCCAGGATATCCTTATTTGTAATGTGAACGCAATAGAACGCTCGTCTACACGCAAACCTTACGTTAAGGTTGAAAAGTTATGTCGCCAAGTGTCTGCCAGTTTTGGATAACATATCTTGTTTTATTTTTAAGTGTGAAAATAAGGAGACATGACAAATTCCACTATTGGGCGAAGGCCTTCTCTCTGAGGACTAGCATGGTGATAGTAACCTATAATTAATGTATGCAGATCCCTCCACTCGGCACTCGCGACACGGCAGTGATACGCTATTCTTTCACTGGTATTTAGTTTAGTTAGGGCGTGGCTCGTAGCTAACTGCAGTTAGCTACGAGCTTGGCTCTACCTCTTATTAAAGATAATAAATCAGACGCACCTGTTGTGAGTTAGATTGTGTTGTATATGCGAGAGTCCCGAGCACTGGCTACGTTTACCTTGTTAACTACCTTCTTTCAAGTTCACACACTTACGTGTTGCGAAGAGAACGAAGTGCTTCTGCAATTTCTTGCGGCATTATTGCATATCCCGTCCAGTTGTTATTATAGATTGTTGAATAATAACTATAGAATATTGCCAAAATCGGCCACAAGGAAGTAATTAGTTTAAGAACTGAAAAAGACGAACAACGAAACGGAGAAACCTTAAGGCTTAACTAAATTACTGCGCCAATACTGGGTCACTTCGCTGAATAAATACACTCTAGTACTTCAGTATAATGAAGAAAATAAATCTATTTAAGTCTCCCCACAGTGCAAGCTAGCTTGCTTAATCACTTATGTGTAAATATATACATATATATATATATATATATATATATATATATATATATATAAAAATATTGCATTTTCACGTAATATTAAATAATATAAAATAAAATATTGCACTCAAATAAACCACATTTTAATATTAATATAAGATTGCCCGTGTCATCAAAGGTTTTCCGGATACATACTTCGAAGCGTCTTTATAATATTAAAACCCCGCCAAAGTAGATATCGTTTTAACAAAGCTGATCGCAGTACTTTAGGAAGCTTTCCAGCTGAACAAACATCGGCTGCACTTTATGTATTAAGTTTTTATTGAAGAGATAAGCTTGTCTATCTGTCTATAACACTGATCATTTTTTGTTTTATTTCAAAAACTTTCTATAGTGTTCGGATTAAAAAAACATACATTAACAATATCCTAGACTCATTCAAGATCCTTCAGTCGATTTCGTTCGTAGCCATTGTCATGCCTGTTTTAAAACTTGTAGTGTAGGTTTTTCTTAATATAATGCATATTAAAACAGCCTCCTTAACCAGCAAACACAGAGGAGCTTGTCGTATCCTCAACAAGCCTCGATGCAACCCGTCTCATCCAACCCTCCCTGTCTCCGCCCCAATACGAATGTTGTTGGAATATTTTATCATCTTTTTACCAGGTTTTTCCACCATGTTGTGTTTTTCTTTTTTTTAAGGAGTGAGGCTATAATAAGTTGAGGGTAAATTCACCTGATGGTAAAAGACTCCTGCGGCCCAAGACACCAACATTCATCCTCGACAAGGAAGCATCATGCGTTGTCATCCTTGAGGGCTTAGATGGGATTCCTTGTCAGTAGTTATTACAGTTCCTACACTCACTAGAAACTTGTATTGAATGAGATCCCTACCCGCTCGAATTGACCCATTCATACTAAAGCGAGAAACGAACTGCAGCTTGGCTCTACTATATTATATTACACTCAAATTACGAAGTGATATGTTTTCGGGAAAAATAAATTTCGATAGTACATAATGCGGCTTTTCTAAAGCGTTTAAAACTTAATTAAAATTCTACCACCATATTATTTGTTAATCGGTAGCTCCAAAACTTGCTCGTGTTTAGCGATAGATTGCATCGGCTACCGAGTCCTAAAGCACTAAATGGTGCAATACATATATTTTTATAACGAATTGATCGTTATAGTATTGTATATAGTGACGTTAGAGCGTCGCTGGAGCCCCGCCCACCACTTCTACTCATGCGCCAATGCATTGCGAAGTGCTGGTACAACTTATCCTAGTTGCTACTAATATTATTCCATTACAACTGAAAGTTTTGTTCCTCTTGGGTTGCCAACTTCCGGGTGAGCTTCCAAGCCTCGTCGTCTTGAGCTGGCTTCCTGGCCACGTGGGGTTTATCATTTTATTTCCTTAATTTCAGGTACCTACCAACACTACCCACATAAAAAAAGGAAATTTTAGTAGCAGATACTCACATAGCTAAAGCTGCTGTGTGAGTATCGCACGCAGCAGATCTTGCTTCTTTCACAGTTTATTATTCTTTTTTTTTTGAAATTTGTGTGATGCTGTTGGTCTTGTGGCCTCTACGGCTTTATCGGGGCAGACTCACGAGCATAGAGTAGCGAAAATAGGGACTCAGCGCGCCCCTGCCGTTGTCACACGAAGCTGGCACGAAGTGCGGCTGCACCATTGCTGAGTTCCGACCCCTGTAACAAAGAACGTCGACGACTATAGAGGTGGGTGATCGCGGTCCGAGGGCCCCACAAAAGGAGGTTCGAACCTCCGCACGAATAAAAAGGGTTCTTCTTCACAGTAAGGAGGATAATTAATATGAGATATATATTTAAATATATTTATTTATATATCGACAAAACAGAATAACATATAGTTAACAGTATATTGTCACAATAGACTACATATACAATACATTTACAACATACATACATACAACTTAAAACATTTACTATATATATTATATGTCAAAAGAAAATTACAAAATTTAAATTTTGGGATATAATATAATAAGGTAACTGAAGAAATGAGTCAATACTATTTTAAAAATATATTCTGTCATTTAAACTATCAGTGGAATAATCTTTGTTCATGAATTCCTTGAGCAATCTACAACGCCATGATAACCTAACTTGGTTCTGTAAACCTTTATGCCCCAGTGATATTATGGTATGTACGAGTATATTAAGATGTTACTTCTGTTTCATAAATCATACAGCAATGCGGCTGCTTTAGTTCAGTAAACTGTAGGTAACAACTACGTGCGTCTCAAAGGAATAACATTGAATATAAGCGTAAAATTTATTTTAATATTTGTTCATGTGAAGTCAATTATTTCCATATGAAATGACGATTATTTAAATAGCGGTGATGCCCCGCGTGGGGCGAGTGGGGGAAGTTTTGTTATCACGCATCCCCGTGGAAATTTTCAACCCTTATGTTTACGGTGAGGTGAGTTGAAACATAACAAAATATTATGAAAATATTACAGAGAAAATATTGTTCGGATTCACGATGTGGAGAACAAAAATGTAACCTGAAGGTGTTCTTTTTGGAATATGAGCTGACAAGCCAGCACACAGTTCACCTGACCATGGTTCCCGTCATGATGCCCAAATATCCTCGATATTTAATCACAATGCCGGTGGGTTGATACCCGCGATGACTGGAGAGAAAGAAGGACTGCGGGTGGTAACAAGATCTTCCGTTTTAATCAATCAACAGACGATACAGATTTTAAAAGAAGTCAGATATTGTCAAAATAAATAATGAAGGAGTTTTATGTACGCATTTAACATAAAAGTGAAAACCGATCACATCGTACACCTGACAATAAATATGTGCTCCATAACACTACTGTGTTTACTATGGTGAGTGTAGTGACCCGGGGATCCCATCACAGGTAACGAGGCCTTCCATTTCATTCCTCAGGAGTGACAGCGAAAGTGTATTTTTAATCGTTGTTTACGTATGTAGAGGTTCATTTGCGGTCAGATGAATTGTATGCTATTTCTTACACTTAATATTGTAAATAAAACAACATATTTTTTCGTCTAATATAGATAAAAGCCTCCCTTACTCTAAAGAGTGGTATAGTCACGCTGGTTTTAACTACATCATGGTTGGATCAGCTTAGCCGGGCAAGGAGCCATGCCTTTAAAGAAGACCAGCATCTGTATTATTGAAGATGAATGTGGCTGTTATGAGCTGAAGGAATGAATTATCTTCACGTGAACTATGTGCCCGTTTATCACCCTTAATACACTAAAACAAGTACATACAATCAAGTACACTGAAGTCGGCACCGTAATCTATTACTTCAGTATAAGTTTATGCACAGTTTTCTATTTAAGTATATTCCTTCCTTCCGATAGCAATCCGAGCAAAGGTTTCGAACTTCTTTAAGAGGGACTCGCCCCTCCGTTGTACGTTATTTCTTCGTCCACAGGGGTCGACGTTGCCGCGCCGCGGACTGCAGAAGCCATTAGCGCCAATACTAATGCATACTCGTATGTACAAAAAAATATATTCTTAATAACCATAAACCATTATTGATTAATGTTTTATGTGACTACGATGTAATATATATTTGAGTATAATTATTTAGGGTTGTTTTCAGGATACTCTCCGAGTCATAAACGTAGTCCGATGCTTCTGATAATGGCTACGAAAATTGAACCCCGACCCTTGTAATTTGATTATAATACTGTTATTATTTACCGACCTAATTAATATTAATGGACCGGCCCGGAACTTGGAAGTCAATTACGGAGGGTCAATAGCCTAATGGTTTACGGTACGGTCTGCGAAACTTCTCGTCCTAGGTACGTACCTCCGTACGGCTATTGTTGAAAAGAACCATCTCCTAGCACAAGCATTTAGATTTGTTGGAGTGGTATTTAGACTATAGTATTTATATTTGTATTTAGCTTTGTTGGAGTGGTATTTAGGCTATAGTATTTATATTTGTATTTAGCTTTGTTGGAGTGGTATTTAGGCTATAGTATTTATATTTGTATTTAGCTTTGTTGGAGTGGTATTTAGGCTATAGTATTTATATTTGTATTTAGCTTTGTTGGAGTGGTATTTAGGCTATAGTATTTATATTTGTATTTAGCTTTGTTGGAGTGGTATTTAGGCTATAGTATTTATATATTTGTATTTAGCTTTGTTGAATTAATTATTTAGGCTATAGTATTTATATTTGTATTTAGCTTTGTTGGGTGGTATTTAGGCTATAGTATTTATATATTTGTATTTAGCTTTGTTGAATTAATTATTTAGGCTATAGTATTTATTTGTATTTAGCTTTGTTGGAGTGGTATTTAGACTATAGTATTTATATTTGTATTTAGCTTTGTTGGAGTGGTATTTAGGCTATAGTATTTATATTTGTATTTAGCTTCGTTGGAGTGGTATTTAGGCTATAGTATTTATATTTGTATTTAGCTTTGTTGGAGTGGTATTTAGGCTACAGTATTTATATTTGTATTTAGCTTTGTTGGAGTGGTATTTAGGCTATAGTATTTATATTTGTATTTAGTTTGCGGGAATATTAGTAATGTTAATAGCATTATATAGTAAATTATTGGAAGACGCCGTGGTGAATCAGTGAGTAAGTACTCACTTTACATTTACGTTACGGTTTAGCACACCGAGTTCGATCCCCGATGTCGGCACTGTCGTACTGACGTGTTGTGTGTACATTGTTAATCACAATTTTAAGTGCGTGCTCGCCGGTCGTAGGAAAACATCGTTAAGAAACAATGTCTATTTTATTATTATTCATTTATTTTTATTTATTACATTTATGTACTCTTAAAATAAATATAAGTATTTTCTTGCACCCGCAATATATTCTCTGCTTAACTCAACTATCCTACTCAGTAGAGAATGCCTTTTGGCATTATGCCCGCCTTTTTTATCATATTTGTTTTACTTGTGCATATTAATAATAATAAATATATAATTAAATGTCTAAGAAATATTAAAAAAAATATGTATATATATACATATATATATGTATATATATATATATATATACATATAAAAATATTTCCATTTGTCTCACAATCCACAGTGCAGCCGCCTGGATTACTGGGAAGACATTTTTGACAGTTGAACGGTAATGAAACTGCGGACCAATAAGATTTATAGGCGTTTATTTTTTCTTATTGTATCGAGGTTGACGAACTGCAGCCCTGCCTCTGTTCATTGTTTTACTAAAAATTAATGAACTGCCCAACTGGCCCCGTCTTTATTTACCTTTCGAAGTCAATATTTTCGCAACATACAGAGTTACAGCTTCAACTCTATATATATTGCGTGTTCCAAATTGCCTTCAACCGAATTAACTAACCATTCCCAAATCAGTTTTAAAAACAAATACCAGTAAGTTTTTTTGGATGCCACTGTACTTTGTCGTTTCTTTTGAAATAAAAGTTAGGACGACTAAAGAGCGCAGTATAACCGGAGGGAAGTGATGATTATGACTCATAAACACCTGCAGACAGCCCCAATAAAGATCACAGATACGCATCACCGTCGAGCACAGAGATAGAATGTCGATAATTCTTTCACCCGAGCTCTAAACTCACCACACTAAACACAACACTGTTCTGCTGTTTCGCACTGGTATTCTGTGAGGACGTGATCCATCTCTGAGATGACCGTGTTACATCTATATTCGTGTTCATTAATCCTCCAGTAGACTATTGCCGCGAACCACCTCCTAGCACAAGCCTCGTCAGCTCCGGTGCAGCGGTGAACCGGAATGTTAGTAATGTTTATAGCATTGGTAATATTCTTTTAAAAAAAAACAGTTTGCACCGTGGCTCTAGCACGTAAAGTTCTCATGGACACTGCTGTTGATTTTTATCGTGATTGAAGTGGATCGTATTTGCCTTAGAATCAAAGTTCGGTAGAAACTGAAGGCTAAGCAAACCGTGCAATATCTCAACCGTTCAAAGTCTTTATTCATCAATTCCGTTGCAACTTGGGGTCGACTGAACTTTTAACTTTATTCTTTTGCTTAACGCGCGCACTTTACTTTATGCGGACCTGGGAAATTAATTACTTTGAATAATTCATATTCGTTATCATCACCCGACGATAATGATAAAAATTGCGATCAACCAATCGACAGTCCATTGCTGAATGTAGATTTCCAAGATTACACGTAAAGATTAAAGCACGATTCTGGGCTACCTGCGTCCGGCGTCTTCCCGCACTCTTGCGTAGGCCGTCATACGATCGCGTCCATCTAAAATTCTGCACATTAAAGTTTATCAGTTCTATCAAATGATATAATTACATTTACTTTGTACAACATGCTTCACTTGTGTAGTTGCACGCTGAATACAAAATGATTAGCCGCGACTTGCTTATCAAACCTAATATCAGTCCCGTTTTGTTTCTCGACTTGCTTTTTTTTCTGTTTTGTAGTTGCAGTTGATCCATTTGTTGAATCTTTATTATATTTTTTATTCCATCAGTTTAAATAAGCTACATGATTTTACTTTTTTCATATTTGTGAACTATAAACATACAATAACAAATCTTTTACTAAATCTGCTTACTTACTTATTAAATCTATTCATACTAAATTTAAAATATAATTATTTACTTACAGGTCAGGGCTGAGTGAGTGGTTTCATAAAGTATACATTATTTTTTCCAGGTTGCGTGCCCCGTCATATGGCTTATATCAGCAGTACATTCGGTCCTCCTACGGCAACTCCTAGGTATCTCGTATGGACGGCACCGTCTGCCCTCTACACTGAACCCAGCTCCTCCCCTATCAGTCTGTCTGAGCTACAACAACACAAAATTCCATGTTGCCTCCTCGTAGTATTGCAATAAAAAAATATGCAAACCGTCCCAAAGCCGTCATAGGATTCATTAGGTTACGGTTATGAAGCTTGGGTGCTAACTTGGAAAGAGGAGATCCACCTTGTAGGCGCAGAGAGAAGAGTTCTTAAGAGGCTGTTGGATCCGGCTAGGAAGAACGATGGTAGGTGAAGGTTTGGAATAGACCTCGAATTAAAAGAACTCATATGTCTATATGGTCGTAGGTTTGTTTAAGTAGAACGAATAGGAGAGGATTCGAGTGTAAAGACAATATATCCGTAAACCAATGGCAAGCCTGCGGAAAGGATTCTTGCCACGACTAATCAAAGAATCACAAAAGACAGATATATACCTATAGTCACTATTAAGGGCATCATGGCGTTCTTGCGCCATTTCGAAGTGGAGGAAGAATTTCTCCTTTATACTATTAATATAATTCCTTTACAAGTAATCGATCGAGCCACGGATAGGCCCTTTCGAGCACCCTTGGGTCAGCAGATTTACGCAATCCAGGTAACGGTTAAGACCAGACCCTCTCGGGAGCCTTCGGCTAATAAAAGAAACGTCTCGGCTGAGTTGATGGCCGGTTAAAAATAATCCCGATCGTTTGACCGGAATATCACTGGCGACTCGGCGGAAAATTGACAAGTGTGTACATCAAACTGAGGAAAACATGCGTGGTACACAGCCCAGGACAGAGGGGCAAGAGCTCCGCTTCGAGGGGCAAGAGTGAGTGGTGCCCAACCACTTGATATTATTAGCATTATTTTATAAATTAACCCTGTTCTCGGCGTAGTCTGGTTTCGATTCCAGAGGATGTCAGTTTGTCCAACTATACATTTTAAACCGGAACGGTTTGCTTCTTTTGGATAACAGCCAAGCAGCCTTAAACAGGAATCAATGTGTGACTCAAACGAAATGAAATTTCTAAGAGTATATTTCATGCTAATTCGAAATGATTTACGTTTGGAATAATTTGGATCTGGTTATCAGACCGAGTCCTATTTTGAATAAGTTCTTATATTACGATTGATATTTATGATCTAAGTTTTTTTAAATCTAATATTTATCTAATTTTAAGTTAAAGCATTCTGTAACAAACACATCCCTACACTCGCCAACCGGAAAACAGGAGTGTGATTCTGTTATTTCACGCCAGATTTCCTTAAGTGTGATTCTTTCCAGTCGAGCTGCTTCGCTGCGAAGAGCGGACTTCACATATGCGCATGCAGCACTTAAACTTACAGGGATTGAACTCGGTTCACTCGCGTACCATCAAATTGAACTCACAAACACTGTTTATTTTTAATAATTAACTATAACTAAATAATGTATATAATATTTGCTAATTCATACTCCACGTTAAACTATTCCTATTAAATATGCTGCATGTATACACTTTACATAGGATTACAATCGTTTCATCTAATACCTAAGAACAGAAAGAGCTGGCAGTGGCAGTAATAAATAAAAATATGATCGTTTACATAGTTTCACACATTCAACACTAATCCGGCGACGTACCAGCATCAGGACACGAATGTCGTCAATAATCCATCGAGACACATGGAGCCGTGTTAACCCTGATTTATTTTCAGCCAGCACGTGGTGAAATAATAAAATGTTTTTATTTCTGGCACCAAAAGCATTATAACATGTTTGTATTACAGTTTTTATAAAATAATTTTTTTACACGACATAATGCATCTCCGGTGCATGTAAATATAAAAAATAGTTTCGTGTCGAAATTCGTCTAAAATCTTATCAGTTATACTTTAGATATTTATTTTATTATTCATAACTGAACGTGAATACGACTAAAGACAGGATTGTTATTGATTATACTAGAGCTGCGAGCAGACGCTAGCATGCTAACTACTCTGGCTTCACACGCTGTATGTAATTGATTTTCGAATTCAAAATTATTGTTTGTCGCTATAGAATTTAAAACTTATTCCCGCAAATAATGGCTTCCGCATCAGACTCTTAAGAGTATCTCTTTTTAGATCTCTGCTGGCACTAATTTTGACAGACCCTTCACTAGTCTATTGACAGACTCTATACTAGTCTATTGAGTCAGTACACCGACGATTGCATTTATTTCTTCCATGATGTTTTCAAGATACGCCATAGCTGCAGCTCATTACATCTACAAAGCTTGAGGACGCACATAAGTTGTCAGCACCTAAGAAATTAACGTCGAGTTCAAAAACAAAATACATCGAAGTCATATCGATACTTCGGTCGACTCAACGTGTCAGAATTCTTCCTTCTTCTTCTTTCTTCCTTCCTTTTGCGATTTAGATTCAGTCATTGACTATATTTCTGCATGATTTCAATCGTCTTTTTTTGAGAGTTGTTGGTCAAGTTATTGATTAATCATATAGATAAGAATGGTAGGAACGTCTTTGCTTGTCATATTATCACGGTATTCTCTATTTCCACATTTCTCACGAGTTGGCTTTTATTTCACGATATGGGAGCAACCAGAGTATTATCACCAGTATCGGCAACAAAGAAATGGTTAATTGCAACATATCTATAATATTATTATTTTAATATAATTTAGATAATATTTAGATTAAAACGAATTTCTAAGACTAAACTTACAATTTTTTTGTTTGAAACGAGGAACGAGTAGAGAACAGATTGCTTTCCTTCTCCATCGAATACTTGATACATCAGTACTTAAAATTAACTATTAGAAAAAACCGTTAAATTAAAAGCAAGCGCCCGGATACTGGGCTACTTGTAAATAAAATTCTGGCAAATCCCGTCACCAGTTTCTGAGACCTTAAATCATTAATCACAGAACCACATAGTGAAGTTTGCTCAGGGGGAGGGCTAAAGTTGTCAACGTTGGAACGTCGGGAAATGACACAGAAAGTTTTCCAGTAGGCTGCATTGAGAACGTCGAAAGTGTTCAAACTGATCCTCTAGTGAGGGTCAAGCTATATCTGTCTACATTGTATATAGATACGTTGAGTTTATCTTAAATAACTTTTAGAATGAGAACTATTCACTTTGGACCAATAATAAATGCACCTTTAGGCATGTCGGGCCGTTGTCTGATCCAAAGTACGATGTCTTTCAAGTTCCCATTGCAGTCACGTTCTGCAATATTAAATTGGCTTGGGACGCTCCTTTCTTTGCATTCTATTCAAGGGATCATGATGATGGTACGATTACTAATTCTGTCGTCCATGTAGTGCTTCAAGGAATGGAACATGTTAGCATCATCTACTGACAACGATCAGGAACGACACGGATACAGTACGGGCACAGTGAGGGTACTAGAGATCGACCCCTCCCCTGGGACACGCTTAGGCTCATTAGGCTCCTAGGGCTGCCCGCGCGTTCTGCAGGAAATCCCGGTGCTCCTCCCAACGCACTGGGGGTGGTTTTATTGGGCGGAAGTCCCACATAATGCTCCGCTGCGAAATGCTGCGCATAATACCAAATAAAATGTTCCGCTCGACAAGCTTAAATATAAATATATAATGCTAAATAATGCTAATATAAATATATAATGCTAAATAATGTTACATACGCAGGTTTCCTCTCTATATTTTAATTTTATACTACTTCTACATACGCAGGTTTTCTCACTATATTTTATTTCACCGCCAAACACGTGTTAAATCATATGTAATTTGTGTTCATGAAGCTTAAATCAGTAAATAAAGCTTGTATATAAGCCTTAGTGGAAGTTATTTGTGGCGGAATTAAATTTACGGAGCACTAAAACACTCCGACAACTTAATGCGGCACATAAGCAGCTTCTCTACGCCGAACACATGTTTGTGGTCCAGAATCGGATCACCTGCGTGCAGCGGAGATAGAATTTAGGAGAAGCTTTATCAAGTTAGGGAAAGAGAGGTTTTGTACAAAGAAAAACACGTTAACGATTCTGTTTGTGTTTTGTGGACAACTAATTAGTATAGGATAAAATTAATTATATACCTGATATAAAGGAAAGAATTCAAACTGCCTTGAGCAATATATAATTAGTACATCGAGATGTAGCCATGCTAGCCGAGGGCGGGCGGACTCGGTCCGCTTGCATGCAGTCAACTAAACAAGCCGAGTGTGAACAATAAACTTTAAATAACTAAATAAATAATAAATAAGATTAAAAGAAAATTGTACCTAAATTTACCTGTCAAACCTTTGCCATCGAAATCGAATTCAAAAATTAATCAACCAAGTGTATAGTATGGAAGGACAATACAAAACCTCTTTCATTAACCGACAACGCTGCTATTTGGCACCTATACTGTATAAAAGGGTTAATAGAATTCTACAATTATTTATACTGAATAGAAAAGAGAATGCAAAATAAATGAAAAGAACTGATTATTAAGCATGGAGTCTATTGACACTGAATCGTTATTAATTTAATTAATAATAAATTATAATTTTAATAATCTCATTTCAACGCACCTTCAACATAAAATGTGTATAATTTAAAATCCTAATATCTCGCAGTATCCGTCGTCTACAATATATTCCTGTGCACACTGTCCTCTAAATTATTTATTAGTAATTTTGAACACATCTTGTATTATACCTGCTTAGTTATTAGGACCTTAAATAACCTGTAAATAGTAATTATCAAATAAATTCATAATGATTATTTTGGGGATATCGTTATCTCTGTCCGCCTGGTTGTCGATAGAATAAATAAATAAAACACGATAAATATTATTATTATTATTATCAAACAGGGTCGCAAGTACGATACCTCGGTCCTATTTACGATACCTCGGTCTGCTATGAAGTTACATAAGCCGACAGTCCTCCGACAATGTCTACAATTCTCTTGAATTCATCATCCTGAATATGTTTTGGAGAACTCACATCGTCAAACTTAATTAGAGGAACTACGTGGTTTTCTAACCTTCACACTAACCGCGTTACTGCAGCCACGCCTACGTCTCACGTATCTGCCGCCGTTAAATTAGGTTAACCTTTCGTTTTGTTGGGTTCTCGGCGTTCGCTTGATTAGGATGTCGCAAAAAGTTTACAAAAATTTCTGTCTTGACTGACGAGAATATTTCATGCTGAAATAATGGCCTAAATATCAAAAAGCTATCACAAATAAAAATATTTTTGTAAATAATGTAACGGTTCTGTCGATATTATTATAATGCGTTTACTATCTCGCTGTAGGCTGGGTTGTAAACATGTTTTCCGTTAAGATTTGCAGTGCAAGCGCGCCTTATCGATAAAAATCTTGTGTTGAGTGCATTACTCACGTGCATAAATGTCACACTATCGGAGTATAACAATAACTCATGTCAACAATCAAATAGTATGAGCGCCAATGAGCTGGACAACGAGCTGGTTACATTGCAATTCCATTAGTGCCAGAACCGGTCCACTTAGATTTGCTCTTATAAACTGAGCTGCCGCGGATGTTTATGTGCTCGTACCTCTGAACCGACGGTTGAATACAGGCACAAGTATGCCCAGCTTTAACCGGGGACCATTACATGTGAACCGAGCACATTCCTCATGTTTATCTCGCAGTTATTTATCCGAGTGCATCTTTATCTCGGATCTTCTATTAAGCGAGACAAATGTGGCGGCCATTCGTCCGTGCTCTTCTAAAATGAAATACCATAGAGCAAATGATTCACATTTATATATTGCATTGTTATTTATTATAGTGAGCATTTTACAATCATCTTATAATTGATTACATGGCACAGCGGTGACTGTACCAGATCTAAATCAGGCGTGCTGGGTTCGAATCTTAGTTTAAATACAGTATAACTTTACAAATTATTCGTTTTTGAAACTGCATTAATACTATTAATCAACTACTGAAAAGAAGCTGATGGAACTTGTATTGCCCTGTTTTAATCCAGAAGGAAGAACCTGGTAATCTTTTTTAAACAGAACTATTTACTTTTCTTAATAAATGATCACACAGAATGTGTAATGATTAATTACTCTTGTGGCCAACAATACGTACATCTAATATAGATACGAAATTAATAATGTTGATTTATTGCCTAAGATGTATTAGCAGATACCATAGGCCGCAGACACCACATACCGTCAGATGCTCGATTGTGACCATTATTAAAAAAAGTAAAAAAAACTAATATACACAATACACATCTCTCTCTCTCTCTCTCGCAAGCCCATTACGTTGCTGGACACCAACTGAAGTGTGACTCTGCCACTGTACCTTATCTTTAAACAATACAAGCAGTAGTTGAGTAAGCAAGTTGTACTAAAATTCCTGAAAATCATTAAAAATCAAATCACTTTAGCTTATGTAAAATACAATCATCATATATAAGTAATAATCATAATATTTAAGTCAGAATACAAGCAGTAAGTGTTACGGACGACAAGTGCCAGCTATCCTGGGTGCATTGAAGTAATTCTAAATGCAAAATAGTTCCTCGTCTGCAATCACGCTCTAGTAAATATTTCCAACTGATGTTATTCTTGCACAGTAGAAAAAAAATTTAGATCCTCACAAAAGAATAAAACATGTCAATAATAAAATAGTATTTTTTATTAGGAATTTGATATTATAATTGTTTCAAATAATCCCAATTATATATCAGTCTGTTTTACTCCCGGAGTATTTATTGCATGAATCAGGTATGTGAAATCGCGGATAATTTTCGATGGATCCATTAGGATATCATCTGCGGTAGGTTAATAGAAATTTTAAGTGCTGAGTTAGAACGTGCTCATTGGTGAAAGCAACCATTGTGAGGAATCCTACATTTCTAAGAAATACTTTAAAACAAATATAGGGCTTATTAGGATAGTAGGCTGCTTGTAACTTTTTTGATTATGATCAATCTGCCCTCCACCAGACGTCCCGGAGCTTGTGGCGAGACCCTCGTGCTGAACACGAACGGTCCTCTTCAGTTCCCGAGCGCCAACTACTCCAGTAAGAAAAATATTTAAGTTGGATTAATATGTATTTAAGAATTTGTTTAGTTTCAAATAACTTAGGAAAAAGATTTTGCTTAGTGTTACTATTTTTTTATCTCGAACCAGCCTGACATCAATTACAAGCATCGCCACACAAGGGCGAGACGATCGTTATCATGAAACTCATCACAGTTAAGTAATACCAAAATAATAATATTCAAGTGCGCCAACTAACCGTTGCGGCTCGTGTGAGTTTCACTTGGGTGTCTAGTTCTAGTTTTCGGATTAAAATTCAGGCGATTAGTCACTTTTATTGATTTAGTTTCTTGAATGTAATTTTATTGTTATTATGTAGTAGTTTTATTTATTAATCGACTGCGAGGCGTGGTGAGTGCTAGCGGGCCAATGCCAAGTATTGATGCAATATTTGTTTATGATTGTTTAACCGATTTTGTCATATTTTTAAAATAAGCAACCATAAGTCATCTTCCTAAATTCCCATTTTCCCTACAATTCGATCCAGATTGCATTACTTTATAAAGAACTGAATAATTGTTAATAAATCTCTGTTTGTAAATCATAAATTATTTTTACAAATAAGTATCGTCTTTAAATATATACGCTTATAGGTTGACTCGATTTAGTTGCAAGTGTAATATTTTTTTAGTTGGAAAGTTTACAAAAAACTGGAGTCGTAGTCACGTAGTCAGTATACAAATTAATCTTTTCTCCCTTCTTAGCGCGAATTGAATCAGGACTAAAGTTAATTATTAAAATAATAACTAAGACTGAGTAACTTGGTCGATTCTTCCGTATATACAGAAGTAGTTCGGCCAGGGACAGCCCGCTCAGCCGGGCTCTCTGACCACCTTGGCAGCACGACGGTGAAAGAAATAAATAAATGAAGGAACCGTCTCTGTAATGACTGAATACAGAACAAAACCGTCATCACTGATGATCACTGATAATATATGGTTAGTAAGCCAAGGTAGAGGGGAAAGCCAGTTGACCAGGGCCGCTGCCAACGCTCCGGAACTCAGATCAAATAATGCCTTTCATATATTCTACGTGTTTAAGTCCCGTGATGATTACTAATGAGGGTTCTTAGTTCAGTATCGACTACGTACTCTTTATTCGTTGAGATGTTACGACCTTCGTTCAGCATATTAAGAACAACATAAATATCACCGTGATTTCAGCTTTGTTGT
>JAGSMU010000647.1:0-40078 GCA_029286865.1 Teinopalpus imperialis
AGTTGTAATCAGTTATTTTTGGTTTCATAATTACGTAATTTTATTCCATATGTAAAATTTTCATGTCTTCGTTTTTCGTGCTGATTTTGTAACCTAACCTAACCTAACCCTAACCTAACCTAACCTAACCCTCACCACCTATATCTTTGTGTATTAGAGTCTTAAGCATTCCAAATTGGTTTTTGTTGTAGCATTTTGTTCCAGTGTAATCGTTAGACAGTCATCCTGCGCTGCATTTAGGCCATTTCTAGTCCTAGTTGTAATCAGTTATTTTTAGTTTCATAATTACGTAATTTTATTCCATTTGTAAAAATTTTCATGTCTTCGTTTTTCGTGCTGGATTTTGTAACCTTAACCTAACCTATCCTAACCTAACCTAACCACCTATATGTTTGTGTATTAGAGTCTTAAGCATTCCAAATTGGTTTTGTAGCATTTGTTCAGTGTAATCGTTAGACGGTCATCCTGCGCCGCATTTAGGCCATTTCTAGTCTAGTTGTAATCAGTTATTTTTAGTTTCATAATTACGTAATTTTATTCCATTTGTAAAAATTTTCATGTCTTCGTTTTTCGTGCTGATTTTGTAACCCTAACCCTAGCCTAACCTAACCTATCTAACTAACCCTCACCACCTATATCTTTGTGTGTATTAGAGTCTTAAGCATTCCAAATTGGTTTTGTTGTAGCATTTGTTCAATTAATCGTTAGACAGTCATCCTGCGCTGCATTTAGGCCATTTCTAGTCTAGTTGTAATCAGTTATTTTTAGTTTCATAATTACGTAATTTTATTCCATATGTAAAATTTTCATGTCTTCGTTTTTCGTGCTGATTTAGTAACCTAACCTAACCTAACCTAACCCTAACCTAACCTAACCACCTATATCTTTGTGTACTAGAGTCTTAAGCATTCAAATTGGTTTTTGTTGTAGCATTTGTTCAGTGTAATCGTTAGACAGTCATCCTGCGCCGCATTTAGGCCATTTCTAGTCTAGTTGTAATCAGTTATTTTTAGTTTCATAATTACGGAATTTTATTCCATTTGTAAAAATTTTCATGTCTTCGTTTTTCGTGCTGATTTTGTAACCTAACCTAACCTAACCTAACTCTATCCTAACCTAACCTAACCACCTATATGTTTGTGTATTAGAGTCTTAAGCATTCCAAATTGGTTTTTGTTGTGGCATTTGTTCAGTGTGTAATCGTTAGACAGTCATCCTGCGCCGCATTTAGCCATTTCTAGTCCTGGTTGTAATCAGTTATTTTTGGTTTCATAATTACGTAAGTTTATTCCATTTGTAAAAATTTTCATGTCTTCGTTTTCGTTAGCACAGTTTTGGCAACCTAACCTAACCTAACGTAACCTAACCCTAACCACCTATATCTTTGTGTATTAAGTCTTAAGCATTCCAAATTGGTTTTTGTTGTAGCATTTGTTCAGTTTGTTCAGTGTAATCGTTGAACCAGTCATCCTGCGCCGCATTTAGGCCATTTCTAGTCCTGGTTGTAATCAGTTATTTTTAGTTTCATAATTACGTAATTTTATTCCATTTGTAAAAATTTTCAATATCTTCGTTTTTCGTGCTGATTTTGTAACCTAACCTAATACAACGTAACCTAACCTAACCTGTATCTTTGTGTATTAGGTCTTAAGCATTCAAATTGGTTTTTGTATTAGCATTTTGTTCAATTATAGTCAATTCGAATGGTCAATATTTTAGGCCGTTTCTAGTCTAGTTGTAATCAGTTATTTTTGGTTTCATAATTACGTAATTTTATTCCATTTGTAAAAATTTTCATGTCTTCGTTTTTCGTGCTGATTTTGTAACCTAACCTAACCTAACGTAACCTAACCCTAACCACCACCTATATCTTTGTATTAGAGTCTTAAGCATTCAAATTGGTTTTTGTATTAGCATTTGTTCAGTGTAATCGTTAGACAGTCATCCTGCGCCGCATTTAGGCCATTTCTAGTCTGGTTGTAATCAGTTATTTTTAGTTTCATAATTACGTAATTTTATTCCATTTGTAAAATTTTCATGTCTTCGTTTTTCGTGCTGATTTTGTAACCTAACCTAACCTAACCTAACCTAACGTAACCTAACCTAACCTAACCCTCACCACCTATATCTTTGTGTATTAGGAGTCTTAAGCATTCCAAATTGGTTTTGTTGTAGCATTTGTTCAGTGTAATCGTTAGACAGTCATCCTGCGCCGCATTTAGGCCATTTCTAGTCTAGTTGTAATCAGTTATTTTTAGTTTCATAATTACGTAATTTTATTCCATTTGTAAAAATTTTCATGTCTTCGTTTTTCGTGCTGATTTTGTAACCTAACCTAACCTAACCTAACCTATCTTACCTAACCCTAACCACCTATATCTTTGTGTATTAGAGTCTTAAGCATTCCAAAATGGTGTTTTGTTGTAGCATTTGTTCAGTGTAATCGTTAGACAGTCATCCTGCGCCGCATTTAGGCCATTTCTAGTCTAGTTGTAATCAGTTATTTTTAGTTTCATAATTACGTAATTTTATTCCATATGTAAAATTTTCATGTCTTCGTTTTTCGTGCTGATTTTGTAACCTAACCTAACCTAACCTATCTAACCTAACCTATCTAACCTAACCCTCACCACCTATATCTTGTGTATTAGAGTCTTAAGCATTCCAAATTGGTTTTTGTTGTAGCATTTGTTCAGTGTAATCGTTAGACAGTCATCCTGCGCTGCATTTAGGCCATTTCTAGTCTAGTTGTAATCAGTTATTTTTAGTTTCCATAATTACGTAATTTTATTCCATTTGTAAAAATTTTCATGTCTCTGTTTTTCGTGCTGATTTTGTAACTCAACCTAACCTAACCTAACTCTATCCTAACCTAACCCTCACCACCTATATCTTTGTGTATTAGAGTCTTAAGCATTCCAAATTGGTTTTTGTTGTAGCATTTGTTCAGTTTGTTCAGTGTAATCGTTAGGACAGTCATCCTGCGCTGCATTTAGGCCATTTCTAGTCTAGTTGTAATCAGTTATTTTTAGTTTCCATAATTACGTAATTTTATTCCATATGTAAAAATTTTCATGTCTTCGTTTTTCGTGCTGGATTTTGTAACCTAACCTAACCTAACCTGACCTATCCTAACCTAACCCTAACCACCTATATCTTTGTGTATTAGAGTCTTAAGCATTCCAAATTGGTTTTTGTTGTAGCATTTGTTCAGTGTAATCGTTAGACAGTCATCCTGCGCTGCATTTAGGCCATTTCTAGTCTAGTTGTAATCAGTTATTTTTAGTTTCATAATTACGTAATTTTATTCCATTTGTAAAAATTTTCATGTCTTCGTTTTCGTGCTGATTTTGTAACCTAACCTAACCTAACCTAACTCTAACCTAACCCTAACCACATATATCTTGTGTATTAGAGTCTTGCCATTCCAAATTGGTTTTTGTTGTAGCATTTGTTCAGTGTAATCGTTAGACAGTCATCCTGCGCCGCATTTAGGCCATTTCCTAGTCTAGTTGTAATCAGTTATTTTTAGTTTCATAATTACGTAATTTTATTCCATTTGTAAAATTTTCATGTCTTCGTTTTTCGTGCTGATTTAGTAACCTAACCTAACCTAACCTAACTCTATCCTAACCTAACCCTCACCACCTATATCTTTGTGTATTAGGAGTCTTAAGCATTCCAAATTGGTTTTTGTTGTAGCATTTGTTCAGTGTAATCGTTAGACAGTCATCCTGCGCTGCATTTAGGCCATTTCTAGTCTAGTTGTAATCAGTTATTTTTAGTTTCATAATTACGTAATTTTATTCCATTTGTAAAATTTTCATGTCTCTGTTTTTCGTGCTGATTTTGTAACCTAACTCTAACTCTAACCTAACCTAACCCTAACCACCTATATCTTTGTGTATTAGAGTCTTAAGCATTCCAAATTGGTTTTTGTTGTAGCATTTGTTCAGTGTAATCGTTAGACAGTCATCCTGCGCCGCATTTAGCCATTTCTAGTCTAGTTGTAATCAGTTATTTTTAGTTTCATAATTACGTAATTTTATTCCATTTGTAAAATTTTCATGTCTTCTGCTTTTCGTGCTGATTTTGTAACCTAACCTAACCTAACGTAACCTAACCTAACCTAACCACCTATATCTTTGTGTATTAGAGTCTTAAGCATTCCAAATTGGTTTTTTGTATTAGCATTTGTTCAGTGTAATCGTTAGACAGTCATCCTGCGCCGCATTTAGGCCATTTCTAGTCTAGTTGTAATCAGTTATTTTTAGTTTCATAATTACGTAATTTTATTCCATTTGTAAAAATTTTCATGTCTTCGTTTTTCGTGCTGATTTTGTAACCTAACCTAACCTAACGTAACCTAACCCTAACCACCTATATCTTTGTGTATTAGAGTCTTAAGCATTCCAAATTGGTTTTTTGTATTAGCATTTGTTCAGTGTAATCGTTAGACAGTCATCCTGCGCCGCATTTAGGCCATTT
This sequence comes from Teinopalpus imperialis, assembly GCA_029286865.1. Taxonomy (NCBI): domain Eukaryota; kingdom Metazoa; phylum Arthropoda; class Insecta; order Lepidoptera; family Papilionidae; genus Teinopalpus; species Teinopalpus imperialis. The sequence continues at coordinate 4,489 of JAGSMU010000647.1, forward strand.
CTAGTCTAGTTGTAATCAGTTATTTTTAGTTTCATAATTACGTAATTTTATTCCATTTGTAAAATTTTCATGTCTTCGTTTTTCGTGCTGATTTTGTAACCTAACCTTAACCTAACCTAACCTATCCTAACCTAACCCTCACCACCTATATCTTTGTGTATTAGGAGTCTTAAGCATTCCAAATTGGTTTTGTTGTAGCATTTGTTCAGTGTAATCGTTAGACAGTCATCCTGCGCAGCATTTAGGCCATTTCTGAATCTAGTTGTAATCAGTTATTTTTAGTTTCATAATTACGCAATTTTATTCCATTTGTAAAAATTTTCATGTCTTCGTTTTTCGTGCTGATTTAGTAACCTAACCTAACTCTAACCTAACCTATCCTAACCTAACCCTAACCACCTATATCTTTGTGTATTAGAGTCTTAAGCATTCCAAATTGGTTTTGTTGTAGCATTTGTTCAGTGTAATCGTTAGACAGTCATCCTGCGCCGCATTTAGGCCATTTCTAGTCTAGCTGTAATCAATTACTTTTAGTTTCATAATTACGTAATTTTATTCCATATGTAAAAATTCTTTTCATGTCTTCGTTATTCGTGCTGATATTGTAACCCAACCTAACCTAACCTTAACCTAACCCTAACCACATATATCTTTTGTGTGTATTAGAGTCTTAAGCATTCCAAATTGGTTTTGTTGTAGCATTTGTTCAGTGTAATCGTTAGACAGTCATCCTGCGCCGCATTTAGGCCATTTCTAGTCTAGTTGTAATCAGTTATTTTTAGTTTCATAATTACGTAATTTTATTCCATATGTAAAAATTTTCATGTCTTCGTTTTTCGTGCTGATTTTGTAACCTAACCTAACCTAACCTAACCCTAACCACCTATATCTTTGTGTATTAGAGTCTTAAGCATTCCAAATTGGTTTTGTTGTAGCATTTTGTTCCAGTGTAATCGTTAGACAGTCATCCTGCGCCGCATTTAGGCCATTTCTAGTCTAGTTGTAATCAGTTATTTTTAGTTTCCATAATTACGTAATTTTATTCCATATGTAAAAATTTTCATGTCTTCGTTTTTCGTGCTGATTTTGTAACCTAACCTAACCTAACCTAACCTAACCTATCCTAACCTAACCCTAACCACCTATATGTTTGTGTATTAGAGTCTTAAGCATTCCAAATTGGTTTTTTGTTATAGCATTTGTTCAGTGTAATCGTTAGACAGTCATCCTGCAACTGCATTTAGGCCATTTCTAGTCTAGTTGTAATCAGTTGTTTTAGTTTCCTTAATTACGTAATTTTATTCCATTTGTAAAATTTTCATGTCTTCGTTTTTCGTGCTGATTTTGTAACCTAACCTAACCTAACCTAACGTAACCTAACCTAACCCTAACCACCTATATCTTTGTGTATTAGGAGTCTTAAGCATTCAAATTGGTTTTGTTGTAGCATTTGTTCAGTTTGTTCAGTGTAATCGTTGAATGATCATCCTGCGCCGCATTTAAGGCCATTTCTAGTCTAGTTGTAATCAGTTATTTTGGTTTCATAATTACGTAATTTTATTCCATTTGTAAAATTTTCATGTCTTCGTTTTTCGTGCTGATTTTGTAACCTAACCTAACCTAACCTAACCTAACCCTAACCACCTATATCTTTGTGTATTAGAGTCTTAAGCATTCCAAATTGGTTTTTTGTTGTAGCATTTGTTCAGTGTAATCGTTAGACAGTCATCCTGCGCCGCATTTAGGCCATTTCTAGTCTAGTTGTAATCAGTTATTTTTAGTTTCATAATTACGTAATTTTATTCCATTTGTAAAATTTTCATGTCTTCGTTTTTCGTGCTGATTTTGTAACCTAACCTAACCTAACCTAACCTATCCTAACCTAACCCTAACCACCTATATCTTTGTGTATTAGAGTCTTAAGCATTCCAAATTGGTTTTTTGTTGTAGCATTTGTTCAGTGTAATCGTTAGACAGTCATCCTGCGCCGCATTTAGGCCATTTCTAGTCTAGTTGTAATCAGTTATTTTTAGTTTCATAATTACGTAAGTTTATTCCATTTGTAAAAATTTTCATGTCTTCGTTTTTCGTGCTGATTTTGTAACCTAACCTAACCTAACCTAACCTAACTCTAACCTAACCTAACCTAACCACCTATCTTTGTGTATTAGAGTCTTAAGCATTCCAAATTGGTTTTTGTTGTAGCATTTGTTCAGTGTGTAATCGTTAGACAGTCATCCTGCTGCATTTAGGCCATTTCTAGTCTAGTTGTAACTGGGGTTATTTTTAGTTTCATAATTACGTAATATTATTCCATATGTAAAAATTTTCATGTCTTCGTTTTTCGTGCTGATATTGTAACCTAACCCTAACCCTAACCTAACCTAACCTAACCTAACTAACCACATATATCTTTGTGTATTAGAGTCTTAAGCATTCCAAATTGGTTTTTGTTGTAGCATTTGTTCAGTGTAATCGTTAGACAGTCATCCTGCGCCGCATTTAGGCCATTTCTAGTCTAGTTGTAATCAATTATTTTTAGTTTCATAATTGCGTAATTTTATTCCATTTGTAAAAATTTTCATGTCTTCGTTTTTCGTGCTGATATTGTAACCTAACCTAACCTAACCTAACTTCTTCATACATATATCTTTGTGTATTAGAGACTTAAGCATTCCAAATTGGTTTTTGTTGTAGCATTTGTTCAGTGTAATCGTTAGACAGTCATCCTGCGCCGCATTAAGGCCATTTCTAGTCTAGTTGTAATCAGTTATTTTTAGTTTCCATAATTACGTAAGTTTATTCCATTTGTAAAAATTTTCATGTCTTCGTTTTTCGTGCTGGATTTTGTAACCTAACTCTAACCTAACCTAACCTATCCTAACCTAACCCTAACCACCTATATCTTTGTGTGTATTAGAGTCTTAAGCATTCCAAATTGGTTTTTGTTGTAGCATTTGTTCAGTGTAATCGTTAGACAGTCATCCTGCGCCGCATTTAGGCCATTTCTAGTCTAGTTTTAATCAGTTATTTTTAGTTTCCATAATTACGTAATTTTATTCCATATGTAAAAATTTTCATGTCTTCGTTTTTCGTGCTGATATTGTAACCTAACCTAACCTAACCTAACCTAACCTAACCACATATATCTTTGTGTATTAGGAGTCTTAAGCATTCAAATTGGTTTTTGTTGTAGCATTTGTTCAGTGTAATCGTTGAACCCAGTCATCCTGCGCCGCATTTAGCCATTTCTAGTCTAGTTGTAATCAATTATTTTAGTTTCATAATTACGTAATTTTATTCCATATGTAAAAATTTTCATGTCTTCGTTTTTCGTGCTGATATTGTAACCTTTTTTTTTTTTTTTCGTGGGGAAATGTTTTGCCATACCCGCCCTCGCGGGGACGAGAGCGGGCTATGTCGGACTCGCACCGACTAAAACCCCATGGTGTTCCTCCATCGTCGCGTATGGTGCTCATGGGAACGCTTTCGCACACCTCCGCGACCCCGCCTGCGCTGGCCGGCAAGCTTCGGCTCCTCCCCTTCGGGGAGGACATCCCCCTCTCCACCCCTCTCTGGCAACGCGCCGGAACACGGACGCGCCTTCCAACTTCAGCCTCCTCTGTGGGTGGGAAGCAGACTCCCCGAGTCCGCCCCCAGAGGCCAGCGGGGGCCAGGAAAGCCCAGCCCCCTGCGGTGGATCTGGTCTGCGGCTCCACTGCCGACCGATGCCTGGCCGCGGGGACAGGGAGAGCGGCAAAGAAACACCGACACTCCTCTTCCCCGCGGCCCCACCACAGCCGCATCATGCAGCACTCTCAGCTTGAGCCGGGTGGAGACAGGAGAGCAACCATGTCACTTCCCAGGACACTCCTCTCCCCTCCGCGACTCCGCCTCGGCTACTGGGGTGGGGAAGGCGGCCTGCCTCCGCATCTTCCACTCCCAGCAGTCCACTGGACACGGGCTTCCCCGGAGGTGAGCCTCACATGAGCCCTCCCCGGAGCGGGTTTACCCTGGGCCGGGCCTATAGAGCGCCTTAGGCCGGCCATTTGAGTTCCTCTTAGCTTCACCGTGGGTGACCAAGCCACAGTTGCCTTCCCATACGACAAGCGAAAGGAACCAGCCTTCGGGGGTTTGTAACCTAACCTAACCTAACCTAACCTAACCCTAACCACATATATCTTTGTGTATTAGAGTCTTAAGCATTCCAAATTGGTTTTTTGTTGTAGCATTTTGTTCGGTGTAATCGTTAGACAGTCATCCTGCGCCGCATTTAGCCATTTCTAGTCTAGTTATAATCAATTATTTTAGTTTCATAATTACGTAATTTTATTCCATATGTAAAAATTTTCATGTCTTCGTTTTTCGTGCTGATATTGTAACCTAACCTTAACCTAACCTAACCTAACCCTAACCACATATATCTTTGTGTGTATTAGAGTCTTAAGCATTCCAAATTGGTTTTTTGTTGTAGCATTTGTTCAGTGTAATCGTTAGACAGTCATCGTGCGCCGCATTTAGGCCATTTCTAGTCTAGTTGTAATCAGTTATTTTTAGTTTCATAATAACGTAATTTTATTCCATTTGTAAAAATTTTCATGTCTTCGTTTTTCGTGCTGATATTGTAACCTAACCTAACCTAACCTAACCTAACCCTAACCACATATATCTTAGTGTATTAGAGTCTTAAGCATTCCAAATTGGTTTTTTGTTGTAGCATTTGTTCAGTGTAATCGTTAGACAGTCATCCTGCGGCGCATTAAGGCCATTTCTAGTCTAGTTGTAATCAGTTATTTTTAGTTTCATAATTACGTAAGTTTATTCCATTTGTAAAAATTTTCATGTCTTCGTTTTTCGTGCTGATTTAGTAACCTAACCTAACCAAACCTAACCTATCCTAACCTAACCTAACCTAACCTAACCTAACCACATATATCTTTGTGTACTAGAGTCTTAAGCATTCCAAATTGGTTTTTGTTGTAGCATTTGTTCAGTGTGTAATCGTTAGACAGTCATCCTGCGCCGCATTTAGCCATTTCTAGTCTAGTTGTAATCAGTTATTTTAGTTTCATAATTACGTAAGTTTATTCCATTTGTAAAAATTTTCATGTCTTCTGTTTTTCGTGCTGATATTGTAACCTTTTTTTTGCGTGGGAAATGCCTACGCGATACCCGCCCTCGCGGGGACGAGAGCAGGTTATGTCGGACTCGCACCGACTAAAACCCCACGGTGTTCCTTCTGCCCACCGAGTGCTGTGCATACGGGTACGCTTACGCATTCGTCCGCGTGCACAGTAGTGGCGGCTCGCTTTGCGGGCCCCGGCCGTTGGTAACCTTTATGGAGAGCGCGGGAACACGAGGCGCGCTCTCACCTCGCCGACTCATTTTGAGCTACGGACCTCCCCGGGTCTATAGCTCGAGTCGTATCAGGGCGGAATGGTGAGCGCATACGCTCTGCGTCTTCGCCCGATGCGGCGTCTGCGGACTGGATCCGAGGCGGCTGACTCCCGAACTCGCTCCGCCTCCTCCTTCGTGGACATCACCGCCTCGCAGTACACCTGCACTGCTGCCCACCCTTCCCGACTGTCGATCATGGCGCGAACTACGGCCGCCAGCGACAAGTCGTTGCCCACTACGGCACTCAGTGCTCGGCGCTGTTCTGCTCCACTGCGGACACACCTCCAGCGTGTGCTGGGCCGTGTCTTGGAGGCAGCCGTCACAGTGGTGACAGCTCGTTTGGCTCCCTTCCGATCAAGTGCAGGTACTTCCCGAAGCATCCATGCCCCGTAAGCACCTGCGACAACCGGAAGGTGAGCACTCCGTGACGTCTGTCCAGCCACTGCACGAGAACTGGACGTACTGCCTCTACGGTCGTGGTTCCGGCCCGGGGTTGTCGAAGTGCATGCTGCCACCTCCGCACCATGACCCTTCGACGCTCCGCCCTCGCCGCATCAACCTCCTCCCTCGTGGGTGGGAACTGGCGCACCGCGATCAAGCTCTCACGCCAAAAGAAAAACGGACGCGAGAACTTTCGCCTCCAGTTCCCAGGAGGGACGCCGCCAGCACACGCCGCCTCGTGGGACACCGTGGAATTCCCCTGATCGCTCTGATCGCCATCGCCCTCTGGGGCCTTTGCAGAAGAGCGATTGTCCGGCTATTCAGAGCGTCACTCCACACGGGTGCCCCGTACAGCGCCATGGAGCGCACCATGCCCAGGTACAGGCGCCGACAAGCCGCATTCGGACCTCCGATATTCGGCAGCAGCTGCCGACTGCGGCCGCCGCACGCAACAGCCTGGGCAATAAGCCTAGGAAGTGCACACCTCGAAGTTCCATCGACCGTCCAGCGAGTCCCAGATATTTCATCTGGGACTTGATGCCGATGCGAACTCCGCCCACTACGATGTGCAGTCCCGAGGGTGGCGCGTTCCGAGGCCCGTGAAAACACAAGGCCTCAGACTTGTTAAGGGCCACCTCGAGACCCAGCCTTCGGATACGACCCACTACGTGGGCCACTCCCGCTGTAGCACGTATGGTGCACTCCCTATAGGTGCCGCCCCTTGCCGTCACCAAGGTGTCGTCGGCGTAGCAAGTCACGCAGAGGCCTCGCAGTAGGGATCCGCGAAGCACCCAGTCGTAGCCGATGTTCCACAGGAGCGGTCCGAGAACCGAACCCTGTGGGACACCGCACGACACTACGCACCATGCCACGCGTTCCGACACCTGTACGCCACCGACCTGCCCGAGAGATAGGATGCGATCATGCGCTGGAGGTAGTTCGGCACCCGGTGATACCGGAGTGCCTCCCTGATGCAACTCCAGGGCAAGGTGTTGAAGGCGTTGGCGATGTCAAGAGACACCGCCAAGACGACTCCCACCCCGGGCGACTGCTTCCTCCGCCGTCCTCTTCACTCGCATGATCGCATGTATCGTGGACCTGCCTCGCGAAACCGAATTGGTTATCGTCCAAGTCCGGACCGACCCCACCAGATGTCGGACGAGGCGACCGGCAATGACACGCCCAAAGAGCTTTGCCACCTCGTCCAACAGCACTATGGGCCGGTACGCAGAGGGCGAGTCCCCGGGCGCCCCCCTCCTTCCTCAAGAGGACCATCGTGCCCGCCTTCCACACCCGTGGAAAACGGCCCTGCGTTAGGCAGGCATCGAATAGTCCCCTGAGTTTGCCTCGAGTGCGCCGGATGCTAGACCCACGCACGGCCCAGGGACACCGTCGGGTCCCGGGGCCGTATTCCTCGAACGGAGTCGAAGGATCGCGGCCCCGAACTCTCCAGGGTTACCGGCGGTACCACCTCGTCCCCGCCAGCAACCGCATCCAGCGCAGTCGGAGCCATGGTCGGCGGCGTGTGTTCCTCTCTGGGGAACAGAGCTGCAACCACTGCGTCCACGAACTGGGGCTGGAGACTCCGCGTCAGAGGGGTGCCCATGGGCGAAGTTTCCCCGCACCATGCGGTATGGGCGACCCACGGATCACGGTCAGAGTCTCCAGCAGCTCGTTTCGCCCCAGCCTTGGCCTCGGCGTGATGGCGATTTTTGAGGCGAAGCTTGGCCCTCCGTAAACGTCGCGCAACGATGACTCGGCCGCATCGTCACGGCGTCTCCTCCGGCGTTGCCTCGTGTACTGGCGTCTCGCGACTACGCACGCAGTGCGCAGCTCAGCTATGTCGGCGGACCACCAGTACACCTGCCTTTTCGGCGGTCGAGGCCCCAACCGTGGCATCGACGCATCGCAGACGCGAGTCATCGACGCGCGAATCGCCAACGCTTCGTCCTCCACGCAGTGGTTGCTGCACCTCGGGGAAACCCACGATTCCACCAGAGAAGCCTCGATGAGAACTTCCCCGTCGAGGTGCTTGAGAGCCCATCGCGGGCCGTCGCCACGGACGACCGCTCGCCGGATCGGACCGGAGCCGCGTCGGAATCGGAGACGCTGAAGCGGATATACAAATGATCCGACAGCGTCTCTACCCCGGACACGACTTCCCACCCGTGAACCCGGCGCGCCATGGATGTGCTGGCGAAGGTTAGGTCCACAACGGAGCTCCCCTGGGGCCGAACGCATGTGGGTTCCGAACCTCGGTTGAGCAGACACAGTCCTACGGACAGTGCCCACCCCTCCAGGAACGTCCCCCGCGTATCGCTGGCAGAACAGCCCCAAACGGTGTTCTTAGCATTGAAGTCACCCATCACCAAAATAGGATGAGGGTGACTCCTGCCAATGAGAGCTCCGACCTCGCCCAAGAGTCCTCGATTGAGCGGGCTTCTGCTGGGGGACAATAAATGCCAATAATGACTATCCCCACCAGCGCCGCAACGAACCCACGACCCTTCTCCACCCAATCCATGGGTGGGCCACCAGCAGTCGTCCGGGCAAATACCGCGACCAGTCCCTCCTCGTCTCCCGCCCAGCCATCCCTTTCTGGAACCAGGTAGGGTTCTGAAACGACGGCCACGTGGGTCAACCACTGTGCCATACTCTGAAAGAGCAGATCTTGAGCTCGAGCACAGTGGTTGACGTTCGCCTGAACTACGCGAAGGCCGTAGCTCATTGCGAGGCCGGTTTCGGATCCTCCTCCATCGCCTCCACTTGTGGTTCCTGGGTGGCCTGTTGCTTCGGCGGCGACGTTCTAGCTGGCCTTTTTCCCTCTCTTGGGAGGCGCGGTGCAGGCCCCTTCCTCCCATCCTGTGGTCGGCCGGTTTTGGCTGCGACACACACAGCGCAACGCGGGTTGGCGGAACACTGCGCTGCCTTGTGGCCAGACTGACCACAACGGAAGCACAGCTCCCCGGTCGACTGCGGCGTCGCACTGGGCCCCTCACATGTCCCGACTCCAGGCAGCGGAAGCACTTCAGAGGTGTGGGCTCCACTAGCTTCGCCACGGCTGAGACCCACGAGATCATAAGCCTTCCGCCATCTGCAACCTTTTTGGCTGCCGCCACGGGACATCGGACCCAGGCCACCCCAAGTCCAGCCTGATCACGTAGGATTTGGCTACATTTCACCACCTCCTTGGGGCAGCCACCGGCCTTCGCCACGGCTGTCACCACTTCCTCCACAGTGCAGTGGAGCCATCCAGACCAGCAACCCCACCTCCCACTGTCTTTGCTGGTCTGGTTATCCGCACACCTTTGTCTGCGAGCGCCTCCCTCAATTTGGCGGCAAGGCCGTCCGCCCTGTCGCCGCTGTCAGCGCCGGGGATCTCGAACATACGAGCCCCCGTGGCGCATGTGCGGAATCGCAGTTCTGTTATCCCGAGGGCAGAGAGGTCGACTTTCCTCTTCGCCTCGGAGATAATCCTCCGCATAAGTTACACCTGCCGCCACCGCTTCCGGCGCCAGTGTCACCACGACAGCGGTCGACCGGAGGTGTGGCAATCTTTGCCGGCCTCGGTGCAGGATTGCCAGGACTCTTAATAACCTTGCCGCTCTTGTTCTTAAGCCCTTTCTACCACCTTAGTCCAAGGTTCTTCCATGGACTGAGGTGCTGGTGGCACAGATCGGGGCTCAGGAATCGTCTGAATACTTTTAGTGGGTTCCCTGCGCTTACCCTTCCCCTTGCCCTTCCTTCGAGCCACATAACCCCAGCGACGACTGTCCGTTCACTGCTAGCCGAAATGGCAGGCGGCTTCGGGGCAGCCGGGAGCCGGGGAGGTGATGGACCGGCAGAGGCGGTAGACACCGCACTTGCCCTCGCATCTGCCGCCAACGGAGGACGGAGGCGCTTTCGGGAGGAGGCGGTCCTCAAAGCAGCGAATCTGGCGTTCATCATCGTCCCCACTTGACAGATGATTGAACGTACCAGATCCTCGTTGCCTTCAGCTGGAATTGGGCCACGTTCACTGGGCTGCTCCATGCGCAACCGCATCTCCTTCACCTCTTTGCGCAACTGCTCAACCTCACCTTGCAGGCGAATGTTGCTCGCTTGCAGCCTCTTCGTTCCTCAGAGGTGCAACGACTCTGCAATATCTGGGTGTCCGCCCTGATCTCTTCTGCAGCGTCCTTTAGCACTTTAACCCAAGTGCCCTTCAGGTTCTTTGATTTGGAGGCGACCTTGGTTATGAGGGCGATGTTATCCTCGATCTTCTTCCCCAGCTGCGACGCCGCCTGGAAATCTTCATCGTTCGACGACGACTCTGACAGGGTTGTAATTCTGTCAGCGCGGAGTTGTCGAGCCGCAGATGCGACCTCTCTTTCTGCCTCCAACCTTTCTTCTTCCCTTTTAGCAGCGACAAACGCCTGTTTGGCCTTGCAAGGCCAACATACTCCCCGTCGTTGGAGGTCTCCTCGACCTCTTTTGGCAGATGTTCTTACCACTGACCTGCTAATCTCCTCATCATGGCCCGTTATCGGACCGGAACCGCTATCAGCGTCCGTGGACGGTCGCTTTCTCCCCGCAAAATCCTCTCCTCTTCAAGGGACTCTACGCTCTGCATAGAGTCGCTCTCCCTCCTCACTCACCTCCGACATGCTTTTGGTTTTTGTAAATTCCATATTAGTTCCCACGATTATAGGACGAAGTAAAGGTCGGTCCCCAGGTGACGCCTATTCCGGTGACAAGGCTACATACTGTGGGGGTCGCCTGGTACCCACAGGTTTTAAGACTTCGCTGTCTGATTTTTATAGAGATTTACTCCTCGCGGGCCGGCCAATTAAGGCAAGCCCTCCGCTCCGCTGCACTTCGACGTACCCCATTATCGTCAACACTGGGGTCTTTGACGAAAGTACAACGGGTTACGGCGCGCTGGGAGAGCCGACGTAACTCCCAGTTTTGGACGGTTGAGTGCCCGGCGGCAGTGTGAGTGCACACCGAGCCTGTCCTCCACTATGTGCATTAGGCACTGGAAACGATATATCGTCACCAGTTCCTAATACCTAATTATCATTTGTTGCCTTTCCCCGGATACAGAAATCAAGGAGAAATGCAACCTCCCACAACGTTCGATTTATTGGCGCCCGGCGGCAGTAAAAGCGCACACCGGGCCCGTCCCCACTGTGAACATTAGGCACTGCCAACGACGTATCGCCACCAGTTCCCAATGCACACCTCATTTTGTTGCCTTTCCCCGGATACTTTGATCAAGGAGAAATGCAACCTTCTAATTCGCATTAAGTAATTGAGAACGACGTATCGTCGCCAGTACCCAATGCGCACCATCGTTCGGTTGCCTTTCCTCCGGATATGAAAATCAAGAGGAAATGCAACCCCCTGCTACTCCGCAGTGCCCTCCGCTTATCAGAGGGACACGCAGAGCAGCTATCCCCTGTCAGAACATTCGCCACTGGCAACAACGTATCATCACCAGTGCCCAGGGTGCACCGTCCCGGCGTTGCCTTTCCCCCGGATACAATAGTATCAAAGGGAAATTCAACGACCAGGCACTCGAGGAGGTTTTCTGACGTGGCACCCCTGATATTGTAACCTAACCTAACCTAACCTAACCTAACCCTAACCACATATATCTTTGTGTATTAGAGTCTTAAGCATTCCAAATTGGTTTTTTTTTGTTGTAGCATTTGTTCAGTGTAATCGTTAGACAGTCATCCTGCGCCGCATTTAGGCCATTTCTAGTCTAGTTGTAATCAATTATTTTTAGTTTCATAATTACGTAATTTTATTCCATATGTAAAAATTTTCATGTCTTCGTTTTTCGTGCTGATATTGTAACCTTTTTTTTTTTTTACATGGGGAAATGCCTACGCATACCCACCTGCGGGGCAGGGTGGGTTATGTCGGACTCGCACCGACTAAAACCCCATGGTGTTCCTCCATCGTCGCGTATGGCGGGGTTACGGGAACGCTTTCGCACACCTCCGCGACCGCTTCGTGCCAGCCGGCAAGCCCCTCCTTCGGGGAGGACATCCCCTCTCCACCTTCTGCAAGGCGCGCCGGAACACGGACGCGCCTTCCATCTCGGCCTCCTCTGTGGTGGGAAACGGACTCCCCGAGTCCGCCCCCAGAGGCCTTGGGAGCCAGGGAGTCCCAGCCCCTGCGGCGGATCTGGTGTTAGGCTCCGCCGCCAACCAATGTTCGGCCGCGGAGGACAGGGAGAGCAGCAGGATCAACCGACACTCCACTGAACCCGCGGCCCCACCACGGCCGCATCAGCGGTGCGACCCCCGCTTGAGTCGCGGAGGATAGGAGATACACTACCTTCCTCCGCGACTCCGTCTCGATGCGGGAGGGTGGGGCGACGATGCGCGGTACCGCTGCTAACAGTCCCCGCACCGTCACCCCATTCCCCCGACTCCGCCTCGGCTGCGGATGGTGCGTAAGACGGCCTCACTCCGTCCATCCGCACCCCGCAGCCCACCGACACGCATCCAGGGCGGGCCCAGCTCCAGCCCGCCCGGAGCGGCCTCCTCGGGCCGGCCTTAGAACGCCTTAGGCCGGCCATTTGGGTTCCTCTTAGCTTCACCGTGGTTAACTCCACACCACGGTTACTAAGCCCCCCCGCTACGACAAAGCGGGAACCCTTCGGGGGGGGTTTTGTAACCTAACCTAACCTAACCTAACCTAACCTAACCCTAACCACCTATATCTTTGTGTATTAGAGTCTTAAGCATTCCAAATTGGTTTTTTGTTGTAGCATTTGTTCAGTGTAATCGTTAGACAGTCATCCTGCGCCGCATTAAGGCCATTTCTAGTCTAGTTGTAATCAGTTATTTTTAGTTTCATAATTACGTAATTTTATTCCATTTGTAAAAATTTTCATGTCTTCGTTTTTCGTGCTGATTTTGTAACCTAACCTAACCTAACCTAACCTAACCTTTTTTTTTTTTTTTTGTAGCATTTGTTCAGTGTAATTGTTAGACAGTCATCCTGCGCCGCATTTAGCCATTTCTAGTCTAGTTGTAATCAGTTATTTTTAGTTTCATAATTACGTAATATTATTCCATATGTAAAAATTTTCATGTCTTCGTTTTTCGTGCTGATATTGTAACCTAACCTAACCTAACCTTAACCTAACCTAACTCTAACCTAACCTATCCTAACCTAACCTTAACCTAACCTAACCTATCCTAACCTAACCTAACCTAACCTAACCTATCCTAACCTAACCCTAACCACCTATATCTTTGTGTATTAGGAGTCTTAAGCATTCCAAATTGGTTTTTGTTGTAGCATTTGTTCAGTGTAATCGTTAGACAGTCATCCTGCGCCGCATTTAGCCATTTCTAGTCTAGTTGTAATCAGTTATTTTTAGTTTCATAATTACGTAAGTTTATTCCATTTGTAAAAATTTTCATGTCTTCTGTTTTTCGTGCTGATATTGTAACCTAACCTAACCTAACCCTAACCACCTATATGTTTGTGTATTAGAGTCTTACATTCCAAATTGGTTTTTGTTGTAGCATTTGTTCAGTGTAATCGTTAGACAGTCATCCTGCGCCGCATTTAGCCATTTCTAGTCTAGTTGTAATCAGTTATTTTTAGTTTCATAATTACGTAAGTTTATTCCATTTGTAAAAATTTTCATGTCTTCGTTATTCGTGCTGATATTGTAACCTAACCTAACCCTAACCACCTATATCTTTGTGTATTAGAGTCTTACATTCCAAATTGGTTTTTGTTGTAGCATTTTGTTCCAGTGTAATCGTTAGACAGTCATCCTGCGCCGCATTTAGGCCATTTCTGAATCTAGTTGTAATCAATTACTTTTAGTTTCATAATTACGTAAGTTTATTCCATTTGTAAAAATTTTCATGTCTTCGTTTTTCGTGCTGATTTTGTAACCCAACCTAACCTAACCTATCCTAACCTAACCTAACCTAACCTAACTCTAACCTAACTCTAACCTAACCTAACCTATCCTAACCTAACCTTAACCTAACCTAACCTTAACCTAACCTAACTCTAACTCTAACTCTAACCTAACTCTAACTCTAACCTAACCTAACCTTAACCTAACCTAACCTAACTCTAACCTAACCTAACCTAACCTAACCTTAACCTAACCTAACGTAACCTAACCTAACTCTAACTCTAACCTAACCTAACCCTAACCACATATATCTTTTGTGTGTATTAGAGTCTTAAGCATTCCAAATTGGTTTTTGTTGTAGCATTTTGTTCCAGTGTAATCGTTAGACAGTCATCCTGCGCCGCATTAAGGCCATTTCTAGTCTAGTTGTAATCAGTTATTTTTAGTTTCATAATTACGTAAGTTTATTCCATTTGTAAAAATTTTCATGTCTTCGTTTTTCGTGCTGATTTTGTAACCTAACCTAACCTAACCTAACCTAACCTTTTTTTTTTTTTACATGGGGAAATGCCTACGCATACCCGCCCTCGCGGGGCAAGGGCAGGTTATGTCGGACTCGCACCGACTAAAACCCCACGGTGGTCGCCACAAACGCTCGCGAGGGGTCGCGGGATCTCCGTTAGGAACGCAACCGCAACCCCCTGCGCTTCGCTGGGATAGCCCGTCCGGGGCGTGCGTGAAGATCGCACCCCAGAACCCTCACGGAACTATCACGACGACACGGTACCACGTCGTGCCGTCGTCCTCCTCGGGGTCGCTCATACTGACGGTCGGAGCCCCACTCCGATCGTCAGCGACCCGTAGGGCCCCGTTTACGGTAGGGGATCAGGAGGGCCGTGACGAGGCGCGCGAGCGCCGCGTCGGCCCTGTCTCCGAGCAGGATCGGTCCTCTCTCTGTCCTCTGGTTTCGGCAGCCTCCTTCGGACCATTACGGTCTCGCAGAAGGAGGCTACGGCCCTCCACGCCGATTCCCCGCGCAGCATCGCCGACACGACTGCTGGCAGGGACAGGTTCCGTCCGATGTGACCGACCAAGACCCGCCGCTTGGCTTCCCACGCCGGGCAAGCGGCGAGCGTGTGCGATGCGGAGTCTTGGTCGTTGCCGCCAAACCTAACCTAACCTATCCTAACCTAACCCTAACCACCTATATGTTTGTGTATTAGTGTCTTAAGCATTCCAAATTGGTTTTTTGTTGTAGCATTTGTTCAGTGTAATCGTTAGGACAGTCATCCTGCGCCGCATTTAGGCCATTTCTGAATCTAGTTGTAATCAGTTATTTTTAGTTTCATAATTACGTAAGTTTATTCCATTTGTAAAAATTTTCATGTCTTCTGTTTTTCGTGCTGATTTTGTAACCTAACCTAACCTAACTCTAACTCTAACCTAACCTAACCCTAACCACCTATATCTTTGTGTATTAGAGTCTTAAGCATTCCAAATTGGTTTTTGTTGTAGCATTTGTTCAGTGTAATCGTTAGACAGTCATCCTGCGCCGCATTTAGGCCATTTCTAGACTAGTTGTAATCAGTTATTTTTAGTTTCATAATTACGTAATATTATTCCATATGTAAAAATTTTCATGTCTTCGTTTTTCGTGCTGATATTGTAACCTAACCTAACCTAACCTAACCTAACCCTAACCACATATATCTTTGTGTATTAGAGTCTTAAGCATTCGAAATTGGTTTTTTTTTTTGTAGCATTTGTTCAGTGTAATCGTTAGACAGTCATCCTGCGCCGCATTTAGGCCATTTCTAGTCTAGTTGTAATCAATTATTTTTAGTTTCATAATTACGTAATTTTATTCCATATGTAAAAATTTTCATGTCTTCGTTTTTCGTGCTGATATTGTAACCTAACCTAATCCTAACCTAACCTAACTCTAACTCTAACCTAACCACATATATCTTTGTGTATTAGAGTCTTAAGCATTCCAAATTGGTTTTTGTTGTAGCATTTGTTCAGTGTAATCGTTAGACAGTCATCCTGCGCCGCATTTAGGCCATTTCTAGTCTAGTTGTAATCAGTTATTTTTAGTTTCATAATTACGTAAGTTTATTCCATTTGTAAAAATTTTCATGTCTTCTGTTTTTCGTGCTGATATTGTAACCTAACCTAACTCTAACCTAACCCTAACCCTAACCACATATATCTTTGTGTATTAGAGTCTTACATTCCAAATTGGTTTTTGTTGCAGCATTTGTTCGGTGTAATCGTTAGACAGTCATCCTGCGCTGCATTTAGGCCATTTCTAGTCTAGTTGTAATCAGTTATTTTTAGTTTCCATAATTACGTAATTTTATTCCATTTGTAAAAAATTTTCATGTCTTCGTTTTTCGTGCTGATTTTGTAACCTAACCTAACCTAACCTATCCTAACCTAACCTAACCACCTATATCTTTGTGTATTAGGAGTCTTAAGCATTCCAAATTGGTTTTTGTTGTAGCATTTGTTCAGTGTAATCGTTAGACAGTCATCCTGCGCCGCATTTAGGCCATTTCTAGTCTAGTTGTAATCAGTTATTTTTAGTTTCATAATTACGTAATATTATTCCATTTGTAAAAATTTTCATGTCTTCGTTTTTCGTGCTGATTTTGTAACCTAACTCTAACTCTAACCTAACCTAACTCTAACCCTAACCACCTATATCTTTGTGTATTAGGAGTCTTAAGCATTCCAAATTGGTTTTGTTGTAGCATTTGTTCCAGTGTAATCGTTAGACAGTCATCCTGCGCAGCATTTAGGCCATTTCTAGTCTAGTTGTAATCAGTTATTTTTAGTTTCCATAATTACGTAATATTATTCCATATGTAAAAATTTTCATGTCTTCGTTTTTCGTGCTGATATTGTAACCTAACCTTAACCTAACCTAACCTAACCTAACCACATATATCTTTGTGTATTAGGAGTCTTAAGCATTCCAAATTGGTTTTTGTTGTAGCATTTGTTCAGTGTAATCGTTAGACAGTCATCGTGCGCCGCATTTAGGCCATTTCTAGTCTAGTTGTAATCAGTTATTTTTAGTTTCATAATAACGTAATTTTATTCCATTTGTAAAAATTTTCATGTCTTCGTTTTTCGTGCTGATATTGTAACCTAATCTAACCTAACCTAACCTAACCCTAACCACATATATCTTTGTGTATTAGAGTCTTAAGCATTCCAAATTGGTTTTTGTTGTAGCATTTGTTCAGTGTAATCGTTGAACCAGTCATCCTGCGCCGCATTTAGGCCATTTCTAGTCTTAGTTGTAATCAGTTATTTTTAGTTTCATAATTACGTAATATTATTCCATATGTAAAAATTTTCATGTCTTCGTTTTTCGTGCTGATTTTGTAACCTAACCTAACCTAACCTAACTCTATCCTAACCTAACCCTAACCACCTATATCTTTATGTATTAGAGTCTTAAGCATTCAAATTGGTTTTTGTTGTAGCATTTGTTCCAGTGTAATCGTTGAACCAGTCATCCTGCGCAGCATTTAGGCCATATTTCTAGTCTAGTTGTAATCAGTTATTTTAGTTTCATAATTACGTAATATTATTCCATATGTAAAAATTTTCATGTCTTCGTTTTTCGTGCTGATTTTGTAACCTTAACCTAACCTAACCTAACCTAACCTAACCTAACCACATATATCTTTTGTGTGTATTAGAGTCTTAAGCATTCCAAATTGGTTTTTGTTGTAGCATTTGTTCAGTGTAATCGTTAGACAGTCATCCTGCGCCGCATTTAGGCCATTTCTGAATCTAGTTGTAATCAGTTATTTTAGTTTCATAATTACGTAATTTTATTCCATATGTAAAAATTTTCATGTCTTCGTTTTTCGTGCTGATTTTGTGTAACCTAACCTAACCTAACCTAACTAACCTAACCTAACCACATATATCTTTGTGTATTAGAGTCTTAAGCATTCCAAATTGGTTTTTGTTGTAGCATTTGTTCAGTGTAATCGTTGAACCAGTCATCCTGCGCCGCATTAAGGCCATTTCTAGTCTAGTTGTAATCAGTTATTTTAGTTTCCATAATTACGTAAGTTTATTCCATTTGTAAAAATTTTCATGTCTTCGTTTTTCGTGCTGATTTAGTAACCTAACCTAACCTAACCTAACCTATCCTAACCTAACCTAACCACCTATATCTTTGTGTACTAGAGTCTTAAGCATTCCAAATTGGTTTTTGTTGTAGCATTTGTTCAGTGTAACGTTAGACAGTCATCCTGCGCCGCATTTAGGCCATTTCTGAATCTAGTTGTAATCAGTTATTTTTAGTTTCATAATTACGTAATTTTATTCCATATGTAAAAATTTTCATGTCTTCGTTTTTCGTGCTGATTTTGTAACCTAACCTAACCTAACTCTTAACCTAACCCTAACCACATATATCTTTGTGTATTAGGAGTCTTAAGCATTCCAAATTGTTTTTGTTGTAGCATTTGTTCAGTGTAATCGTTAGGACAGTCATCCTGCCGCATTTAGGCCATTGCTAGAATAGTTGTAATCAATTATTTTTAGTTTCATAATTACGTAATTTTATTCCATATGTAAAAATTTTCATGTCTTCGTTTTTCGTGCTGATATTGTAACCTAACCTAACCTAACCTAACTCTAACCCTAACCACATATATCTTTTGTGTGTATTAGAGTCTTAAGCATTCAAATTGGTTTTTGTTGTAGCATTTGTTCAGTGTAATCGTTAGACAGTCATCCTGCGCCGCATTAAGGCCATTTCTGAATCTAGTTGTAATCAGTTATTTTTAGTTTTATAATTACGTAAGTTTATTCCATTTGTAAAAATTTTCATGTCTTCGTTTTTCGTGCTGATTTAGTAACCTAACCTAACCTAACCTAACTTAACCTAACCTAACTTAACCTAACCTAACCACCTATATGTTTGTGTATTAGAGTCTTAAGCATTCCAAATTGGTTTTGTTGTAGCATTTGTTCAGTGTAATCGTTAGGACAGTCATCCTGCGCCGCATTTAGGCCATATTTCTAGTCTAGTTGTAATCAGTTATTTTTAGTTTCATAATTACGTAAGTTTATTCCATTTGTAAAAATTTTCATGTCTTCGTTTTTCGTGCTGATTTTGTAACCTAACTCTAACCTAACTCTAACTCTAACCTAACCTAACCTCTAACCACCTATATCTTTGTGTATTAGAGTCTTAAGCATTCAAATTGGTTTTTGTTGTAGCATTTGTTCAGTGTAATCGTTAGACAGTCATCCTGCGCCGCATTTAGGCCATTTCTAGTCTTAGTTGTAATCAGTTATTTTTAGTTTCATAATTACGTAATATTATTCCATATGTAAAAATTTTCATGTCTTCTGTTTTTCGTGCTGATATTGTAACCTAACTTAACCTAACCTAACCTAACCACATATATCTTTGTGTATTAGAGTCTTAAGCATTCCAAATTGGTTTTTGTTGTAGCATTTGTTCAGTGTAATCGTTAGACAGTCATCCTGCGCTGCATTTAGGCCATTTCAGTCTAGTTGTAATCAATTATTTTTAGTTTCATAATTACGTAATTTTATTCCATATGTAAAAATTTTCATGTCTTCTGTTTTTCGTGCTGATTTTGTAACCTAACCTAACTCTTAACCTAACCTATCCTAACTCTAACCTAACCCTAACCATATATCTTTGTGTATTAGAGTCTTAAGCATTCCAAATTGGTTTTTTTGTTGTAGCATTTGTTCAGTGTAATCGTTAGATAGTCATCCTGCGCCGCATTTAGGCCATTTCTAGTCTAGTTGTAATCAGTTATTTTAGTTTCCATAATTACGTAATTTTATTCCATTTGTAAAAATTTTCATGTCTTCGTTTTTCGTGCTGATTTTATAACCTAACCTAACCTTAACCTAACCTAACCTAACTCAAACCACCTATATCTTTGTGTATTAGAGTCTTAAGCATTCCAAATTGGTTTTTGTTGTAGCATTTGTTCAGTGTAATCGTTAGACAGTCATCCTGCGCCGCATTTAGCCATTTCTAGTCTATAGTTGTAATCAGTTATTTTAGTTTCATAATTACGTAATATTATTCCATATGTAAAAATTTTCATGTCTTCGTTTTTCGTGCTGGATTTTGTAACCTAACCTAACCTAACCTAACCTAACCCTAACCACATATATCTTTGTGTATTAGAGTCTTAAGCATTCAAATTGGTTTTTGTTGTAGCATTTGTTCAGTGTAATCGTTAGACAGTCATCCTGCGCCGCATTTAGGCCATTTCTAGTCTAGTTGTAATCAATTATTTTTAGTTTCATAATTACGTAATTTTATTCCATATGTAAAAATTTTCATGTCTTCGTTTTTCGTGCTGATATTGTAACCTAACCTAACCTAACCTAACCTAACCTAACCACATATATCTTTGTGTATTAGAGTCTTAAGCATTCCAAATTGGTTTTTTGTTGTAGCATTTGTTCAGTGTAATCGTTAGACAGTCATCCTGCGCCGCATTAAGGCCATTTCTAGTCTAGTTGTAATCAGTTATTTTTAGTTTCATAATTACGTAAGTTTATTCCATTTGTAAAAATTTTCATGTCTTCGTTTTTCGTGCTGATTTAGTAACCTAACCTAACCAAACCTAACCTATCCTAACCTAACCCTAACCACCTATATCTTTGTGTACTAGAGTCTTAAGCATTCCAAATTGGTTTTTTGTTGTAGCATTCGTTCAGTGTATTCGTTAGACAGTCATCCTGCGCCGCATTTAGGCCATTTCTAGTCTAGTTGTAATCAGTTATTTTTAGTTTCATAATTACGTAATTTTATTCCATATGTAAAAATTTTCATGTCTTCGTTTTTCGTGCTGATATTGTAACCTAACCTAACCTAACCTAACCTAACCCTAACCACATATATCTTAGTGTATTAGAGTCTTAAGCATTCCAAATTGGTTTTTTGTTGTAGCATTTGTTCAGTGTAATCGTTAGACAGTCATCGTGCGCCGCATTTAGGCCATTTCTAGTCTAGTTGTAATCAGTTATTTTTAGTTTCATAATTACGTAATTTTATTCCATTTGTAAAAATTTTCATGTCTTCGTTTTTCGTGCTGATTTTGTAACCTAACCTAACCTAACCTATCCTAACCTAACCCTAACCACCTATATCTTTGTGTACTAGAGTCTTAAGCATTACAAATTGGTTTTTTGTTGTAGCATTTGTTCAGTGTAATCGTTAGACAGTCATCCTGCGCCGCATTTAGGCCATTTCTAGTCTAGTTGTAATCAGTTATTTTTAGTTTCATAATTACGTTATTTTATTCCATTTGTAAAAAATTTCATGTCTTCGTTTTTCGTGCTGATTTTATAACCTAACCTTACCCAACCTAACCTAAATCTAACCACCTATATCTTTGTGTATTAGAGTCTTAAGCATTCCAAATTGGTTTTTTGTTGTAGCATTTGTTCAGTGTAATCGTTAGACAGTCATCCTGCGCCGCATTTAGGCCATTTCTAGACTAGTTGTAATCAGTTATTTTTAGTTTCATAATTACGTAATATTATTCCATATGTAAAAATTTTCATGTCTTCGTTTTTCGTGCTGATATTGTAACCTAACCTAACCTAACCTAACCTAACCCTAACCACATATATCTTTGTGTATTAGGAGTCTTAAGCATCTAAATTGGTTTTTTTTTTTTGTAGCATTTGTTCAGTGTAATCGTTAGACAGTCATCCTGCGCCGCATTTAGGCCATTTCTAGTCTAGTTGTAATCAATTATTTTTAGTTTCATAATTACGTAATTTTATTCCATATGTAAAAATTTTCATGTCTTCGTTTTTCGTGCTGATATTGTAACCTAACCTAACCTAACCTAACCCTAACCACATATATCTTTGTGTATTAGAGTCTTAAGCATTCCAAATTGGTTTTTTGTTGTAGCATTTGTTCAGTGTAATCGTTAGATAGTCATCCTGCGCCGCATTAAGGCCATTTCTAGTCTAGTTGTAATCAGTTATTTTTAGTTTCATAATTACGTAAGTTTATTCCATTTGTAAAAATTTTCATGTCTTCGTTTTTCGTGCTGATATTGTAACCTAACCTAACTCTAACCTATCCTAACTCTAACCCTAACCACATATATCTTTGTGTATTAGAGTCTTAAGCATTCCAAATTGGTTTTTTGTTGTAGCATTTGTTAGGTGTAATCGTTAGACAGTCATCCCAGCCGCATTTAGGCCATTTCTAGTCTAGTTGTAATCAGTTATTTTTAGTTTCATAATTACGTAATTTTATTCCATATGTAAAAATTTTCATGTCTTCTGTTTTTCGTGCTGGATTTTGTAACCTAACCTAACCTAACCTAATCCCAACCTAACCTAACCCTAACCACCTATATCTTTGTGTATTAGAGTCTTAAGCATTCCAAATTGGTTTTTGTTGTGCATTTGTTCAGTGTAATCGTTAGACAGTCATCCTGCGCCGCATTTAGGCCATATTTCTAGTCTAGTTGTAATCAGTTATTTTTAGTTTCCATAATTACGTAATTTTATTCCATATGTAAAAATTTTCATGTCTCTGTTTTTCGTGCTGATTTTGTAACCTAACCTAACCTTAACCTAACCTTAACCTAACCTAACTCTAACCCTAACCACCTATATCTTTGTGTATTAGAGTCTTAAGCATTCCAAATTGGTTTTTGTATTAGCATTTGTTCAGTGTAATCGTTAGACAGTCATCCTAAGTGCCGCATTTAGGCCATTTCTAGTCTAGTTGTAATCAGTTATTTTTAGTTTCATAATTACGTAAGTTTATTCCATTTGTAAAAATTTTCATGTCTTCGTTTTTCGTGCTGATTTTATAACCTAACCTAACCTAACCTAACCTAACTCAAACCACCTATATCTTTGTGTATTAGAGTCTTAAGCATTCCAAATTGGTTTTTGTTGTAGCATTTGTTCAGTGTAATCGTTAGACAGTCATCCTGCGCAGCATTTAGGCCACTTCTAGTCTAGTTGTAATCAGTTATTTTTAGTTTCATAATTACGTAATATTATTCCATATGTAAAAATTTTCATGTCTCTGTTTTTCGTGCTGATATTGTAACCTAACCTAACTCAACCTAACCTAACCTAACCTAACCACATATATCTTTGTGTATTAGAGTCTTAAGCATTCCAAATTGGTTTTTTGTTGTAGCATTTGTTCAGTGTAATCGTTAGACAGTCATCCTGCGCCGCATTTAGCCATTTCTAGTCTAGTTGTAATCAATTATTTTTAGTTTCATAATTACGTAATTTTATTCCATATGTAAAAATTTTCATGTCTTCGTTTTTCGTGCTGATATTGTAACCTAACCTTAACCTAACCTAACTCTAACCTAACTCTAACCTAACCTAACCTAACCACATATATCTTTGTGTATTAGAGTCTTAAGCATTCCAAATTGTTTTTGTTGTAGCATTTGTTCAGTGTAATCGTTAGACAGTCATCCTGCCGCATTTAGGCCATTTCTAGTCTAGTTGTAATCAGTTATTTTTAGTTTCCATAATTACGTAAGTTTATTCCATTTGTAAAAATTTTCATGTCTTCGTTTTTCGTGCTGATTTAGTAACCTAACTCTAACCTATCCTAACTCTAACTCTAACTCTAACCTAACCTAACCCTAACCACCTATATCTTTGTGTACTAGAGTCTTAAGCATTCCAAATTGGTTTTTGTTGTAGCATTTGTTCAGTGTAATCGTTAGACAGTCATCCCAAGTGCCGCATTTAGGCCATTTCTAGTCTAGTTGTAATCAGTTATTTTTAGTTTCATAATTACGTAATTTTATTCCATATGTAAAAATTTTCATGTCTTCGTTTTTCGTGCTGATATTGTAACCTAACCTAATCCTAACTCTAACTCTAACCTAACCCTAACCACATATATCTTTGTGTATTAGAGTCTTAAGCATTCCAAATTGGTTTTTGTTGTAGCATTTGTTCAGTGTAATCGTTAGACAGTCATCCTGGGTGCCGCATTTAGGCCATTTCTAGTCTAGTTGTAATCAGTTATTTTTAGTTTCATAATTACGTAATTTTATTCCATATGTAAAAATTTTCATGTCTCTGTTTTTCGTGCTGATTTTGTAACCTTAACCTAACCTAACCTAACCTATCCTAACTCTAACTCTAACCTAACCTAACCACATATATCTTTGTGTATTAGAGTCTTAAGCATTCCAAATTGTTTTTGTTGTAGCATTTGTTCAGTGTAATCGTTAGACAGTCATCCTGCGCCGCATTTAGGCCATATTTCTAGTCTAGTTGTAATCAGTTATTTTTAGTTTCATAATTACGTAATTTTATTCCATTTGTAAAAATTTTCATGTCTTCGTTTTTCGTGCTGATTTTGTAACCTAACCTAACCTAACCTATCCTAACCTAACCTAAATCTAACCACCTATATCTTTTGTGTGTATTAGAGTCTTAAGCATTCAAATTGGTTTTTGTTGTAGCATTTGTTCAGTGTAATCGTTAGGACAGTCATCCTGCGCAGCATTTAGGCCATTTCTAGTCTAGTTGTAATCAGTTATTTTTAGTTTCATAATTACGTAATATTATTCCATATGTAAAAATTTTCATGTCTTCGTTTTTCGTGCTGATTTTATAACCTAACCTTAACCTAACCTAACCTAACTCTAACCCTAACCACATATATCTTTGTGTATTAGGAGTCTTAAGCATTCCAAATTGGTTTTTGTTGTAGCATTTGTTCAGTGTAATCTTTAGATAGTCATCCTGCGCCGCATTTAGGCCATTTCTAGTCTAGTTGTAATCAGTTATTTTTAGTTTCATAATTACGTAATATTATTCCATATGTAAAAATTTTCATGTCTTCGTTTTTCGTGCTGATATTGTAACCTAACCTAACCTAACCTAACCTAACCTAACCCTAACCACATATATCTTTTGTGTGTATTAGAGTCTTAAGCATTCCAAATTGGTTTTTGTTGTAGCATTTGTTCAGTGTAATCGTTAGGACAGTCATCCTGCGCCGCATTTAGGCCATTTCTGAATCTAGTTGTAATCAATTATTTTTAGTTTCATAATTACGTAATTTTATTCCATATGTAAAAATTTTCTATGTCTTCGTTTTTCGTGCTGATATTGTAACCTAACCTTAACCTAACCTAACCTAACCCTAACCACATATATCTTTGTGTATTAGAGTCTTAAGCATTCAAATTGGTTTTTGTTGTAGCATTTGTTCAGTGTAATCGTTAGATAGTCATCCTGCGCCGCATTAAGGCCATTTCTAGTCTAGTTGTAATCAGTTATTTTTAGTTTCATAATTACGTTATTTTATTCCATTTGTAAAAATTTTCATGTCTTCGTTTTTCGTGCTGATTTTATAACCTAACCTTAACCTAACCTAACCTAACTCTAACTCTAACCCTAACCACCTATATCTTTTGTGTGTATTAGAGTCTTAAGCATTCCAAATTGGTTTTTGTTGTAGCATTTGTTCAGTGTAATCGTTAGACAGTCATCCTGCGCCGCATTTAGGCCATTTCTAGACTAGTTGTAATCAGTTATTTTAGTTTCATAATTACGTAATATTATTCCATATGTAAAAATTTTCATGTCTTCGTTTTTCGTGCTGATATTGTAACCTAACCTAACTCTAACCTAACTCTAACCTAACCCTAACCACATATATCTTTGTGTATTAGAGTCTTAAGCATTCGAAATTGGTTTTTTGTTGTAGCATTTGTTCAGTGTAATCGTTAGACAGTCATCCTGCGCCGCATTTAGGCCATATTTCTAGTCTAGTTTTAATCAATTATTTTTAGTTTCCATAATTACGTAATTTTATTCCATATGTAAAAATTTTCATGTCTTCGTTTTTCGTGCTGGATATTGTAACCTAACCTAACCTTAACCTAACCTAAATCTAACCACCTATATCTTTGTGTATTAGAGTCTTAAGCATCCCAAATTGGTTTTTGTTGTAGCATTTGTTCAGTGTAATCGTTAGACAGTCATCCTGCGCCGCATTAAGGCCATTTCTAGTCTAGTTGTAATCAGTTATTTTAGTTTCATAATTACGTAAGTTTATTCCATTTGTAAAAATTTTCATGTCTTCTGTTTTTCGTGCTGATATTGTAACCTAACCTAACCTTAACCTAACCTAACCCTAACCACATATATCTTTGTGTATTAGAGTCTTAAGCATTCCAAATTGGTTTTTTGTTGTAGCATTTGTTCAGTGTAACTGTTAGACAGTCATCCTGCGCCGCATTTAGGCCATTTCTAGTCTAGTTGTAATCAGTTATTTTTAGTTTCATAATTACGTAATTTTATTCCATATGTAAAAATTTTCATGTCTTCGTTTTTCGTGCTGATTTTGTAACCTTAACCTAACCTAACCTAACCTAACCTATCCTAACCTAACCTAACCACCTATATCTTTTGTGTGTATTAGAGTCTTAAGCATTCAAATTGGTTTTTGTTGTAGCATTTGTTCAGTGTAATCGTTAGACAGTCATCCTGCGCCGCATTTAGGCCATTTCTAGTCTAGTTGTAATCAGTTATTTTAGTTTCATAATTACGTAATTTTATTCCATTTGTAAAAATTTTCATGTCTTCGTTTTTCGTGCTGATATTGTAACCTAACCTAACCTAACCTAACCTAACTCTAACCTAACCCTAACCACATATATCTTTTGTGTGTATTAGAGTCTTAAGCATTCAAATTGGTTTTTGTTGTAGCATTTGTTCAGTGTAATCGTTAGAC
Source organism: Teinopalpus imperialis (assembly GCA_029286865.1). Classification (NCBI taxonomy): domain Eukaryota; kingdom Metazoa; phylum Arthropoda; class Insecta; order Lepidoptera; family Papilionidae; genus Teinopalpus; species Teinopalpus imperialis. The sequence continues at coordinate 31,005 of JAGSMU010000647.1, forward strand.
AGTCATCCTGCGCCGCATTTAGCCATTTCTAGTCTAGTTGTAATCAATTACTTTTAGTTTCATAATTACGTAATTTTATTCCATTTGTTAAACTTTTCATGTCTTCGTTTTTCGTGCTGATTTTGTAACCCAACCTAACCTAACCCTAACCATCTATATCTTTTGTGTGTATTAGAGTCTTAAGCATTCCAAATTGGTTTTGTTGTAGCATTTGTTCAGTGTAATCGTTAGATAGTCATCCTGCGCCGCATTTAGGCCATTTCTAGTCTAGTTGTAATCAGTTATTTTAGTTTCATAATAACGTAATTTTACTCCATTTGTAAAAATTTTCATGTCTTCGTTTTTCGTGCTGATTTTGTAACCTTAACCTAACCTAACGTAACCTAACCTAACCCTAACCACCTATATATCTTTGTGTATTAGAGTCTTAAGCATTCCAAATTGGTTTTTGTTGTAGCATTTGTTAGGTGTAATCGTTAGACAGTCATCCTGCGCCGCATTTAGGCCATTTCTGAATCTAGTTGTAATCAGTTATTTTAGTTTCATAATTACGTAATTTTATTCCATTTGTAAAAATTTTCATGTCTTCTGTTTTTCGTGCTGATTTTGTAACCTAACCTAACGTAACCTAACCTAACCTATCCTAACCTAACCTAACCTAACCACCTATATCTTTGTGTATTAGAGTCTTAAGCATTCAAATTGGTTTTTGTTGTAGCATTTGTTCAGTGTAATCGTTAGACAGTCATCCTGCGCCGCATTTAGGCCATTTCTAGTCTAGTTGTAATCAGTTATTTTTAGTTTCATAATAACGTAACTTTACTCCATTTGTAAAAATTTTCATGTCTTCGTTTTTCGTGCTGATTTTGTAACCTAACCTAACCTAACTCTAACTCTATCCTAACCTAACCTCTAACCACCTATATCTTTGTGTACTAGAGTCTTAAGCATTCCAAATTGGTTTTTGTTGTAGCATTTGTTCAGTGTAATCGTTAGACAGTCATCCTGCGCCGCATTTAGGCCATTTCTAGTCTAGTTGTAATCAATTACTTTTAGTTTCATAATTACGTAATTTTATTCCATTTGTTAAACTTTTCATGTCTTCTGTTTTTCGTGCTGATTTTGTAACCTTACCTATCCTAACCCTAACCATCTATATCTTTTGTGTGTATTAGAGTCTTAAGCATTCCAAATTGGTTTTTGTTGTAGCATTTGTTCAGTGTAATCGTTAGATAGTCATCCTGCGCCGCATTTAGGCCATATTTCTAGTCTAGTTGTAATCAGTTATTTTAGTTTCATAATTACGTAATTTTATTCCATATGTAAAAATTTTCATGTCTTCGTTTTTCGTGCTGATATTGTAACCTAACCTAACCTAACCTAACCTAAATCTAACCACATATATCTTTGTGTATTAGAGTCTTAAGCATTCCAAATTGGTTTTTGTTGTAGCATTTGTTCAGTGTAATCGTTAGACAGTCATCCTGCGCCGCATTTAGGCCATTTCTAGTCTTAGTTGTAATCAGTTATTTTAGTTTCATAATTACGTAATTTTATTCCATTTGTTAAACTTTTCATGTCTTCGTTTTTCGTGCTGATTTTGTAACCTAACCTTACCTATCCTAACCCTAACCATCTATATCTTTGTGTATTAGAGTCTTAAGCATTCCAAATTGGTTTTTGTTGTAGCATTTGTTCAGTGTAATCGTTAGATAGTCATCCTGCGCCGCATTTAGGCCATTTCTAGTCTAGTTGTAATCAGTTATTTTAGTTTCATAATAACGTAATTTTACTCCATTTGTAAAAATTTTCATGTCTCTGTTTTTCGTGCTGGATTTTGTAACCTAACCTAACTCTAACCTAACCTAACCCTAACCACCTATATCTTTGTGTATTAGAGTCTTAAGCATTCCAAATTGGTTTTTGTTGTAGCATTTGTTAGGTGTAATCGTTAGGACAGTCATCCTGCGCCGCATTTAGGCCATTTCAGTCTAGTTGTAATCAGTTATTTTAGTTTCATAATTACGTAATTTTATTCCATTTGTAAAAATTTTCATGTCTATGTTTTTCGTGCTGATTTTGTAACCTAACCTAACCTAACCTATCCTAACCTAACCTAACCTAACCTAACCTAACCACCTATATCTTTGTGTATTAGAGTCTTAAGCATTCCAAATTGGTTTTTGTTGTAGCATTTGTTCAGTGTAATCGTTAGACAGTCATCCCAAGTGCCGCATTTAGGCCATTTCTAGTCTAGTTGTAATCAATTACTTTTAGTTTCATAATTACGTAATTTTATTCCATTTGTTAAACTTTTCATGTCTTCGTTTTTCGTGCTGATTTAGTAACCTAACCTAACCTAACCTAACCTATCCTAACCTAACCCTAACCACCTATATCTTTGTGTACTAGAGTCTTAAGCATTCCAAATTGGTTTTTTGTTGTAGCATTTGTTCAGTGTAATCGTTAGACAGTCATCCTGCGCCGCATTTAGGCCATTTCTAGTCTAGTTGTAATCAATTACTTTTAGTTTCATAATTACGTAATTTTATTCCATTTGTTAAACTTTTCATGTCTTCGTTTTTCGTGCTGATTTTGTAACCTTACCTATCCTAACCCTAACCATCTATATCTTTGTGTATTAGAGTCTTAAGCATTCCAAATTGGTTTTTTGTTGTAGCATTTGTTCAGTGTAATCGTTAGACAGTCATCCTGCGCCGCATTTAGGCCATTTCCTAGTCTAGTTGTAATCAGTTATTTTTAGTTTCATAATTACGTAATTTTATTCCATTTGTAAAAATTTTCATGTCTTCGTTTTTCGTGCTGATTTTGTAACCTAACCTAACCTAACCTAACCTAACCCTAACCACCTATATCTTTGTGTATTAGAGTCTTAAGCATTCCAAATTGGTTTTTTGTTGTAGCATTTGTTAGGTGTAATCGTTAGACAGTCATCCTGCGCCGCATTTAGGCCATTTCTAGTCTAGTTGTAATCAGTTATTTTTAGTTTCATAATTACGTAATTTTATTCCATTTGTAAAAATTTTCATGTCTTCGTTTTTCGTGCTGATTTTGTAACCTAACTCTATCCTAACCTAACCTTAACCTAACCTAACCCTAACCACCTATATCTTTGTGTATTAGAGTCTTACATTCCAAATTGGTTTTTGTTGTAGCATTTGTTCAGTTTGTTCAGTGTAATCGTTAGACAGTCATCCTGGGTGCCGCATTTAGGCCATTTCTAGTCTAGTTGTAATCAGTTATTTTAGTTTCATAATTACGTAAGTTTATTCCATTTGTAAAAATTTTCATGTCTCTGTTTTTCGTGCTGGATTTTGTAACTCCAACCTAACCTAACCTATCCTAACCTAACTCTAACTCTAACCTAACCTATCCTAACCTAACCTAACCTAACCTAACCTAACTCTATCCTAACCTAACCCTAACCACCTATATCTTTTGTGTGTATTAGAGTCTTAAGCATTCCAAATTGGTTTTTGTTGTAGCATTTGTTCAGTGTAATCGTTAGACAGTCATCCTGCGCCGCATTTAGCCATTTCTAGTCTAGTTGTAATCAGTTATTTTTAGTTTCATAATTACGTAATTTTATTCCATTTGAAAAATTTTCATGTCTCTGTTTTTCGTGCTGGATTTTGTAACCTTAACCTAACCTAACTCTAACCTAACCCTAACCACATATATCTTGTGTATTAGAGTCTTAAGCATTCCAAATTGGTTTTTGTTGTAGCATTTGTTCAGTGTAATCGTTAGACAGTCATCCTAAGTGCCGCATTTAGCCATTTCTAGTCTAGTTGTAATCAGTTATTTTTAGTTTCATAATTACGTAATTTTATTCCATTTGTAAAAATTTTCATGTCTTCGTTTTTCGTGCTGATTTTGTAACCTTAACCTAACCTAACCTAATCCCAACCTAACCCTAACCACCTATATCTTGTGTATTAGAGTCTTAAGCATTCAAATTGGTTTTTTGTTGTAGCATTTGTTCAGTGTAATCGTTAGACAGTCATCCTGCTGCATTTAGGCCATTTCTAGTCTTAGTTGTAATCAGTTATTTTTAGTTTCATAATTACGCAATTTTATTCCATTTGTTAAACTTTTCATGTCTTCGTTTTTCGTGCTGGATTTTGTAACCTAACCTAACGTAACCTAACCTAACCCTAACCACCTATATCTTGTGTATTAGAGTCTTAAGCATTCCAAATTGGTTTTTGTTGTAGCATTTGTTCAGTGTAATGTTAGACAGTCATCCTGCGCTGCATTTAGGCCATTTCTAGTCTAGTTGTAATCAGTTATTTTTAGTTTCATAATTACGCAATTTTATTCCATTTGTAAAAATTTTCATGTCTTCGTTTTTCGTGCTGATTTTGTAACCTAACCTAACTCTAACCTAACTCTAACCTAACCCTAACCTAACCTAACCACCTATATCTTGTGTATTAGAGTCTTAAGCATTCCAAATTGGTTTTTGTTGTAGCATTTGTTCAGTGTAATCGTTAGACAGTCATCCTAAGTGCCGCATTTAGGCCATTTCTAGTCTTAGTTGTAACTGCTATTTTTAGTTTCATAATTACGTAATTTTATTCCATTTGTAAAAATTTTCATGTCTTCTGTTTTTCGTGCTGATTTTGTAACCTTAACCTAACCTAACCCTAACCACCTATATCTTCGTGTATTAGAGTCTTAAGCATTCCAAATTGGTTTTTGTTGTAGCATTTGTTCAGTGTAATCGTTAGACAGTCATCCTGCGCCGCATTTAGCCATTTCTAGTCTAGTTGTAATCAATTATTTTAGTTTCATAATTACGTAATTTTATTCCATTTGTAAAAATTTTCATGTCTTCTGTTTTTCGTGCTGATTTTGTAACCTTAACCTAACCTAACCCTAACCACCTATATCTTTTGTGTGTATTAGAGTCTTAAGCATTCCAAATTGGTTTTTGTTGTAGCATTTGTTCAGTGTAATCGGTAGATAGTCATCCTGCGCCGCATTTAGGCCATTTCTAGTCTAGTTGTAATCAGTTATTTTTAGTTTCATAATTACGTAATTTTATTCCATTTGAAAAATTTTTATGTCTTCGTTTTTCGTGCTGATTTTGTAACCTAACCTAACTCTAACTCTAACCTATCCTAACCTAACCCTAACCACCTATATCTTCGTGTATTAGAGTCTTAAGCATTCCAAATTGGTTTTTGTTGTAGCATTTTGTTCCAGTGTAATCGTTAGACAGTCTATCCTGCGCCGCATTTAGGCCATTTCTAGTCTAGTTGTAATCAGTTATTTTTAGTTTCATAATTACGTAATTTTATTCCATTTGTAAAAATTTTCATGTCTTCGTTTTTCGTGCTGATTTTGTAACCTAACCTAACCTAACCTATCCTAACCTAACCTAATCCTAACCTAACCACATATATCTTTGTGTATTAGAGTCTTTAGCATTCAAATTGGTTTTTGTTGTAGCATTTGTTCAGTGTAATCGTTAGACAGTCATCCTGCGCCGCATTTAGGCCATTTCTAGTCTAGTTGTAATCAGTTATTTTTAGTTTCATAATTACGTAATATTATTCCATATGTAAAAATTTTCATGTCTTCGTTTTTCGTGCTGATTTTGTAACCTTAACCTAACCTAACGTAACCTAACCTAACTAACCTAACCTAACCTAACCACATATATCTTTGTGTATTAGAGTCTTAAGCATTCAAATTGGTTTTTTGTTGTAGCATTTTGTTCCAGTGTAATCGTTAGACAGTCATCCTGCGCCGCATTTAGGCCATTTCAGTCTAGTTGTAATCAGTTATTTTTAGTTTCATAATTACGTAATTTTATTCCATATGTAAAAATTTTCATGTCTTCGTTTTTCGTGCTGATATTGTAACCCAACCTAACCCTAACCTAACCCTAACCACATATATCTTTGTGTACTAGAGTCTTAAGCATTCAAATTGGTTTTTGTTGTAGCATTTGTTCAGTGTAATCGTTAGACAGTCATCCTGCGCCGCATTTAGGCCATATTTCTAGTCTAGTTGTAATCAGTTATTTTTAGTTTCATAATTACGTAAGTTTATTCCATTTGTAAAAATTTTCATGTCTTCGTTTTTCGTGCTGATATTGTAACCTAACCTAACCCTAACCTAACCTAACCTAACCACATATATCTTTGTGTATTAGAGTCTTAAGCATTCAAATTGGTTTTTGTTGTAGCATTTTGTTCCAGTGTAATCGTTAGACAGTCATCCTGCGCCGCATTTAGGCCATTTCTAGTCTAGTTGTAATCAGTTATTTTTAGTTTCATAATTACGTAATTTTATTCCATATGTAAAAATTTTCATGTCTTCGTTTTTCGTGCTGATTTTGTAACCTAACCTTAACCTAACCTAACCTATCCTAACCTAACCCTAACCACCTATATCTTTGTGTATTAGGAGTCTTAAGCATTCCAAATTGGTTTTTGTTGTAGCATTTGTTCAGTGTAATCGTTAGACAGTCATCCTGCGCCGCATTTAGCCATTTCTAGTCTAGTTGTAATCAGTTATTTTTAGTTTCCATAATTACGTAATTTTATTCCATTTGTAAAAATTTTCATGTCTTCGTTTTTCGTGCTGATATTGTAACCCAACCTAACCTAACCCTAACCTAACCTAACTCTAACCTAACCTAACCACCTATATCTTTGTGTATTAGAGTCTTAAGCATTCAAATTGGTTTTTGTTGTAGCATTTGTTCAGTGTAATCGTTAGACAGTCATCCTGCGCCGCATTTAGGCCATTTCTAGTCTAGTTGTAATCAGTTATTTTTAGTTTCATAATTACGTAATTTTATTCCATATGTAAAAATTTTCATGTCTTCGTTTTTCGTGCTGATATTGTAACCTAACCTAACCTAACCTAACCTAACCCTAACCACATATATCTTTGTGTATTAGAGTCTTTAGCATTCCAAATTGGTTTTTTGTTGTAGCATTTGTTCAGTGTAATCGTTAGACAGTCATCCTGCGCCGCATTTAGGCCATTTCTAGTCTAGTTGTAATCAGTTATTTTTAGTTTCATAATAACGTAATTTTATTCCATTTGTAAAAATTTTCATGTCTTCGTTTTTCGTGCTGATATTGTAACCTAACCTAATCCTAACCTAACCCTAACCTAACCCTAACCACATATATCTTTGTGTATTAGAGTCTTAAGCATTCCAAATTGGTTTTTTGTTGTAGCATTTGTTCAGTGTAATCGTTAGACAGTCATCCTGCGCCGCATTTAGGCCATTTCTAGTCTAGTTGTAATCAGTTATTTTTAGTTTCATAATTACGTAATTTTATTCCATATGTAAAAATTTTCATGTCTTCGTTTTTCGTGCTGATTTTGTAACCTAACCTAACCTAACCTAACCTATCCTAACCTAACCCTAACCACCTATATCTTTGTGTATTAGGAGTCTTAAGCATTCCAAATTGGTTTTTGTTGTAGCATTTGTTCAGTGTAATCGTTAGACAGTCATCCTGCGCCGCATTTAGGCCATTTCTAGTCTAGTTGTAATCAGTTATTTTTAGTTTCATAATTACGTAATTTTATTCCATATGTAAAAATTTTCATGTCTTCGTTTTTCGTGCTGATATTGTAACCTAACCTAACCTAACCTAACCCTAACCACATATATCTTTGTGTATTAGAGTCTTAAGCATTCCAAATTGGTTTTTTGTTGTAGCATTTTGTTCCAGTGTAATCGTTAGACAGTCATCCTGCGCCGCATTTAGGCCATTTCTAGTCTAGTTGTAATCAGTTATTTTTAGTTTCATAATTACGTAATTTTATTCCATATGTAAAAATTTTCATGTCTTCGTTTTTCGTGCTGATATTGTAACCTAACCTAACCACCTATCTTTGTGTATTAGAGTCTTAAGCATTCAAATTGGTTTTTTGTTGTAGCATTTGTTCAGTGTAATCGTTAGACAGTCATCCTATGCCGCATTTAGGCCATTTCTATTCTAGTTGTAATCAGTTATTTTTAGTTTCATAATTACGTAATTTTATTCCATATGTAAAAATTTTCATGTCTTCTGTTTTTCGTGCTGATATTGTAACCTAACCTAACCACCTATATGTTTGTGTATTAGAGTCTTAAGCATTCAAATTGGTTTTTGTTGTAGCATTTGTTAGGTGTAATCGTTAGACAGTCATCCTATGCCGCATTTAGGCCATTTCTAGTCTTAGTTGTAATCAGTTATTTTTAGTTTCATAATTACGTAATTTTATTCCATTTGAAAAATTTTCATGTCTTCGTTATTCGTGCTGATATTGTAACCTAACCTATCCTAACCTAACCTAACCACCTATATCTTGTGTATTAGAGTCTTAAGCATTCAAATTGGTTTTTGTTGTAGCATTTGTTCAGTGTAATCGTTAGACAGTCATCCTATGCCGCATTTAGGCCATATTTCTAGTCTAGTTGTAATCAGTTATTTTTAGTTTCATAATTACGTAAGTTTATTCCATTTGTAAAAATTTTCATGTCTTCGTTTTTCAAAGGATTTTGTAACCTAACCTAATCCTAACCTAACCTAACCTATTCTTACCTAACCTAACCCTAACCACCTATATCTTTGTGTATTAGAGTCTTACATTCCAAATTGGTTTTTGTTGTAGCATTTGTTCAGTGTAATCGTTAGACAGTCATCCTGCGCTGCATTTAGGCCATTTCTATTCTAGTTGTAATCAGTTATTTTTAGTTTCCATAATTACGTAATTTTATTCCATTTGAAAAATTTTCATGTCTTCGTTTTTCGTGCTGATATTGTAACCCAACCTAACCTAACCACCTATATCTTTGTGTACTAGAGTCTTAAGCATTCAAATTGGTTTTTGTTGTAGCATTTGTTCAGTGTAATCGTTAGGACAGTCATCCTGCCGCATTTAGGCCATTTCTAGTCTAGTTGTAATCAGTTATTTTTAGTTTCATAATTACGTACTTTATTCCATTTGTAAAAAATTTTCATGTCTTCGTTTTTCGTGCTGATATTGTAACCTAACCTAACCACCTATCTTTGTGTATTAGGAGTCTTAAG